>CM033392.1:17022736-17576490 GCA_019426215.1 Buddleja alternifolia | reverse complement strand
GGAGCGGGAGGATCAGCAGCTGGTTCTCAAAGTCTATGGGCTAATGATTCCCTTCCAGCTTTCGTCTTTGAGAGCAACTTGTCCTCGGCATCCTCATCAGTTTCCTCATCAATCTTTTGAGGGGGGACGCAATTTTATTTGTTTTCTGGGGCTCTCTTCTGCGTTGCTGCTGGACGCTTCACAGCTTCCTCTGGCACTGGTCTCTCCGCCTTTGAGCAAGCAGTTGGGTTCTTCCAGCCGCTCAGATAGGGGTCTAGCCGCACCACTAACTTTTGGAGGATTGAACATATGGTCAGAATCCTTTTTCCCAACAACTTGGACTTATTCAACGGAAGTCCAGACGAGTACACACAATTCGATTTAAACAGATGTCGCTCAGGATGAGTCCATAAGGCTTATTTGAAGCGCTTAGACTGTCCCGAAACCGTCAAAGATGTACTCACTCCAGTTGATTTTGATGTTGAAGAGTATAGCAACCATCATCTGAAATTGAACAGGATTTACCTTATCAAAGGTTCCCACGCGGCATTCTATGATCTTGCTGCAGAAATCAGCCAATAACCGGTATTTGGACACCAGGTCTTTCTTCTCGAAGTACTGAGTGTAAGGAACGTCGTCGTACGCACTCATGATTGCCCATGCTTCCTTAATTTGTTTCAACGTAACAGAATCCAATGCCTCACCCTCATTAGGCAAATTGAAGTTCTTGGCAATGGTGGAAGCAGATAGGATGAATTCCTTGGGAGACTCCTTCTGGGAGAAGGAATTTGACAAGAGGGACTTCTTGTCCTCTGAAAGTGTAGCAGTCTTCCAGAAATTTCAACTTCAGTGGGAAACATATAAGAGTATGGGTTAAGAAGGGTTTGAGCCCAGCTTGACGACCATGTCCATTATGTCCGTCAGGTTGATCTGAGTTTGTCATATAGAAATTTCCAGTCGACAACAAGACCTTCAGTTACCTTGATGGTAATTTCAGCAGAAGTAGATGATGATTTCTTTGGTGCCATTTTTTTTTTAAAAGAGAAGATGGACTGAGATTTTTCTGTTGTTTTGAGAGAGAGATAAAGAGATTTGCAGATATGCTTGAGTAGAAAGTAAATACTTTTTCTGCAGAGTTTGTGTTTAAATGACACAGTAAAGAGTTTTGAAACTTGTGTTATGTAGTCTTAGTAGGATTTAAACACGTGTAATAACTGTTGAATCTTAGCCATAAATTATTAACTGCGGACGCGAGTTTTGTGTAAAAGAGAGAAGTTACATTTGGTAATTCTCACATATAAAGATTTGACATCCGAGTTAAAAAAAAATTAACGTTTGGTATTTTCAGAGTGTAACACACGCGCATGTTTGTACACTGACACGTACACAAATACGGCTATCTCTGAACCGTCATTTTTAAAAATTTGAGTACCCGCCAGTTTGATGTGATAGAGGCGTGTGAGTAGAGTACAAAATAGACCTTTGAGTCTACCCACGACCTTGAAAGAAGTTTGAAAATTTTATGCATGGCTTGTAACGAAAATATTTTATAAATTTTTGATAAACTATTCAGCGCTTAGCTGATATAATGGACGCTTGAAGTCAAAAGTCTTTTCAATATTTTGAGCATTCAATATTTTATGCAAACATAGAACTGAGCGTTGATGATTATGCATCTGAAATTTTTTTTATCATTGACGCTTACAGTTATGATCAAGTATAAAATTTTTTTTTTTTTTTTTAAAGAATATTGTGAGATATAACTTAAGTGGATTCCCCCTAAATTATATGCCTAATAAAATATGATGCTTCATGATCAAGCGTTTAAATCAATCATACCTAGTTCACTTCTCAAAGTGAGAAAACGTTGTTCATTGAGTGCTTTGGTGAAGATATCTGCCAGTTGTTTGTCAGTTCCAATGAAGTGCATGGAGATATCTTTTTTTTGAACGTGGTCACGAAGGAAATGGTATCTAATGTCAATGTGTTTGGTTCTTGAATGAAGAACAGGGTTTTGAGTCATGGCTAAAGCGCTTTGGTTATCACAATGAATGGGAGTTGGTCCTAAGATTGTTCCGTAATCTCTAAGTTGTTGCCTCATCCATAGAACTTGTGCACAACAACTTCCTGCAGCTACATACTCAGCTTCGGCTGTGGAGGTAGCTATGGATTGTTGTTTCTTGCTATGCCATGAAACTAACCTATCACCTAAGAATTGACAAGTACCACTAGTGCTTTTACGATCTATTTTGCAACCTGCAAAATCTGCATCTGAGTAACCGATTAGTTCAAAAGGAGAATCCCTGGGATACCATAAGCCCACATGTTGTGTGCCTTTTAGGTATTTAAGGATTTTTTGGCAGCAGTCAAGTGTGACTCTTTAGGATCAGCTTGGAATCGTGCACACATACATACCGAAACATAATATCAGGTCTACTGGCAGTGAGATAAAGAAGTGATCCTATGATACCTCTATAATTAGTGATATCAACTTTCTTTCCACTTTCATCTTTATCTAACTTAAGCGTTTGGCTCATTGGAATTTTTGAATATGATGCATTTTCCATACCAAATTTTTAATCATATCTCGTGTATATTTAGCTTGGTTGATAAATATGCCATTAGGGAGTTGTTTAACTTGTAGTCCTAAGAAGAAGTTAATTCACCCATCATGCTCATTTCAAATGTTCTTGCATCATTTTCGAAAATTTCTCACACAGACGCTTATTAGTAGAACCAAATATAATGTCATCAACGTAAATTTGAACTAAGAGAATATCTTCATCATTGGTAATTTAAATAACGTTGTGTCAACGCTGCCTTTTGAAAAACCTTTACCAATAAGAAAGATAGAGAGAGTGTCATACCATGCTCGAGGTGCTTGCTTAAGCCCATAAAGTGCTTTTTCTAGCTTGTAAACCATACCCTTACCATGATTGTTGATGAATCCTGGAGGTTGCTCCACATACACTTCTTCTTGGAGTTTACCATTCAGGAAGGCACTCTTTACGTCCATTTGAAATACTGTAAACTTGTTAAACGCTGCGTACGCTAGAAACATGCGGATTGCTTCAAGACGAGCAACAGGAGCGTAAGTCTCATCAAAGTCAATGCCCTCCTCTTGGCAGTATCCTTGAGCTACGAGTCTGGCCTTGTTTCTTACAACAATGCCGTCCTCATCCATCTTGTTTCTATATACCCATCTAGTTCCAATAACTCCTTGATGAGTTGGTCTTGGTACTAGCATCCAAACTTTATTTCGCTCAAACTGATTGAGCTCTTCTTGCATAGCTTCAATCCAACTTGGATCACTTAACGCTTCATCCACTTTCTTAGGTTCCATTTGAGATAGAAAGCTTGCGAACATAGCCTCATTAATGTAGCGGCTCTAGTTCTAACTGGTGCTTCAATATCTCCAATGATTTGCTCAGGTGGATGGTCACGTAACCATAGTCTATCTGTTTGGAAGGGGTTTTGAGAATGAACAGGCGCTTGAGAATCATTCGCTTGACCATTCTCCTGCGTTGGCGCTTCAAGTTCACGATTCCTTCTTTGCTCTTGATGATCATTCTCTTCATGATCATCCGTATTTCTTACATGATAATTTAGATTGATTTCACGAGTATTCTTAGGAGGAGGCACTGAGATCTCATCATCATCGTCAGTATCTTCATCAATAGTAATTTGGACGCTTGATGACATAGATCTTCAACTCCTACATCATTTACATTTACCTTACTCGGCTCTTGGTTAGCATCATCAAACACAACATGAATAGATTCCTCAACCTTCGATTTGATCTTATTGAGAATGCGAAAATTCTTTCCATTTTTGGCGTAGCCTAGAAAGATTCCTTCATCCGCTTTAGGATCAAAAGTCTTTAGGCTTTGGGATCCATTATTATGGATAAAACATTTAGAACCAAAGACGTGAAAGTATGAAATATTTGGCTTACGTCCCTTCCACAGTTCATATGGAGTTTTTCCATGCTGTTTGTTGATCATGCATCGATTTTGAGTGTAACAAGCAGTGTTGATCGCTTCGGCCCAAAATCTAGGAGCAAGCTTGGATTCAGCTAACATAGTCCTAGCGGCTTCCTTAAGCGTTCGGTTCCGGCGCTCAGCAACACCATTTTGTTGGGGAGTTCTGGGAGCTGAATACTCATGATGTATTCCATTTTCTGCACAAAACTTCTCAACAACCTTGTTAGTAAACTCAGTACCGTGATCGCTTCTTATTCTTGCAACCTTAAGATTTTTCAATGTTTGAAGTTGCCGAATAAGCGCTGTTAACTTGTCACATGTTTCATCTTTGGATGAAAGAAATTCCACCCAAGTAAATCTAGAGAAATCGTCTACTACCACTAAAGTATACTTTTTACCGCTTACACTGATTGTTTGAACAGGTCCAAACAAATCCATGTGAAGTAGTTCAAGTATTCTAGAAGTAGATAGATGAGGTTTTCTCTTGAAAGATGATTTAACTTGTTTACCCATTTGACAAGCGTCACAGAGGCGATCCTTATGAAATGGTCCATTTGGCAATCCCTCTACAAGATTTTGACTTATAAGCTGAGAGATTGTCTTAAAGTTGAGGTGATTCATTTTTCTATGCCATAACCAACCCATTTTAGATTCATTTTTAGCAACAAAGCATGTTGGGTTGTTATCAAGTGTTGAACCCCAATCTACCAAATATACGTTGTTATTCCTTTTTCCTTTTAGTTTAGTAGATTTAGTCTTAGCGTCGTTTATATAGCAATAGTCACTTGAGAATATGACTTCAAAGCCTTTATCGCAGAATTGACTTATGCTTAATAAATTGTGCTTTAGACCCTCAACAAAATAAACATCACTTATCATGATGTTCCCCCTATGCACAGTACCTATACCTTTGGTTTTACCTTTGGAGTTATCACCAAATACAACCTGAGGACCATTGGCAGCTTGATAGTTGATCAGAAGATCTTTGGAACCTGTCATGTGCCTTGACGATCCACTATCAAAATACCAAACAGATGTATTGACTTTAGCTCTAGGTACCTGCAATCAAAAGGGAAGTTCTATTTCTGTTTAGGTACCCATTGTTGCTTGGGTCCTTCAACATTAGTATCCTTGTTAGTGTTAAGTAGAACTTTAGGAACCCAAATTTGCCTTGTCTTCATAGTAGGAATATTGGCCTTTTTGGGTTTCACCTTGTGCTGTGTGTAATTTTTGGATGTATAATAATATCCACGATTATAATAATAGTCATAATCATAATTATCATAGTATCGATAATATGATCTTGACTGTCTTGGATATCGACGCTGGTATTTCCTTGGCTCTGGCTTGGGTTGCACGTTTGGTGCTAGACGCTTAGCGCTTGATTCACAGTGACTAGATTTATCCTTAGCTTTTTGAGCGTTTGGATGAGTCTGTCTTTGTGGATCATTTGCTTTAGCCTTACCCTTGTCTGAGTTAGTTTTGACTTTCTCATTTGGCCTCTTACCATTGTCCCTTGGTTCATTTTGAGTTTGACCTTGTGAACCTTTCTCAACAAAGAAAACACCCTTTCCTTTGTTGTTTGCCGTAACATTAGGTTTGTTTGGTTGTTTACCGAATTCATTGCATCCTAAACCGGTCTTTTCTCCAAACAACCTTGTTATTTCAGTCACATTGTCGAGCTTTCTGGATGCTTTGGACAACGATGAGATGAGCTGTTCTGACTTGGCAAGTCTAGCCATCAGATCAGCTTCTCTCTTGACTATTATATCAAGATCACCTTTCAATTGAATAACTTCACTCTCAAGCGATTGGTTTTTCTCAATGCACTGTTGCTGAATTTGCAACTCTGCTCTGAGCGTTACTTTATCGTTTGTGAGTGATGAAATAATAGCGAGATCATTTTGATATATTTTGGCAGCTTCTTGACATTCATTGTAATATTCTCTGACTTTGTCAAGTAATTCATCATAAGAAAGAGGAATTGATAATTCATTGATTACCTCAGGGGACGCTTCATCATCTCTGGCCATGAGACATATGAGCGCTGAGTCATCTAACGGCTCATCATCATCACTACTTTCGTCTGATGATTCTAAATCTTCAGGTGCTGATGCTGGTTCTGATTCCGCAAGCAAACCTTGTTGTCGAAGGTTGCTCCTGAATTGGTTTCTATCCAAGTAATCCTGCCTTGAGGGCTTGGATACATTTGGATAGGGACAATTTACCTGGTAGTGCCCCGGTTTCCTGCAATTATAACAAAGATTGGTTTTCATTTTTTGTTCACTTGTTAGCCTTGCAGTGTGTGGTTTTGAAACCACTGGAGCTGGGAGACTTTGAGTAGACGCTTGAGGTAAAGGACCAGAATATTGAGGCGCTTGAAACTGTTGTTGTACGGGAGAAGGCGCTTGATATGAACTTTGTCCTTGATTATTAGGACCTTTTCCTTTCTTTTCATATCTCAAGAACTTCCTGAATCTATTCAGCAAAGCCAACTCTTCTTCCTCATTAATGTCCGAATTCTTTCCTTTGTTACCCGATTTGCCTTTGATTGATGCAATGAGCGCTCCAGATTCAATCACTTGATTACTCACAATGTCACTAGCAGAGTTCAACTCGAACTCAAAAGCTTTTAGCTCTGAAAAGGCGTCTTCTGGAGTTAAGAGATCCAGCATGTTTGATTCTCTCATAGCTGTTGTCTTCATCAAGAATTTACTTGGTAGACTTCTAAAGATCTTAACCACCATTTCTCGATTCTGTAAGTCCATTCCCAACGACGTAAGTTCTGTAACAAGAGCTGTGAATCTTATATCCAATTGCTCTAGCGTTTCATTGGGTAGCATCTTAAATCCGTTAAACTTTTCCTTAGCAATGGAAAGTTTGTTTTCTTTGATTTGAGCTGAACCACCACAGATTGTAGCCAGCTTATCCCATATTTCTTTAGTCGTTTTGCAAGATTTGATTTTATTGAATAAGTTATCATTATCACCAATAGCCGTATACAGAGCGTTGCGACCAACATTGTCCAAGTTAGCTCTTCGACGCTCATCTGGAGACCATTCTTGTTTTGGTTTTTCAACGTAACCATCAGGGGTTTCTTCTGTGGCTCCAGGCGCTCTTGTGATAACTTTGTATATTTTGATTGGCCCATCTGAAATAATATCGCACATGTCATCATCGCATGAACATAAATACGTAAATGCTTTGACTTTCCATGTGTCAAAATTTGATTCTGTCAATTTGGGAACTTTAGCAAATGCCATATCTAAGCTTTAAAAAGCAACTAGATTTTGAAAAAAAAGGATCTAAACAAGCAGTTATGCTTGGAAATTTTAAAATTTCAAAATTAACCGCTCTGATACCACTTGTTGGTCCCAAGTGGCATACGAAAGGGTCTAGAAGGGGGGGTTGAATAGACCCTTAAGTCTTTTTCGACTTCAAAAAGATTTCGTATTAAACGTATTTGGACGCTTGAAATGATAGGCGCTTGAAGTGTCTAACGCTTCACTTTAGCGTTCACATAAGATATTTGAGACTTTGTGAAGCGTCTAATGAAGACTGTTTTATAAAGTTAACTTAGACTTCAGGAATTGAATACTTTGACCTTGTAGGTTAAGCGTTCAGTTCTTTTAATCAGGGTTAGCACAGCGGAATGATTTTGGAGTCTTCTCTTTGAAAGTTTTAGCGTCACAAGATGTTTCTTAGTTGCTTAGCTTTTGATTGTGTTTTACTTATGCAATGATATGATAGATGAATGAAATGACTGAAAAGTAAATAACACAATATTTGTAAGGTTCGTTGGGTGGTGTAATCCCAACTACGTCCTTCTTCTCCTTTGCACTTGGAGGCAATCCACTAAAATGATTCTCAAAGAATCACACAGAATCTTCTACAAATTAGGGAGAGATGGATGTCGATGACTTGAGCTCCTTGATCACACAGATTTCTGCTTCAAATCACTTCAACCCTCTTGCTTCTTTCACCCAGAAATGATGCAAGTATCCAACTTCGACTTCACACAGATCGCGAGGCTTGGATGGGATTTTCTAAAAGGTTTGTTTGATTTTGATGAAGTTCAAACAACTTGGTAATATCTCAGTAGGAATCTGATTTCTTCAAAAAGAATGTTTGAGATATTTGTTGACTGTCTCAGGAATATAAGAAAAGCAAGTAGGATGTTTCTTGAATTTTCTGGCTTTTCTGAGAGTTTAAGGAATGAGATTTTAATGCAACAGCAATTTGGCTTGATAAAATTGTTCTCTCTTTTTTGTTTGTTGTTGAAGTCCTATTTATAGGTATTCTTGGAGAAAGTGTCCGTTTGACACATGCACTGGCGCGTGTCTCTCACTTTCGCGAGTGAACAGCTTTTGTCCTTTTTCCTGAAAATCTGCTGCACGAAAGTTGGTGCTGCAGTCTGAGATAGTTGACAGTCCAATAGGGTGGCTTCTCCGTACGTCTGACATTACTTATCATATTAAATGCTCTTATCAACATTTAATGCATTTGAAATTAATACCCGTTGGTATTTAATGCTTTGAGAATATTTGCATTAAACTCCTTCTGGACTTAGAAGTAAATTCAGGTGAAATCACTTCTGTCCCATAAGGTAACGCTTGATATAGCTGGCCAAAGTGGACGCTTGGAGACTGTATCTATCTTCTGAGATCAGGCGCTTGAGTCTTCGAACTTCACCACTGATAAACTCACTCAGAAATCATCAGACGCTCAGCCTAAGACTATTTTGCCTAACACTCTAAAGTAAGATAACAAAGCCTAATAAATCTATTACAAGTCTAACGCTTCAAAGCCTATACAAGTTTTCTACGAAAATAAACTTACAACTTTTTTGGGGTCTAACAAAAACTTAATTGTCATCATCAAAACTTCTAACATGAAATTCCTAACAGCAGCTATGGCTTGGTCACTTTGTGTAGCCTCAGAAGAAATGGCAGCAGTTGGACGCTTACGTCTCTTGAAGATACGCTTCACATTTATACCTTCGGCGGGGAACACTTGAGTCTGTGGAACTGCAGGTTCTTCAAAGTCAATATTTTTGAGAACCTTTTCCAGATCTTTCCGACTAATGAGGGGTATAGAATCCTCGTCATCTTCATCGCTTTTGATAGGTTGAGCCTTGGGCTTTCGAGGAGCCCGTTTCTTTGTGACAGTGGGACGCTTCACATTACGTTTGGCTTTCTCCTGATCTGGACGCTCAGCCTCCTCATCTGACGCTGCTCGGACAACTTGGCGCTCAGAGAGAGGCTTAGCAGCACCTCCAACTTTGGGTGGATTGAAGAGATTATTGATGATTCTTGGCCCATAGAACTTATGCTTGGCCACGGTGACTCCTGCTGAAGAGGTGCACTCTGCTCGAAAAATTAGATCACTTAAAACTAGACCATAAGGTCTGTTTGAAGTGCGTAGACTGTCTCTGAACCTGCTGAATATATAGGCGCTCCAGTTGATTTTTATCTTGAGCAGGATGGCAGTCATCATCTGGAACTGGGTTGGGTTGATTTTGTCGAAGCTTCCCACTCTGCATTCAATGTTTTTACTGCAGAAATCAGCCAAGACTCGATACCTGTTCACTATATCTTTCTTCTCAAAGTACGGTTTGTATGGAACATCATCGTAAGCGCTAATCTGAGTCCAGACTTCTTGAATTTGTTCTTCAGTGATAGTGTCTAAAGTGGCTCCAGCATTAGGTAGAGAGAAATTCTAAAGTGTATGGAACATTTTGTGCTTTAGCGGTCATTGTAACATATAGAATTATTCTTTTCAGGGTGTGTATGAGGACACAGTTTCCCAGTACTTATCATTATGTCTTGGTAGTAGTGTTTTACTTTTGGTTTAAAATATTCAGCGCTGGTTGTATTCGTCTAAGATACATGGTAATTGTACTGACGCGTGTACATGTGCTGAACCATCTTTGAAAAACGTGATGAGTACCCATGGGTTTTCTTGAGCGAAGGGTGAGGAATGTCAAGTCAGCATTAATTGCATTGATTGACTAATCCACTTTCTCGTTTTAGCGTAGGGTAATGTACGCTTGCTTTTAAAGGATCTTTTTACTAAGTGCTTTAGCTGGGAATAAAGCTAAGCGTTTAGTTTATTTTGAAAGAAGTGCAGACGCTAAGACAGATTTGTGTAATAAGCGTCAAAAGGATTTAAGTGTATGGTGCTAAGTGCGTATGACCGATGCAAGGGAAAACATTTTTGGTCATATTCACTTAAGTATAGTTAGTTCTTTTAAGGTTCCTCCTATGTAGGTTCCCCATAAATTACAGAAAATAAATTGAATTCCCCCTAAATTTCATGCCTAACAAAAGTATGATGTTTCGAATGATTAAGCATTTAGATCAATCATACCTAGTTCACTTCTTAAAGTGAGAAAACGTTGTTCATTAAGCGCTTTGGTGAAGATATCTGCCAGTTGCTTTTCTGTACCAATGAAGTGCATGGAGATATCTTTCTTTTGAACGTGGTCACGTAGAAAGTGATAGCGAATGTCAATGTGTTTGGTTCTAGAGTGAAGAACTGGATTTTGAGTCATTGCTAAGGCGCTTTGATTGTCACAATGGATAGGAGTTGGATCTAGGATTATTCCATAATCTCTAAGTTGTTGCCTCATCCAAAGGATCTGTGCACAACAGCTTCCAGCGGCTACATACTCAGCTTCAGCGGTGGAAGTAGCGATGGACTGTTGCTTCTTACTATGCCATGAAATTAGTCTATCACCTAGAAATTGACATGTTCCACTAGTACTTTTTCTATCTATTTTGCATCCTGCAAAATCTGCATCTGAATAACCAATTAGTTCAAAAGGAGAATCCCTAGGATACCATAAGCCCACATTTTGTGTGCCTTTTAGGTACTTAAGGATCCTTTTAGCAGCAATTAAGCGTGATTCTCTAGGATCAGCTTGAAATCGTGCACACATGCATACTGAGAACATAATATCAGGTCTACTAGCTGTAAGATAAAGAAGTGATCCAATAATACCTCTATAGTTAGTGATATCAATTTTCTTTCCATTATCATCTCTATCTAGCTTAAGCGTTTGGCTCATTGGAATTTTTGAAGTTGATGCATTTTCCATACCAAATTTCTTGATCATATCTCTAGTATATTTAGTTTGGTTTATGAATATGCCATTAGGGAGTTGTTTAACTTGTAATCCTAGGAAGAAAGTTAATTCACCCATCATGCTCATTTCAAATTGATCTTGCATCATCTTCGAAAATTTCTCACATAGACGCTTATTGGTAGATCCAAATATAATATCATCAACATAAATTTGAACTAGGAGAATATCTCCATTATGGGTAATTTTGAATAACGTTGTGTCAACGCTGCCTTTTTGAAAAGTCTTTACCCATAAGGAAGATAGAAAGAGTGTCATACCATGCTCGTGGTGCTTGTTTAAGACCATAGAGTGCCTTGTCCAATTTGTAAACCATGCTTTTCCCATGGTTGTTGATGAATCCTGGTGGTTGCTCCACATATACTTCTTCTTGGAGTTTACCATTCAGAAATGCACTCTTTACGTCCATTTGATACACTGTAAATTTGTTAAATGCTGCAAACGCTAGAAACATGCGGATTGCTTCAAGACGGGCAACTGGAGCGTATGTTTCATCAAAGTCGATGCCCTCTTCTTGACAGTATCCCTGAGCTACGAGTCTGGCTTTGTTTCTAATCACAATCCCATTCTCATCCATTTTGTTTCTATAGACCCATCTAGTTCCAATGACCCCTTGGTGGGTTGGTCTTGGTACTAGCGTCCATACCTCATTTCTTTCAAATTGGTTTAGCTCTTCTTGCATGGCTTCTATCCAACTTGGATCGTTAAGCGCTTCATCCACTTTCTTTGGTTCCATTTGAGATAGGAAGCTTGCAAACATGGCCTCATTTATTGTAGCGGCTCTTGTTCTAACGGGTGCTCCAATATCTCCAATAATTAGTTCTGGTGGATGGTCTCTGAGCCATTTTCTGTCTGGTTGGAACGGGTTAAGAGATTGATCTAACGTTTGATTAAACTGTGCAGGCGCTTGACCAATTCCTTGCGTAGGCGCTTCAGTGTTTATAGTTTGAGTTTGCTCTTGATGAACATTCCCTTCATGATCATCAGCGTTTCTTGCAATGTCATCGTTGATGTCTTTACGAGTAGTCTTAGGATTAGGTACAATGATTTCATTATCTTCATCAATATCACTATCATCACACAGATTGATTTGTGACGCTTGTTGAGATAAATCTTCAATTCCTGCATCATTAATATTAGCCTTACTCGGTTCTTGGTTAGCATCATCAAACACAACATGAATGGATTCTTCAACCTTCGATTTGACCTTATTTAAGATGCGAAAGCTCTTTCCGTTTTTGGCGTAACCTAGAAAGATTCCTTCATCTGCTTTAGGATCAAATGTCTTTAGGCTTTGGGAACCATTGTTATGAATGAAACATTTTGAACCAAATACATGAAAGTATGAAACATTCGGCTTACGTCCCTTCCATAACTCATATGGAGTCTTTTCATATTGCTTGTTGATCATACACCGGTTCTAAGTGTAGCAAGCAGTGTTGATAGCTTCGGCCCACAACCTTTGAGGCAGCTTAGACTCGGCTAACATAGTCCTAGCGGCTTCTTTAAGCGTTCTGTTCCGTCGTTCAGCAACTCCATTTTGTTGAGGTGTTCTAGGTGCTGAATACTCATGAAGTATTCCAAAGTCTTTACAAAATTTCTCAACAATATGGTTAGTAAATTCAGTTCCTCTATCACTTCTAATTCTTGTCACTTTTAGATCTTTTGAGTTTTGTAGTTGACGAATTAGAGAGGTGAGCTTGGCACTAGTTTCATCTTTAGATGCTAAAAAGTCTACCCATGTATAGCGTGAAAAATCATCAACTATTACTAGTGAATACTTTTTACCACTAACGCTCATGATTTGAATAGGACCAAACAAATCTAAATGTAGTAATTCAAGTATTCGAGAGGTCGATAGATGAAGCTTCTTCTTAAAAGATGATTTAACTTGTTTACCCATTTGACAAGCATCACATAAGCGATCTTTATTAAAGGAACCTTTAGGTAATCCCTCTACGAGATTTAGAGATATTAATTGAGAGATTGTCTTGAAATTGAGGTGATTCATTTTTCTGTGCCATAACCAACCTAATTCGTTTTGATTCTTAGCTACGAAACATGTAGGGTTGTTATCTAATGTTGAATCCCAATCTACTAAGTATACATTGTTTGTTCTTCTTCCTTTTAATTTAGTAGATCCTGTCTTAACATCGATTATCTCGCACAAGTCACTAGAAAATTTAATTTCAAAGCCTTTATCACAGAATTGACTTATGCTTAGGAGATTATGTTTAAGACCCTCAACATAGTATACATCATTGATCATGATGTTCCCCCTATGCATGATACCTATACCTTTAGTTTTACCTTTAGAATTATCACCGAATATAACTTGAGGACCATTGGTTGCACGATAGTTGATCAAGAGATCCTTTGATCCAGTCATGTGTCTCGATGATCCACTATCTATGTACCATACTGAAGCGTCGGTGTTGGCTCTAGGTACCTGCATTCAAAAGGGCAGATCTAATTTCCTTTAGGTACCCATTTTGTTTTGGGTCCTTCTTTGTTAGTGACGTGAATTAGATTTTTCGGAACCCATATTTGCCTTGTCTTCACTATGGGAGAAAGATTGGCCTTCTTGGGTTTCGTTTTGAGTTGCATACTTTTTTCTAGATGTATAGAAATATCCTTGATTATAGTAATAATCATAATCGTAATCATAATTATCATAGTGTTGATAATATGAACTGGATTGTTTTGGATATAGACGTTTGATTCTGTTTGGTACTGGCTTAGGATGCACTTTTGGTGCGGGACGCTTAACGTTTGATTCACTGGCAGAAAATATCTCCTTAGCTTTTTGAGCGTTTGGATATATTTTCTTTTGTGAGACATTCGCTTTGGTCTTTCCTTTGCCTGAGTCAGTGTTGACTTTATCATTAGCTTTTGTACCAGTATTTGTTGATTCATTCAGCGTTTGTCTGATTGAACTTTCTTCAACAAAGATTACACCTTTTCCTTTGTTGATTGTTGTAACATTGGACGCTTTGGCTTTATAACTAAATTTATCAAAACCTAGACCGGTCTTTTCACCAAATGCCCTGGTTACTTTACTCACATTATCTAGCGTTCTAGACGCTTTTGATAATGAAGAGATAAGCTGCTCTAATTTGGCAAGTTTAGCGACCATTTCAGCTTCTCTTTTGACTATTATATCAAGATCACCTTTTAGCTGAGTAATTTCACTCTCGAGTGATTGGTTTTTCTCAATGCACTGTTGCTGAATTTGCAACTCTGCTTTTGAGCGTTAAGTTATCACTTCTGAGTGTTGAAATAATACAATGGTGATTTTGGAATAATTTGGTGGCATCTTGACAATCTATATAATATTCCTTTACTTTGTCAAGTAATTCATCATAAGAGAGAGGATGATACAAATCAGTGGTTACCTCAGATGGTAAGTCGTTAGATGCTTCATTTTCTCTTGCCATGAGACAAATGAATGCTGAGTCCTTTGATGGTTCATCATCGCTGCTTTCATCTGATGATTCCAAGTCCTCTTCAGGCGTATAGAGAGGTTCTGATTCTGCTAGCAAGCCTTGTTGTCTCAGGTTGCTCCTGAATTGGTTTCTATCCACGTGATCTTGCTTTGTAAGTTTAGACACATTTGGATATGGGCAATTAACTTGGAAATGCCCTGGTCTCCTGCAGTTGTAACAAAGATTGGTCTTCATCTTTTGTTCGTTTGTTAATCTTGTGGATCGTTGGTTTAACGCTGCAGGCGCTGAGAGATCTTGCTGAGAAGGAGTTTGATATTGAATTGGCGCTAGGGAGGAGGACGCAGGATAGTGAGGCGCTTGATATTGTGGTTGTATTTGAGGAAGCGCTTGATATGAACTTTGTCCTGGGTGCTTAGGACTGTTTCCCTTCTTTTCATATTTCAGGAATTTCCTGAATCTATTTAGAAGCGCCAGTTCTTCTTCCTCACTTATATCTGAGCCTTTTTCTTTGATAGATTTTCCTTTGATTGATGCCATTAGCGCTCCAGATTCGATCACT
Organism: Buddleja alternifolia; assembly: GCA_019426215.1. NCBI lineage: Eukaryota > Viridiplantae > Streptophyta > Magnoliopsida > Lamiales > Scrophulariaceae > Buddleja > Buddleja alternifolia. Next base: position 17,561,379 of record CM033392.1, on the reverse strand, counting down.
GGATTACTTACTGCATCACTGGCCGAATTCAGCTCAAACTCAAATGCTTTGAGTTCTGAGAAAGCATCTTTTGGAGTTAGGCTGTCCAGATTGTTTGATTCTCTCATTGCAGTTGTTTTCATCAGGAATTTGCTTGGGAGACTTCTAAAGATTTTGACCACTGTTTCTCGATTTTGTAGCTCCATACCCAGAGATGTTAGTTCAGTGACAAGAGCTGTAAACCTCATGTCTAATTGCTCTAGCGTCTCATTAGGTAGCATCTTGAAGCCGTTGAATTTTTCTTTGGCAATTGATAATTTGTTTTCCTTTATTTGTGCTGAGCCACCACAAATAGTAGCTAACTTATCCCAAATTTCTTTAGTTGTATTGCATGATTTGACTTTGTTGAATAAGTTGTCATTGTCACCAATGGCTGTGTATAATGCATTCCGACCGACATTGTCTAGATTGGCTCGTCGACGCTCATCGGTGGACCATTCTTGTTTGGGCTTCTCCACATAACCGTCAGGTGTTTCTTCTGTGGATTCGGGCGCTCTGGTGATAACTTTGTATATTTTGATTGGCCCATCTGAAATGATATCACACATTTCATCATCACATGAACACAAATAAGTAAACGCTTTGACCTTCCAAGAGTCATAATTTGACTCGGTCAACTTGGGAACTTTAGAGAATGCCATGAAGAATTTAAAGTAATTTTAAAGCGACTATATATAAACAATTTTTTTTTTTTTTTTTAAAAAAAATGGATCTGAACAAGCAGTTACGCTTGGAAACGCTTAGGTTTCAACTTCAACCGCTCTGATACCACTTGTTGGTCCCAAGTGGTATACGAAAGGGTCTAGAAGGGGGGGGGGGGTTGAATAGACCCTGAAGTCTTTTTCGACTTCTTAAAAGTTCGTATCACTTTGAAGTATTTGAACGCTTGACAAGTTTAAGCGCTGGATGTGGCGCTTGAGAAACGTTAACTTAGACTCGGTGATTTCAACGCTTACCAAAGTAGGGCAGAGTTTAGTCACTAAATCAGAGTTAGCACAGCGGAAGTATTTTATAGCTTAGCGTTCGGTTAATTAATCGAAAGTAGTCGCTTAGTTGTTTTAAGACTTTATCAGAATGTATGCAATATGAATAGTAAAGCAGTAAAACAATGAATGCTTAAAGAGGTAAATGACACAAGATATTTGTAAGGTTCACTGGGTGATGTAATCCCAGCTACGTCCTTCTTCTCCTTTTATCAGGGAGGTTTTCCACTATGATGATTATCGAAGAGTCACACAGAGACTTCTACAAGATAGAGGGAGATTGGATATGATCTCGGAACTCCTTGGTCACATAGATTTCAGCTCCACTAAAGACCTTCTATCCCCTTGCTTCTTTCACTCAGAAATGGTGCAAGTTACTCTTGATCTCGGAACTCCTTGGTCACACAGATTTCAGCTCCAATAGAGATCAACTTCAACAAGCTTCTTTTACACAAAAATATTGCTTGCAAGTCAACCAGCTTTCTCACTCAGATGAAAGGTGTTGATGGTTTTGGTCACGGGTTTGGAAAGTTCAAACAACTTGGGGATATCTCAATGGTAGTGTAGGTTCTTCTTAAAAAGAGATTTGAGATATGGGTGACTGTCTCTGGAATATTTGTGAAAGGCTTATATGGATATTTGGCTATGATTTTCAGTAAGCTTTTCCTTCAACAAAGTAGGTATTTTTTTGCTTTTTGTGTGTCTCTTTACTTGTTTGTTGAAAGAGCTATTTATAAGGTATTGGTGGTTTTTGTCCGTTTGACACGGTTGGAGTCTCGTTTCCCCAAACATTCCTTGAGTTCAGACATTTCTAACTTTGGGTATACTTAATTAGTTAGGCATGTTCTTGGTTTCATAACTTCTGACAGTTTCGGTCAAAAGAATGGCTTACCCATACGTTATAGTGCTTATATTTTAATAGCACTTATCCGACTTTTAATGCATCTTGTCTTATTTCCGTTGGAAATAATTCGTCCGTTTGATTCATGCATTTTTTAAGTCTTTGGATAGTTTTGGGTTTGAGTTTTCAGGTTATGTTCTTTGTAGGTTGTGTTGGTTTAACCTTTTGGACGCTTGCTGAAGAGAATAGTTATTCTCGTGTATTGGACAGACGCTTGGACTGATCCTGAGTTTCTTCTCTTTATTTCAGACGCTTACTCTTCAATCTTGTCTTGATGGTCTCACTGAGAATTCCGTCATTTCACTTGATGTTGAGTATTCGGCCTGAGTTATCCATTCGTAGTTTGAGCACTGGGATAATCCCTAAAGCGTTTGACGGACGCTTCAATATATCTTTATCTATCGTAGCTTCAGACGCTTGATCTTCACCTTCATCACTTGGTAGACTCACCCAGAATTCTCCTAAGTGATTTAGTGTCACATACTTAGTCTAAAGAATTCTACAAAGATAAATACTATAAGCCTAAGATAAATAAGCTTTCAGGTACTTATACATAACATTCTATGAAAGCTTTTACACTTTTCGGGGTCTAACAGGAAGTCCTATTTGTCATCATCAAAACATCTAATATGAAATTCCTAACACTATCCCCATTGTCACACACTTTTATTTCATAATTCCAGTCATCTGACTTCATTGGAATGCACTCAGATGACTTGTCCATATTTTTCTCTATAATTTTCCTAATCTTTGAACAAATTTGTTTCCCACGCCATCTTTTCTTAATCATGTCCCTATTCTCAGTAAGCCTAGTCATCAAATACTCCCTTATCCACTCAAGCATTGTAAGTATTGGCTTCTCTCTAGCCTCAAGTATGCCACTGTTAAATGACTCACACAAGTTATTCAATAACATGTCACACTTTGGGAAAGTTTGAAAGTGTGTCCTACTCCACTGAGATGGAGGTTTGTCATTGAACCATTCCATAGCAGACTCATCTAACTCTCATATTTCTTTCATCCTCAACTTATACTCATGCACTATGGTTGCTTTTGCAACATTCCACAGTGCAATTTTGAATGCAAACCCCTAAACCCAGCCTTTTTAAAGTTTTCATCCAAGTGTTTCATACAAAACCTATTTTCTGCCCTTGGAAACACTAATTCAAATGCAGGTATAAGACCTTTTTGCTTATCACTTGCAAAAGTGAAAGCATCGGGTCTTTCTATTCCTAAGTTAGCCTTAAGTAACCCCAAAAACCACTCTCATGCCTCTTTAGTGTCCCTAGACACTATTGTATGAGCAATGGGGTACATGTTATTGTTTGGGTCAACTGACACAGCAGTCAACAAAATGTCACCATAAGGTCCCTTTAAATGACACTCATCTACCTTTATAACTGGTCTACAACCTGTCAAGAACCCTTGTTTAAGTGCATCAAAATAGACATAGAATTTTTCAATTTTTTTTCTCCCACTCTCCCCCACCTCACTATCCTGGACTATAACAATTGTACTCATAGGATTTGTTCTCCTTAATTTCTGTGCATAATCTCATAGCTGATCATATTGATCCTCTGCCTTACCTTCAATAGCCTTAAGTGCCTTTCTTTTGGCCCTATATGCTTGAGATGTTGACACAGTAAACCTGTTTTCTTGAACTACATTTTCCCTAAACCCAACAACATTTCTTTTAGGATAATTCCTAAAGGCATATTCATATTTTTTAGAAATCCATTTTTGAATTTACATTTTTTACATTATATGATCTTCCAAATTTATGTTTAGGATTGCATTCCCTAATTTGATATGAACATTCATTCCTCACCTTTAGTGCATTTATCTTCCAATTGCACCCCTCCCTAATACACCTAGGATACATTCTCCTACAATCATTTATAGTAATTTTTAAGTTTCTCCTAGTCTTTACTGCATGATTGTGTACAACATCCCTAAATTCTTCTTTTGTACTCAATAACATGACAAGTTCAAAGGGAGGATCATATTTGTCCCTAGGGTTAAAAACTATGTCTTGTGCACCTCCTTCATTGTCAGAATCTTTCCCACTACTAAAATTATCCCCACTGTTAACCAAGTCTTCACTTTCCTCCCCCTCAGAATGAGATGATGAATCTCTCTCAAGCATAGGTTGAGGTATAGGTATAGGTTCAATTGTAGTTGGTAGGCCTGCATCCCCTTCACCATTCTTTTCCCCCTCAACCTCACTACCCTCACTGTCTCAAAAGTCACTGCACTCATCATCATTGTCCACCTCACTGTCCCCCTCCCCCTCTCTATCACTATCCATATGAGGCCCTATCTCAGTCTCAATTTCAGTCCCTGTCTCAGTCCTTATCTCAGTCTCTATCTCAGTTCCCTTCCCAGTCTTCTTCTCAAATTCTCCATTTCCCGCACTATCCTGACCTAAATATCCAAGCATAGAAGAGTCTACAATCCTACACATTTCATCCCAATCAGGATCTTCAAGGTTTTCCCCATCTTCCTTAACTTCTAAGATTTTGGGTTGTGTTTGGGTTTTTGTTTGGGGTTGTGTTTGGGTTTTTGTTTGGGGTTGTGTTTGAGTTTCTGTTTGGGGTTGTGCTTGGGTTTCTGTTTGTGTTTGAGGTTCTGTTTGGGGTTGTGTTTGAAGGATATGTTCAGATGGGCCTTTTGATATTTGGATAGGTTCATATTGGGCTTTTGGTTCGGGTGTTGGATCAACAATTGGTTCTAAGTCAGGGTTTATTAATTCTGGTTGAGTTATGGCGGTATTGGTTCATTTATGGGAAGCTCATGGAACTTCGCTACCAAATAAACATGTGTTTCCCTATTTTTGGTCACAAATCCATCACATAGCATATGTATGTCAGTCATACCCACTATCTGTCTATATTTACCCCTCTGTTTGTCAAGCATATAAAACTCTTTGCTACCAAAGTAACCTAATACCTCACAGAAGCAACTAATGAATTCTATAGACATCTTAGTTGCATTCACATCATCATACACACTAGTACTACCTCCTATATATTCATGATTAGGTTTTAATTGTAATTCCACCCCATGGTGAATTCTTAAAGTAAAATACTTACTTGTAGGTCCTGTTTAACAACAACAAAAGAAAAGAACAAAAAAAGAAAAACCAACTTTCAGTACAAATTACAATAATAAAGAACAAGAAATGAAGGATATGCCCCAGACTCAACACAATAAACAACACATAATACAAAGGCATTGCCTCAGACTGACAATAACAAACAACATGCAATAAAGGCTATGCCCCAAACTTAACAATAAACAATACATAAAAAAAAAACACTGCTCCACACATAAAAGAAAAGTCAATGTCATCAAACCATACAACAAAAAATTGCTACCCTACACATTGTCATACAAATTAACTACAAAACAATCAATTTCATAAACAATATAACATAAAAGCCAACACATAGGGACCACATTGTCAAGTATACATTATTGTAATGCCAAAAAAGCTAGGGTTTCAATTAACAAAACAAAAAAACCCCTAGAAATCAATGTACCAACATGAAACATAACATTAATGAAGGATTTTTGGTTTTGTAAAGGTTAGGTTAAGGTTTTTTTCCTTTTGATTTGGGGGGGAAAATGACCTTTTAACTTGAGTTTTGAGGAGTTCCCCTCACACGTGCTCCTCACGTGCTGCTTTGACGACTCTGTTAGTAAACTAACAGAGCGTGTGACACACGCGGCAAAATTCCGTCCAAAAAGTGATGTTTCGGGTCAAAAGTGTCACTTTTTTCACTTTTATGAGATCAAAAGTGTCAAAAAAAGTCCTATGAGACTGAAAATATTTTGGAGCAACTCCTATGAGACCAAAAGTATAATTTTCCCAGTAATAGATTTGGAATTGAGGTTAAGCCTTCCACAATTATTGAGAAAGACTAAGTTGTTGCATAAGTGACATATCACATAACTTATCTATCTATATCTCTATCTATCTATATCTATACAATACTAAAAGTGTGGATCTTTCTGCATAATAATTAACAACCAACTTTCCATATTCTATGAATTTTAGAACACAAACATAATTGAGAATATTCAAAGAGATTCATACTATATCTATCTATCTATCTATATATATATATATATATAAACACAAATGATTATGTGGAACTAATCAAATCCCAAACTGATATTTATGATACAAATTTCTAATAAAATATATAAGTGAATACAAATGTCTATTCATGACTATCTTGTGAAGCTCAAGTGGGAGAATAGACAATTGGTGATGAAACGTAGTTGTGGATACAATGCCAAATTGCCAATTCTTTTTGAGAGTCCATGTGATCCAAAATTTCGACCGTTGGACTTAAACAAACGTGTATTGAGTTTTTTTTAGATAAATAATTAAGAATTTCCCCGAGGGGAGGTATTTTGGTGAATCTTGCTTCTTCCTCCCACCCCCCGAATTTTTGATCTTCTTGTGTAGTTTCAATTGTTCCGTCAAACTACGAAATTAACACGATCATTCCATACCTTCTACTATCTGATGCAATTTTTGATATATATATGGCATAATTTGTTTTGGTCTTTGGGTATCTTAATATTATCATCAGCTTAAAGAAAATTTTAATAAACTTGGGGATCAGATAGTCGTAACTCTTCATTATTTCTTTTTAATGAATATTTTTTTTTCAATAAATATTTATAGGTGTTCTCATTGCATGTGATTATTTTTTATTAAAAAAACTATTGTTGACATGTGAAACTTGATTTTAGTACTGTATTTATTGTTTTAGCAATTTGATTAAATTATACTTCTAATATATTAATTTCTATCGAACAACTTATATGGTCTCATACATACATGGAACACACATATTCTACTTTTCTGATTTAATATTTCTATTTGTTCATAGATATTCTATAGCATGTATATATGATATGATACTGTTCACACTACAAAATAATATGGGTCTTCAAATTATAAAACTCAAAAGGCCCAATTACGGGGAGATTAGTAAAGGAAAAGTGGGCTCACAAATAAATGGGGCAAGGTCCATTAAAGTCAAGAGATAACAAGACATGGGTCGAAAAAGCCCAACAATCGAATTTGAATAGTGAAGGGAGCCCAAAAGCCAATAAGCTGCATTGAAGACGCGCCAAATTGAGGATTTTGAAAGAGACGGTTTAAAGCAGTTGAAGGCAGTTCCCGAAAAAGAAGAACGTGGGTTCCCACGGCCGGGATATAGGCGGCCTGAAAAAGAGAGAAGACACACACAGTCAGACAGACTCTGCAAAGTTTATTTCTTTCTTTCAGTAGTTTGTAGCAATCGTAGACGTAATTAGGCTTAGTTTAATTCTAGAGTAACTAGTCGGTAGCATAAAGTAGTTCGTTAGCAACATTGTAATCAAGCACTCTATTCCTGTATCCAGCAGAATTCGTCCGGGAATTCATGGAGGTATTTTACTTGAGTCTTTAAGTGTTGATTAATTACTCGAGTTTTAGTTTATCTCTTAATTTATTGCGAGCGTTGCATCACAAAAATATTTGCAAGACTCAAACCACCATTAGCATATATAGGCAGGGGTTATTAGATAATTCTAGGTTGCGAATTATCACGGGGCTTGGATCGACTGGTCGAAATCCTTCCCTAGTCTAGTTTGTTTAAAAAACACGAAACAAATTTTTGGCGACCACAGTGGGAGTTAGTTGAATTTGACTTCCCTAAATCTGTTGTAAGATGTCAGAAGATTCTTATAGAGAAGAGCTGACTGACGATCTTGAAACACAACCTGTGTCTCGACAAAGGATTAGGGTAGATAAGATGTATGAGCAATTTGTTAAAGTCATGAAACAGACTTTAATGAGTGCTCGACACGATCAGTGAAGAGAATTCAATGATCAGTACCGAGCACTGGCTCAAGAATCTGCCCGAATATTTACTGCAATAGTGCAAGATATTGGCATGAATGCCCAAGAGGGCTGATATATGTTATTTTTACACTAGTTTTCCCCCATTTATCGACATAGTTTTGATTGTTTCCTTGATAATTTGATCACATATGATGCTTTGATCCTTGTCTTCTCATATTTTATAGAATAACATAACATTTGGAGGAAAAGAACAAGGATTGAAGGTAAATCATGCATAAAGATACAAATTGTCTGCGCAGTGATAGAGTTTATTGAATAGAGTTCTCTACCCATGTCGAAATTACACACTTGATTTACCAATGGAAAGATAAGAGGCAAAGGTACATTTCTTATGTTGAAGACAAAGATCAGATATGTAGGGAAGGAGGTGAAAACGTCATCGGAAGAGACGTCTTACGATGGAGTTTTCTCATTCAGTGACTTGTGAGACAATTTTGTCATCTTTAACGTTTGATTTCGGCCCTAGTGTCTTTTGTAGAGTTGTAGATCTTTGTTTAAGGATTCTACAGCAACTTGAATCAGTGAATTCCGACATCGGTAGAGAAAGTTATGCGAAGTTTACCAAAACTAGTCAGAGGCAGAAATTGAACGCCGCGGCGTTCGAGACAGAATGGTGACCACCGCGGCGTTCAACAAGCGAACACCGCGGCGTTCGAGGCAGCGGGTTGGTCTATAAATATCCCTTTTAGCCATTTTTTACCCTAACTCACCTTGGATAGCAGCTGCCACACGAAAATAGAGAGAGTGGGAGCTTAGAAGAGAAGATTGAAGGTCAAAACATGGAGAATTCAACAAGGAATCCACATCTCTACAAGAATTAGGGAGTTTTTACATATTTGTTTCTTGAATTTGTTCAAATCTCTTATGGCTTGTATGATTTATAATTGCACTTTTGACATTAATATGAGCTAAACTTGTTTGATTGAGGCCATGGATAAGCCATTTATGTTATTTTGATTGTTGATTTGTTGGTGTTTATTGGATTAATTTTGGTTTTAGCTATGTATTCAATATTTGATCTCAATGCTACATTTGCTTGATCACCAAGTGTTTGATAAAATGCCTAGGTTAGAGATCGAGAGATAATAACCTAGGGAAGATATAAACATTGAATACCCTATAGTTAAACCGACTAGAGATAGACTCGGTTTCTTTAGGTGGCTTTCCATTCACGTGGGGAATTCCTAGACCTTAAATGCATCCTCGTTAATCGGGTTTTCATATAGAGATATATAGGAAATCGTTACCAAGGGTAGGGTTGCTATGCCAAGAGATTGGGTGGTACGTACGTTAGGGAATTTCACCTTAGCTAAATCAATCTAATAATCCAATAGAACCTAAATCACAATCGAAATGCATAATTGGTTGAACCATGTGTCTTGATCGCTTCTCTCTATTGTTTCCTCCCTTTATTTGGTGTGAAGTTGCCTTAGTTTATTTTCTTTTTTTGATAATTAGTTAAATCAACCTCTTATCGACCAATCTAACATAGAAAAGAATAATATAGTAGTCTCGGTACTTAGATTATAGTTGTCCCTGCGGATACGATAACCCCGGACTTAGAAATCCACTTTACTACTTACGCGACCTAGTTCTCTTGCTAGGATTTTGTCGTGTCAAGTTTTTGGCGCCGTTGCCGGGGATAACTATTTTTATCTAATATTGAGATTCCCTTATTCTTTCTGAGCTTAGATCACTTCTTTTATTTTTAATTTGTGTGTCTTTCTTTGTGCAAGATTTTATCTCGGTTAGTGCATGACCCGTACTCGAGTGGAACTAGCGGAGTTTGACCCTGAAATTGAACGAACATTTACTCGAGGGGTAAGACTACAAAGAGAGACTCAACAACATCAAACCATAATGGATCCAAATCTGAATCCTCTTCCTATTAACATAGATCCTGCTATCTTAGAAGAAGCAGTTCGTCGGGAACTTGCAAATCTTCGAGTCCATCAAAACCAACCAGAGGCGCCTCCATAACGCCCGTTGAGGGATTATATGATGCCAAACATTCAAGGAGCTGCCGGGCCAATTGTTCTACCACCGGTAGAGGCTAACACTTTTCAAATCCTTCCGGGGTATATCCAAATGATAGGAAACCAGGTTCAATTCTCCGGTTTACTCCATGATGATCCACACGCTCATATAGCAACATTCATGGAGATTATCCACACTTTCAAGAACAACGGGGTCACCGACGATGCCATACGTTTACGGTTATTCCCATTCTCTCTCAAAGATAAAGCTAAACAATGGTTTAACTCTTTGCCAACCGCCTCTATCCGTACTTGGGAACAAATGGTGGATAAATTTTTGTCTAAGTATTTTCCACCGGGTAAGATGGCCGCAATGAAAAATGAAATCACCAACTTTCGTCAATATGAGGGAGAATCACTTTATGAGGCATGGGAGCGTTTTAAGGAACTTTTGAGGAAATGCCCACACCATGGGTTAGCCGTGCCCACACTTGTTCAAACTTTCTATTTGGGTTTGGGATCGAATCTCCGTACGAATCTAGATGCCGCTGCGGGAGGTACTATCATGAACAAATCACCTGAGGAAGCTTGGGCATTAATTGAGCTCATGGCCGAGAACAACTATCAATGGCCAACCGAACGAATCACGTTGCCCAAGAAGCCCGCCGGATTGTATGAAATTGGGAATAGCTCCACAATAGCCGTTCAATTGGAGGCCCTAAACAAAAGGTTAGATGCTTTAGGACTCATGCGAGGTGCGGTGAATCATGTCCGAGCCGATTGTGAAAATTGTGGAGGTGACCACACGAACTTTGAATGCCTACAAAGAAATTTATGTGTGGCGCCGAACTCAGTTGAAAGTGTTAACTTCATGGAAAATTCAAGTCGTCAACAAAACAATCCCTACTCGAACTCTTTCAATCCGGGATGGAGGAATCATCCAAATTTCTCGTGGAATCAAAATATGAATATGGCGAAACCGCCACCACCCGTTTTTCAGCAACCTCCATTTCAAAGGCAAGGGGGGTTCCAGCAACCACAACAAACTGAGAAAAAGAATAATATGGAAGATGTGTGGCAAACGTTCATGACAGAGGCGACACAAAAGTTTCAATTTCAAGAAATGATGTCCAAGAGATAAGAAGCGAGTTTAAAAAATCAAGAAGTCGCACTAAAGAACTTAGAAACTCAAATTGGGCAAATTGCCAACATGCTTTCAGGACGAACTCAAGGAACTTTACCAAGTGACACCGAGAAAAATCCAAGGGAACAAGTTCATGCGATAACTCTTCAAAGTGGAAAGAACTTCATTGATTCAGACTTGGGAGGTAAAAAGGATGATACACCACCCCGTTCAGACGAAAACGAGGCAGCATCCGACTCCGGAACAAATGCCTCAGTGTTTCCCAAGGAACACCGTGCCATTGCACCTACTAGAGTGAAACACCGCGGCGTTCAACCCTCTAACACCGCGACATTCTCCCGTATTTTAGGAAATTCTTCACCCGAACCCTCCGTACCCAAACCAAGGCCCCCTTTTCCACTTGCATTACAAAAAGGGAAGTTAGATAAGCAATTTGCTAAGTTTCTTGATATTTTTAAACAATTGCGTATGTGCCACTTGCACTACAAAATAATATGGGTCTTCGAATTATAAACCCAAAAGGCCCAATTACGGGGAGATCAGCAAAGGAAAAAGTGGGCTTACAAATAAATGGGGCAAGGTCCATTAAAGTCAAGAGATAACAAGACATGGGTTGAAAAAGCCCAACAGTCGAATTTGAATAGTGAAGAGAGCCCAAAAGCCAATAAGCTGCATGGAAGACGAGCCAAATTGAGGATTTTGAAAGAGACGGTTTAAAGCAGTTGAAAGCAGTTCCCGAAAAAGAAGAACGTGGGTTCCCACGGCCGGAATATAGGCGGCCAGAAAAAGAGAGAAGACACACACAATCAGATAGACTCTGCAAAATTTATTTATTTCTTTCAATAGTTTGTAGCAATCGTAGACGTAATTAGGCTTAGTTTAATTCTAAAGTAACTAGTCGGTAGCATAAAGTAGTTCGTTAGCAGCGTTGTAATCAAGCACTCTATTCCTGTATCAAGAAGAATTCGTCCGAGAATTCATGGAGGTATTTTACTTGAGTCTTTAAGTGTTGATTAATTACTCGAGTTTTAGTTTATCTCTCAATTTATTGCGAGCGTTGCATCACGAAATTAGTTGCAAGACTTAAACCACCATTAGCATATATAGGCAGGGGTTATTAGATAATTCTAAGTTGCGAATTATCACGGGGCTTGGATCGACTACTCGAAATCCTTCCCTAATCTAGTTTGTTTAAAAAACACAAAACAGATACTAAAGCGCTTACCTAAATATTTTCTTATAAATAAAAAAAAATATATTGAGATCATAATTAATAATGTTAATAATAAGGAATAGGGGTGTAACTTGAGCCGAACCGGCTCGCGAGCTTAGCTGGCTCGGCTCGAATGAGCTCAACTCGAGCTCGAGCCTATTTCCTTCTAAGGTTCGCGAGCTTTTTGACTTCTTTATATATATTTATTTTTATATTATAAATATTAATAATTTCTTTTTAATGGCAATAGTTAATAGTTCTTTATAATATTAATTATATTAATAATTTAATAAAATATCAAAAGCCAATTCAGGCTCGAGATCAAGCTCGAGCTTGGCAAAATCGCCAGGCTCGACTCAAGCTCGGCTCGTTTATACCCCTATTAAGAAAATTTTTGTGATTTTTAACATTAGCATCGTAACTTAGTAATAATACTGTGTAAAACTAATGATAGAAGTAGTACCCTAGAATAACACTTAATCATTACACCTTTTTCTATTAACAAAACTCATCTAAAGTGACCGATTTCTACGGTTTTTCTTGCCAAGAGATCACCGCCGCGGCTATGGAGGAACCGGATATCGGCCAGCCATCACCGATGGTGGTTACACCTAACAAGAACACCAAAAAACTCAAACGTAATTATGTTGGATCCGATACGCTAGAAAACCCTAACCCTACTATCCCAAAATCTCTCAACAAGAAATTCGACGGCACAGCAACTTCGGAGAATGTTTGGCATGCTACAAACCTGAAAGAGGTCTTGAACCGAAATCCAACATGCCGAACTATTATACTGCAGAAGATGAACCAGATCGCATGGATTCATATTAAGATTCGGAGGAACCCGACGATGTTACAGAGAAGAAAATACCGGAATATATTATTCTGGATGAAGATATACGCGTTATGGCGAATCCTTATCGAAGAGCCTTGGTGATCAAAGTTCTTGGACGTAAAGTTGGGTATTTCGTGCTATGTCAACGTATTAAATCTATGTGGCAAATCTCCTATGAACTAAATCCGGTCGACATAGGCAATGAATACTACCTGGTACGCTTTCGGTCAAAAGAACAATATGAAAGAGTATTGAAGGAGGGACCATGGATGATTTTAGGGCACTATCTCACTATTCGTAAATGGGACCTTACCTTTGAACCGAAGAACGAAAAATAACCTCTACTTTGGTTTGGATTCATTTTCTAAATCTACCCATTCATCTCTTTATTGAAAAAGCGTTGACGGGGATGGGAAGCCTAATTGGCAAAGTCATTGGCATTGATAAACACACGAAACAATCTCTGAGGGGTAGATACGCAAGGGTTTGCGTTGAACTGGACTTGAATAAGCCTTTGATACCATGTATCAAAGTAAACAAGTGGATTCGAGTTGTCGAATATGAGGGTCTAAGCATGTTATGCTTCACGTGTGGAGCCTACGGACACCGAAAAGAAACATGCGGATTACATGACCATGATAAAGAAACCTCAACAGAAGACAACACAGGATAACAACCACTAAGGACCACTCCGAAAGAGCTAAAACTGATTGGGTACGGACCTTGGAATATTATCCCGCCTAGACCTCAAAGGGAAGCTCAAAAGAAACCTACAACTCCAAATCCGAATGTACAACAAATTTTATTATCTTCATGGCGAGAAAGGATAAAACGGTGACACCTCCAACAATGGGAAACCAGAACAAGGGGTAGCAATCGAACCAGAGAGGTTACACAAGAAAACAGAATCAAGGAGCCACATGGCAAGTGAAGCATACAGCTAAGGGAACAACATATACGAAGATACCAGCAACTATGCCGGACGAAGCAAATAAGACCTAACTGAGTGGTTCTCGTTTCGATGTTTTAAGTGAACTGACAATAATATGGGGCCGGGAGATGGGATTAATACACTACAACCTCTACGGGATAAATCAGCTATTATGTCCAGCCACACCATAATTCGAAATGACTTAATCCCACCAATCTCACTTGGTACCACTTACCCTATTACGAATAACTCTATCATTTCCCTCGCCGACCCGCAAACGAGTAACAAGATAAAACAATACGTGAGGAGAATGATGGAGGCGTAGACTCGGATGAAGATTCAGATGATGAATCGGTTGAGGAGTTGGACGTCTTAACGGATATGGAGATTAGGCTTGCTGTGGCGGAACTGGGCAAGCTAAATGAGTGCATGGTTTCAGCCATGTAGGACGTGAATAGGGGGTTTGACATCCCCCCCAGGTATGATCATTATATTTCTTTGCTTGAACTACCTTTTATTTCATTTATTAATGTCATGTATATTTTGGAATTGCAGAAGCGTAGCCAAAAAGGAATTTCAGAATTCGCTTAGAGAAATCCTTCTTAGCTATAACCCTATGATACTAGTTCTCGTGGAGACTAGAATCCAGGGTAGTAGGGTGAATGACATTTTACGGGATATTCATTTTGACAGAGTAGTGAAAGCTCGTTGCTTCCCAGGGGGTATTTGGATGTTCTGGAATTCGGCTGAAGTGAACCTCGAGTTTGTAGAAGCTAATGATCAGTGCATCTCAACCATTGTTAGACGTGTTAGGATTATACCCTCATATGTCATAGAGGATAGAATAATAGGGCATCCTTCTTGTAATAAACTTATTTCTTATTTATAATAAAAGACATTATTTTGTTTTCACTTAAATCTTATCTACATCTATAAGTAGTGCAAAACGTTTTGTCCATGTTTTCAGTGCAATCCCACTACTTCCTATGGGATAGGAAGATTGGCAATAGAGAGATTGATCTTGATTACTTAAACTCGTTTGCAAATAATATGAAGTCTTTAATGGACAAATAAAGACTTCGAACACTTGTACAATCTTAGCTCTGACATGCGAGTGCCACTCGAACACCATGTGATGGTAGGAGCTTAAGACTGTAGGCACATCAGTGGAACAAATATGCTCGAACACTACTCGCATCGGTTCTGTCACATTGGTTTTCACTCTATGACTGTCATTGATAGAACTGATTATGCGTAATAGGTATAAGTGAACATTTGACCTGAAGTATCAGGCTGAATATGCGCTTGTGACGTCAAGTATTTCACTAGAGTAGTTAAACCCAATTCACCCGTTGGTGGGGTCGACCTCGAAATGCGGCTTGATGGACAAGCACTACTACAAAAAGAGCCTATTACAGCGCCCCAATTACAGCGGTTTTTTGAAAAACTGCTGAAGGGAGGGGGCTATTACAGGGGTTCGTGAAAGAACCGCTGTAATAGGTAAAACGCGACACCTATTACAGCGGTTCTTTCATGAACCACTGTAATAGGTGCCAGGCCTATTACAGCGGTTCTGTAGAGAACCGCTACCGCTGTAATAGGCCTTTTACAGGGAGGCAAAAAATAAAAACGAAAAATATCTATTACAGCGGTTCTTATGTGAACCGCTGTAATAGGTGTACCCTATTACCCTATTACAGCGGTTCTAATAAGAACCGCTGTAATAGGCCAAAACGAAAAAATTTGAAACACTTTTATCTTCCCGTTTCTCTCTCTCTCTCAAAATTTAAAACCCATTTCAACTTTTCTCTCTCTCTACTCTCGGTCTCTCTCTCTCGATCCTCCCCCAAAAGCTCGGCACCACCGCCGCTACCACCACCACCACCACCACTTACCGGCGCCGCCGCCACCACCACCACGATCGTAAGCTTCTTCTCTTTCTCTCTCTTTCCCTCTATATATATATATATGTATATGTATATGTGTATATGTGTGGGTGTATGTATATTTGTGTATATGTGGATGGGTGTGTGTATATTTGTGTATATGTTGATGGGTGTATGTATATTTGTGTATATGTGGATGGGTGTATGTATATTTGTGTATGTGTGGATGGGTGTGTGTATATTTGTGTATGTGTGGATGGGTGTATGTATATTTGTGTATGTGTGGATGGGTGTATGTATATTTGTGTATGTGTGGATGGGCGTATGTATATTTGTGTATATGTTGATGGGTGTATGTATACTTGTATATGTATATTTGTGTATTTACGAAAATATTTCTCGGTTGAAATGTTGCGGTATCGGAATGACACAAAATTCGTACGGTCATAGTGAAATGGTATTCTAAACAAAACACATGAATTTGTCATGCAATCTCTGGATTTTAGCCATCTGAGATCGTTTAAGGCCTCAAATTTGTGTTTTTTTACGAAAATAGGGTATTTTTGTAATAAAACGCAAATTTGAGGCCTTAAACGATCTCAGATGGCTAAAATCCCGAGATTGCAAGACAAAGACTTGCGTTTTGTTCAGAATGCTGTTTCGCTATGACCGTGCGAATTTCGTGTCATTTAAACATGGTGAAATTATAAACGCAAAAATAAAATTAAAAAAAAACACTACCTATTACAGCGGTTGTGGAAAAAACCACTGTAATAGGCCCCGAAAAAAAAATTAATTTTTTTTTAACAGCGGTTATAAAAATGACCACTGTAATAGGTGTCTATTATAGCGGTTTTTAACTGCTGTAATTGGCCTTAACCAATTACAGCAGTACCTATTACAGCGGTTAAAACCGCTGTAATTGTAAAAAAAAACCGCTGTAATTGGCCATTTTTGTAGTAGTGAAGTGGTAGTCGTAGCTGATATCTAATAAGAAAGTACCCTATGTGATTATAGATAAATAGAGATCAAAATCTTTGGTCAAAGCAAAAAGAGACGATTGTGCGAGGCACTAAATCGATCTCAATGATTTCGTATTATTATAATTAATACATATGGTCAAGTCCAGTGAGTTTGACATAATCATGACTCTCACTTGACCGGGACACGTGAACAAAGGATTTATACTTATATGGTATTTACGATTGGAAGGTTGTGGAATGATCCAATCATTCGATTTCGTTTGGGCTACGAAGTGGGCCACATAACTGGTTAGGTGTTACCCACTTCCTTTAGTTTTCTCTCATTGCCAAACAAAACGAATCTAAAGAGTCGTGCTAAAAGATTGATAAAGAAAAATGAAAAAGGATTTATTATTTTATTCTAGAAGATTTCATTTATTGGATAAATTAAATAATTAATTACTCATTGGATGAAATAATTAATTATAAAGATAAGATTAATTATTAATTAATTTCTTATGGAAATAAATTAATGAATTAATTTATCTAATTAATTTGGTTATTTAATTAATTAATTTATTTATTAGATATGATAAATTATTAATTAAATAGATAATTAATTAAAACAAAAGAGAATCCCAGGCCTAGAATGGGTGTCCATGAGGACGCCTACTAGGGTTAAGTTGGGCGTCCATAAGGATGCCCAACGAGATCTCTTTTTGTTTGTCTTGGTCAATAAGTCAAGTCGTTATAAAAGGACTCTTTGACCTAAAAACAAGATAGATGAATTCATAACTCTCCTAGAAAGAAAAGAAGAAAAACTCCTCCCTCTCTCTAGCTATAAGCCTCTAATCGTCGGTCATCATGGGGAAAAAGTGGGAATTTTTCGTCAGTTAATCCGTGTGTGATAATTTAGAGACAACGTGTGTTCGTTGTTCGGATCAAACTTCAAGAAATTCAAGAAGAGTAGATGACACGAGGATTGAAGGATTCGAGACTTCAACAATTCAAAATTAATTAGAGGAGGAATTGGATTCTCCAACCACTTCGCTTCAACGGGTAAGTAATTATTCGTTTTGCGATTAATTGATTCATATGTGCAAAC
This sequence comes from Buddleja alternifolia, assembly GCA_019426215.1. Lineage (NCBI taxonomy): Eukaryota > Viridiplantae > Streptophyta > Magnoliopsida > Lamiales > Scrophulariaceae > Buddleja > Buddleja alternifolia. The sequence continues at coordinate 17,543,475 of CM033392.1, read as the reverse complement.
AGAGAATTCTCTTTGGGTTTAATTTTAAAAACTTCCGCTACGTTTATTTGATTTTTCGGGAAACCCAACAGTGGTATCAGAGCCAATCTCTAATTTGCATATTTGATCATATTTATGTGATTTTTGTTATGCATATTATGTGTTTTTGAAGCATGCATTTATGTGTTCTTATATCTGCAATTTTTTATGGTTTTTAGCATGGATTTTGATTTTTTATGTATATTATAAATTTGGGTATTTTTATGATATGAGAAAAAATCAAGAAATTAGAAAAAACGGGGTTTGAAAGCCCCAAAGAATGCACGCAACTCACAGCACGCACAGCGGCCAAGCCGTGTGGCCTGACCACTCGGCCGCACAGCCACACGACCAGCTAAACCGGGTCTTGACCCAGGTCTAAAAATGGGCTATGGGTTTGGGTCGAAATTGGTATTTGGATTTTGGGTAAATTTAATTATCCGAGTGGGTTGAAAGGATGATGACCCAGAATAATTCAAATTAAGCCCAGTCGGAAAATTACTCAATTTCGATTTCTTAATTAGTTTGAGCTTAATTTAATTAATTCCAAATGGGCCAATGGATTGGTGATTTGGATTTAAATTAAAACTAGCCCATTAGAAATTAATAACGTGTGCACGTTTTTCTAATTTATTAGTTTTGGGCCCAATTAAATTAAATTCAAGTGGCCCAAAAGGATGGTGACTTGGGTTTGATGACATCGAGCCCAATAAGATTAATTGGAATAAAATATTTAATTAGAATAATTAATTATTTTTCTTGGAGATTAATAATTAATTTATGGATTAAATATTATTATTTTTTCCTCAACTTGGAAATTACTTAGATATTTGAATAAAGAATATAAATTATTTTTCGTGGATGATTAATAATTAATTCTTTAATCCAATAAAAAAAAATTCAACTAATGATGGCTTTAAATCATAATAAAATAGGATTCCATATTTCATGTATTCATTTTAGTTGGACTAATATTATTTTAATTAAAGGTAGATATACTTAATTTATAATTTTGTATATCTAAGTCATCTAATAGGACTAGAATGATTTTAATTGAAATAAAGAATATATAAAAGTTGGGAATTTAATAAATGACTTTTTAGTTGGACTAAAATTTTAAATAATCAACATAAGTGTTTTAATATAGCGAGCATGTATTGTTGCGAGCATGTCTTATGTGATGGAGACACCGATCATGGACTTAGGTTTTATTCGATTTACCTTTTCCTTTTGTGGGTCGTAAAGCCGAATTTGAGGCTATTTATTGTTTTCTTAGAAATAATGTATAGGTTGTTTTAAAGTGTAGTAATAGAATAATTCAAAATTGGTGGAAACAAGAAGCCCATGAAGTTTAGTTAAGTTTTTTGCTTTTACCTTTTAGTGATGGCCCATTGGCTCGGGCCCTCTAGTAAAAGTCCATGATCGAGTGTGATGATTTTATTTATTTATTTATTTAATTCTATGAATGTTTACATTGATAGGCATGATTATTAGTAGTATATATTTTGCATGTTCAATATATGATAATTGCGCCATATAACTTTATTAATGTGCAAAGTGAGACCAAACATTTGACAATTTAAATTCTCTCAAATAAATAATACCGAGTTAGTAAGGGATGTGTGACATCCTCGCCCTCCACTAAACTTATTACAATTAAAATTACTACAAATGTGCAATGCTTGCCAGTTATAGAAGTTATGCATTTGAAAATAATTTGAAATTTTATTAAGTGCATGAAATGCCTTAATCGAAGCATATTTCACCCCAGAAACCGGTTAGGTTGCAAGGTGAAATTCAAATGTTAGATTAAAAGAGTTAGTGGGAATAAACTCGGGTAGTTCACGAGCTTAGAAATCGGTTAGTGATGGTCCCAAGTGGCATACGAAAGGGTCTAGAAGGGGGGGGGGGGGTGAATAGACCCTGAAGTCTTTTTCGACTTCAAAAATTTTGGTATCACTTTTAAAGATCAGAACACTTAGGAAACTGAGCGCTTGGATCAGGCGCTTTAGTGAAGATAACTTAGACTTAGTGATTTTGGCAATTTACCAAAGTAGGGTAAAAGATTTAATCACTTAATCAGGGTTAGAATAGCGAAATGATTTTAAAGCTTCAGCGTTCGTTTTGGTTAAATAGTCGCTAGGCAGATTTAGTTTGTCTTTTTCAGAATAGATACAGATAATATAAAGCAATTCAATAGTAAAAGTAAACAACACAAGATATATAAGGTTCACTGGGTGATGTAATCCCAGCTACGTCCTTCTTCTCCTTTTACACATGGAGGGAATTTACTAAAATGATTATCAAAGAATCACACAGAATCTTCTACAAGATAGTAACAAGGTGAAAATGATCTCGGGCTCCTTGGTCACACAGATGTCAGCACCAATGAAGATCGTCTTCTACAAGCTTCTCTCACTCAGAAATACAGCCTGTAAGGGGTATCAACAACTTTCTCACTCAGATGAAAGGTTGAGGGTTTTATCACAAGGGTTTGTTTGTTTTTGAAAAGATCAAACAACTTAGAATATCTCAATAAGAATTTAGATTTCTTCTTTGGAAGATGTTTGAGATATTTGTGACTTTAAGGAATGTATGTAAAAAGCTTGAAGGAATTTGGCTCTGGAGTTTCTAAGCTTTTTCTTTTTGTGTGTATCTTGTGTATTATGTATTGGTTCTGTTCTGCTGTATATGTGTAACCTTTTAGGGTTTGATGGAGGTAAGGTATTTGTAGGCTTTTTCTTGGGAATATGTTCGTTGGACACATGTAGGAGCGTGCCTTTCAGAGGGCGCGTGAGTATACCTTTTCTCTGACATTCCTAAAATCTTACTGGTTCCGATTGGACGGGAGCAGTTATTAACTCTGAATTTCTGACAGTCTAGTCAAAAGGTGGCTTGGCTACAAGTCATATTGGCTTATCACATTTAATGCTCTTATCAGACATTTAATGCATTTTGAATTTATTTCCCGTTTGAAATAAATGTCCGTTGAATGATTGCATTTAAGTCCTTCATGACTTGAGAAATTATTTCAGTTGAATCTGATTTTGATCGCTAGAATGCTTTGAGCGCTTGATTCATAAATCCTGAAATAGTCCTTTAGCGGTTAACAGCCGCTAAGGATTATTCTTTATCTTCTTCTGACTTCAGACGCTGATCTTCAACTTCTTCTCTAATAGACTCTCCTAAAATTCTATTAGCGATTCGGTATCTAACACTTAGTCTAAAATCTATAAAGATAAAAAATTACAAGCCTAATATAGTTACATACTTTCAAACGCTTATACAATTGATCTATGAAACATAAACTTACATTATATTTTGGGGTCTAACATAAAATCCTATCTTGTCATCATCAAAACATCTAACATGAAATTTCCTAACAATTTCCCCCTTTTTGATGATGTCAAGACCTTAACTCTTATAACTCTGTTATAGATTAAGAGTTCAAAGAAAAGCCCAAATAAATATAATTGCAAGTTAGCGTTTGGAAAGTTAGTAAAGTTAGATAAAGTTAGATTAGCTTCAACAAGGTGTTTCAGCGATAAATCATTCATTCATATAGAAAGATAAGCATACATGATTTATACTGAATAAATATAAAAGATAAAGCATTCATTTTTTCTGTCGCTTTATGCTTTCTTCTTTTTGGTAGATCTCATTTGCTAGGTCAATGAGGAGTCGGTCAATGTCTATCATGGTTGTATGTTGAAGTTCATCATAGTCATGTTGAAGTTCATCATAGTCATGCCTTCGTTGTCTAGCGCTTTCATTGAGTTCCTTCAGCCTGTCCACCCATTCCCTTGGAAGAATACCAATTTCACGAATTAAATCGTAATATATGTCTTGTCTTCTGTCGTTGGATGGTTTCTAGTTGATAGGTCGTCTAAGCGGTCCGGCATAAGGATGAAATCCCATACTTTCCAAAAAATCGACATCCAAGTCCGGGAGCAAGTACCTTCCTAGAAAATACCTTGGCTTTCTCTTTTTGGTTAGCATTTTCTTTATGCTCGGTATTTCATCAAACATTGATCGCCAGTGTTTATTATCTGTTTTAGATATTGCCTTGGACTTTTCTTTCTCTTCTACCTTCTTGACATTAGCAAAAGAGCTCTTCAAGTCAGTGATGTCCCTTCGAAGTAGCTTGACTTCATCTATCAAGAGAGCGATCTGTTCAGCGATACTCTGAGATACGAGGTTGGAGGAATTGTGACGCTCAGTATTAGCTGAATCATTTTGCGCAAGCGTCCAGTTGAAATCGTCGGAAAGCTCTTTGATGAGAGGAGCGATACTGTTCATCATAGAGATGGAAAGCTTGGTTGCGTGACTCATTTCAGCCTTAAGCAGTCTCTCTACGTTGTGCAACATTGCGTTTCTGCGTTATTCCATATGAGAACAAGAACCAGATAAATTGCTAAGAGAATTGCGAACAACTTTCTTGAAATCGCGTGCCTCTGGATCGCTTTCTAAGTCTGAGTCAGAGTCTGAAGAAGAATGCACAGGACTATGTGAGCTGGAAACTGGAGCTTTGCCTTTAAATTTATCTCGAATAATAGGCGCTGCAGGTTGTGCGACTAAGTCAGCATGAATCTCTTCTATCGCGGAGTCGAACATCTCTATTGCGGAGTCAATTTGAGCAACTTGGTCATCAAGTGGAACCTCAACTGCTGGAGAGCTGGGGGCAACGTCTTGCATAACAGCGTCTGTGGGTTGATCGGCTTCCATAGTGGGGAATTGTTCCTCTTCGATTGCAACAACTTTAATTTGAGGCGCTGCACTTGCAACAGGTATGACCCAGAGTGGGCCAATTGCTTCCATTACGTGCCTTGGACTGATTAGATTGGTCTGCGGGATGAAAAATATAGCATCTACGCGCTTCATTGCTTAGTACAAGTTGCACTCCTTCTGGCAGATCAACTCCTGAAGTACAAGAATTGTAGAAGTCCAAAATAAATGGCATCAACGCTTGAGCTGCTTCTTAGTCCACTGGCCTGATCAGCGATTTCATTTTGGCCACTTGAACATTCTGTTCACAAAAGAGTATAGGGTGAAGATTGTATCCTCAGAAATCGCTCAGCCCTGAATAGTGGTTGAAAGTGATGTCCAATGCTTGTGCATTTTCTATCACTGCTCTTCTGTCTCTATGGAGTTCAGCAAACTCAGCGTGCTCATTGGTAACATCAAAATTTGACTTTGTCCTGGAAGAAGCGATTGTTTACTGGTGGAGGCTTCTTCGTTTAAATCTGGAAAGATGCACTGAACAAATGCTTGACGTGGGTGAAACACATAGCGGCCGCCTTGACTGGCTAAGGCTAGCTGTTGACGGATGTAGCGCTCGATAGGTTGCCTGTAATCTGGTAGATTGCTAACATTTCCGGCAATGTGCTGACGCTGATGAAGTAAAAAAGTAGCAAACCTGCGGCATCTGTAGTCGATTCCAAATTCAAAGAGAAATGGATGTCTTACGAGTTCTTCAAGGGTATAGAAGTGTAAAACGAACTCTTCAGCCCATCTGGCTGTATCCATCATCCATCGCTTACCAAGTTTGTCAGCTTTTGTCTATTCTTTTCTAGCTGCAAGAAACTTGTCAAAGCGTTCAATTTCTTCATCGTGATCCTCAGCCCATAATCTTGCAAGGTATTCTCGGGCTTCATCTTCTATCCACGAGTTGATAGGATCGGGACGCTCAGCAACCATTGGTCCTTTTCCTTTCCATAGTCTAAGAGGTTTAGGGAATAGAGGTTTCTGAGGAGAATGAATGAATTTGGGATAGGCAGAGTATCTGATCCGGTTAAGAATTTCTTCGTCTAGATTCTTTGACCAATCACCCAAATGTGGATTCTTGATGACGATCTTATTTTGGCGCAAGGGATAAAAAAGACTCTGTAGAATGACCAGTGAAGTTAAAACGCTTCTCGTCAAATTCAGTTATGTTGATCGCTGGTCGACGAATATACTCAAGTCTAGATTGGAGTCACTCAAGATTGTAAAGACCGAGATCGGCGAAACGCTCGAAGAAATCAAACTTAGCACAATTGGAAATATCAGGCCGATGTAGAGTGGTTTGAAAACTGATTTCTGATTCAGCAAGGGTCTGAGTGTCTCGTTCTCTAGCGGCATAGTAGAATTCAACGTCTGTATTAAATCTGCGAGGGAAAAAGTCTATGACACGGGGAGGAGATCCAGTTGGAGTGGGAATGAGTGCAATAGATTCTGTTGGGATAGGAGCCACTTCTATTGATTTCTCAGCATGCTCAGTCGCTTCACTGACTGGTGATGTGTCAGTGTCAGGAAGAACATGGACTACTTCCTTAGCGATATCCACAACTGCTTCCATATCCACATCCAATTCAACAGGAATCTGGGAAGGTGAAGGTGCATCTTGAGTTGATACATGTAAGCGTTTGAGAAAAGTAAGCAAAATTTCTACCAAGTAGAAATTAAAGAAAATACTAAAACGCTTACCCTGAGGACTATCATCGACTTTATCAGTCGCTTGATCTGTTTCAACATTTGGTACAGTTTCCTCAGGCTCCGAGACCTCTTCATCAGGATCTAAATCGAGAAAATAAGTGAGGGGATCAGCATGAATGGGTATATTCAAGAACTCAAGAGTATTAAGAGTATTTTGAATATCCGCGTCAACTTCGGCTGAAAAAGTGATAGGAGTCGTTTTTACGTGTTTTTAAGCCCCTTTCCGTTTATGTTTTAGGTTCATTTATCGCTTGATTCTTTCCACATGTGCATTTAATTCGTGTATTAAGTGATTTCAGACCTTAAATGGATACAATCGAAGAACGGGCTGAAAAACAACGTATAAAACAAGTTTAGGCCAAGATGCTTCACACCTCCACGACCAAACAAGCAAGAAATAAGTTGGAGTTAGCCAAGATCATGTTTTAGTACCATTTCCGCACACCTGGGCGCCAAATCAGAAACAATCTCCACGTTGGAACGCCATTTGGATAAATTTCGAGACCGAATTTGGTGAAGTGTCCTTCTACAAAGTTTTAGATCTATGTCTTATCTTTACATGGAAACTTGAATCATCCAATTCGGAGGTCTTTGGAGAAGTTTATGAATAAAACACTATCCCTGCGCTGGAAAACACGAAAGTGGCAGCTCCCAATCTTAGTAGGTGGAAAACAAGATAATGGTAGTTCACATTCTTGGTAGGAGGAAAGTAAGAGAATGGTAGGTGGAAAGCAAGAGAATGGTAGGAGGAAAGAAAAGAGAATAAAAGCACATGTTCTTGGATGGTGAATTTTTTTGGCTATAAAAGGAGGATTGGAGGCCATCTTACAAAGACACTTGAAAACACATTCCCCATTGGGGGAGCCTAAACACATCCTATCATCATCTTCATCATCCTTAGATTAGTTATGAAGATTATCAAGAACCTTTGAAGGTGAAAAAATCAAGAAGCATGGAAGAGATGAAGATCGAAGTTCAACCATAAAAAATACGAGGGAGTTTCTTAGATTTAGATTTGTTCTTGTCTATGAATATGAATCTTAATTTAAGTTCCTATCTTTTATCTTTTATGATGAAATAGATTCTTCGAACTAACGCCATGTTGAGGCTAAATTATGATAATTGAGTTATAAATTGTGTTTTTCATATTAATTCTATCGTTGTTTTGTGTCTTGATCTTGTTTGAATGCATCATATGCTTAGCTACCATATGCATGATTTTTTGCTTAAATTATTCGTTCGAGAGAAGGTAATTTAAGGTGCAAAGAGGATCATCACATAATCCGTAAAAAATAGGGAATTGCCCCTAGAGATTGGTAGAGATTCCCGAGTGCAGTTAGCCGGATTAATCCGGGGAAATTCTAGAACTTGAATGCATGATTGTTGGTTAGATTCTCGGATAGACATATCTAGAGAACCATCAATTAATCATAGGAATATTACAGCCGAGACATCGGGTAGTAATTATTTAAGGTTTTTTCTACCAAAGCAACATTAGTCTAATAATATGAGAACATGTTTATAATGAAAATTGATTAATTTATGTCAACACATGTGTCTTAGTTGCTCTCTTCCATAACTATTTTGATTTCGACATCTTGTTTCTTATATCTTACTTCCATAATATTTTAGTTAATTCTTGTTTTAGTTTAAGTTCTTCAATTGCTTTAAAATCATAAACTAAAATGCAAGTCCTTGAGGTTCGACAACCCGGACTTTATTGTCCACTTTATTACTACACACGACCAACCCACTTGCTGTTTAATACACGTAAGGATTTTTCGTGTCAAGTTTTTGGCGCCGTTGCCGGGGACTTGTTTTATTTTAGTTTTTGATTTTATTGCAAGTTTTAAGTATTTATTTTATTTTTATTAAATTTTATTATTATTATTATTATTTTTATTTTTTTCTTACACTCTTAGCTTGCAATGGCTAGAAATTTTCCAGATATGACCCTTCCGGAGAATCAATTATGGCTGCAAAGCGTCATTCAATTCGCAAAGGATAGCAATTTTCCTGATATGACACTACCGGAGAATCAATTATGGCTGCAAAGCGTCATTGAAGCGTGTTATGCACAAGGGTTCTTTCCACAACATTACCAAGAAAGAATTCCTACTCCGGAGGAACAACTTGATAACACCATTCGAGAGCTCCACTTTATGATGAAGGACGCACGGCAGGAAATGAAGGAGATGAATCATCAACTCAGCAACTGACGAGCGACATATCTGAGAAAGTACCATGGGCATTGCTTGGTACCACTGAGATAGATCAAAAGGAGGAATTCAACACCGTGATGTTGAATCAAATGAAGTTGGAAAATTCGAAAGCAGATTCCTCCAACGATGAGCATTCGACTCCTATCCTTTCTGAGGGTGTTGACATTTCTTTACTTTCTTCCCTAGCCACAGGTAAATCGGTATTTGATGTCGACGATGGTAAATTGTTATTGAATGTAGGAGATGACATGGTTAATTTCGATAACTATGAGGTTTTTGAGCATCTAATTGATTTTGATTTGTCTTTTCACATTGATGTTTTTGATCCTTTTAGTGTTGAGCACTTTCATGAAAAACGAGCCAATAATCTTCAACATCCATACATGATGGAGCTGAAATATGTCAAGGTGATTGGTGAAGAAAAATGAGACATTATCTCTAGCTTGGAGAAAAATCTGCACCACCATCCGGAGCATGAGGAAGAAAAGGTAATAGAGGTATTGAGGGACCATAAAAAAACTCGTGAGTGGATGATTGCTTGGTCTAACCTTAGGATATGTAGCACAAATAATTGGTCAATCTTCACTACAATGGGCAAAAGGTTGAAGCGATACCCAATAGTGGATTGGAGAACGAATAAGGCATTCACACATAAACCACCTTGAGCCAATCTCTTACATAAAGTCAAGCTAGTGACTTTAAAAGAGCGCTTCTTGGGAGGCCACCCAAGCTTTGTGAGTTTTCTTTTATTTTTTTTGCTTTCTTTTTTTTGTTTTTGCTTTTCGTTTTATTTATTTTGTCTAAGCATGCACTTTTGGCATGTGTTTTAATATGCTTAATGGTTTGTTTGATAAGTATGTTGAACATGTTAGTAGCAATTTCCCATTGTTTTGCGAGGCCTATTTTGATGAGATGGGTTTGATTTGGAACATATTTGTGATGAAGGATTGTTTTTCAACAATCCTTGATTATAAGTACTCTTATACCTTTTGCATGCGTTTATGTGAGACAACTTTGGGGACAATGTTGAGTTTTAGTTTGGGGGTATATGTGGGTAGTACTTTGTGGTTTTAATACATTCATATGATTGATCACCATGTGTTTGCTATTTTTGTCATGTCATGTATTCCTTATTTAGCTCAAGTTTGGGGGAATTTGTATGCTATCATGTTTATATGTGTTTATGTTAAGAAATTCAAGCATGATTTTTTTTTTAGTCCTTCCAATTGATGCATTTAAATTGATTAACTTGTAAGAATGGCATGATTTTTTAAAATAATTTGAATTTAAATGAACATATATATCTTTGAAATTGCTCATGGAGATCCTATACTAGGATTGATTTCTTAGATGATTCACAATGCACATAAATCGAAGGTAGAGGAGTTGAGAGGATAACCATCTTGAGACACTTAAGGAATTTTCCCAGAAATATTAACTTAGATTTCTCATACGGTTATAAGTTGAATACTAAATTTTGTATGCTAAAAAATGAATTAAAAAGGTTGAATTTTGGTATGACCAAAAATTGGTCAGGCTAATACGTACTGGAGGTGAAAAGTGTCATGCCTATATACTGTACTATTATGCTAATTTGAGCTAAGCTCAAGCCAAAAAGAAGCGAATTGTTTAAAAGATCTAGTTTTATTTCGTGACCTTTGACACTCGAGTGATTAAATCCTTAGGAGTGTCTTTACACTTAATGCCCCAAAACTATCTAGTTTGGGAGTCATTGATCTAAAGCTTGTTACATGGGTGCCATAGAAAGCCTAATGGAATAAAACATTGCACATGATCTAACCTTAATGAAGTTAATTAATTGGAAAGTTTCATTTGAATTTGAATTGAAAGTTTGAATGTTTGAGATAATGAAATTTAAATGGCTATGAAATTTTCTATGATGCTTATGCTTTGTGTTTGATCATAAAGTTGATAGATATGGGATTAATGTCCAAAATTTGGTAAGGATGCTTCTCGACTATAATACCTTAGATTTATTTTCACTACACCCTATGGAGTCTTTTCCAGTATTGGTGTCACATGAGCAAAAGTAGTTGATATGTATATATATTTGTGAGCTGTAAAAGGATGATTTTGTGCCATTTATTCTTGTTAATTATGTTGAGATGTATTCATCTGGTTGAGATTGAAAGTTTGTTAGATTTTGTGGGTATATCGTCTGCAAACCCTCACGAGACTATAACTCGTCCTTTGAGGTAACTCAAAGGTTTAAAGGCTTGTTGCACATGATAAGTGCAATCGTTTACTCCACGAAAGTGAGTGAGTTAGTTGTTTTTGTTTTCTCCTTTTGGTTGATGATATTTTTCGTACCCTAGACCTTTAATTGCTCGAGGTCGAGCAATTGATAAGTTTGGGGGAGTTGATAGGAGTCGTTTTTACGTGTTTTTAAACCCCTTTCCGTTTATGTTTTAGGTTCATTTATCGCTTGATTCTTTCCACATGTGCATTTAATTCGTGTATTAAGTGATTTCAGACCTTAAATGGATACAATCGAAGAACGGGCTGAAAAACAACGTATAAAACAAGTTTAGGACAAGATGCTTCACACCTCCACGACCAAACAAGCAAGAAATAAGTTGGAGTTAGCCAAGATCATGTTTTAGTACCATTTCTGCACACCTGGGCGCCAAATCAGAAACAATCTCCACGTTGGAATGCCATTTGGATAAATTTAGAGACCGAATTTGGTGAAGTGTCCTTCTACAACGTTTTAGATCTATGTCTTATCTTTACATAGCAACTCGAATCATCCAATTCAGAGGTCTGTGGAGAATTTTATGAATAAAACACTATCCCTGCGCTGGAAAACACGAAAGTGGCAGCTCCCAATCTTAGTAGGTGGAAAACAAGAGAATGGTAGTTCACATTCTTGGTAAGAGGAAAGTAAGAGAATGGTAGGTGAAAAAAAAGAGAATGGTAGTTCACATTCTTGGTAGATGGAAACCAAGAGAATGGTAGGAGGAATGAAAAGAGAATAGAAGCACATGTTCTTGGTTGGTGAATTTTTTTGGCTATAAAAGGAGGATTGGAGGCCATCTTACAAAGACACTTGAAAACACATTCCCCATTGGGGGAGCCTAAACACATCCTATCATCATCTTCATCATCCTTAGATTAGTTATGAAGATTATCAAGAACCTTTGAAGGTGAAGAAATCAAGAAGCATGGAAGAGATGAAGATCGAAGTTCAACCATAAAAAATACGAGGGAGTTCCTTAGATTTAGATTTGTTCTTGTCTATGAATATGAATCTTAATTTAAGTTCCTATCTTTTATCTTTTATGATGAAATAGATTCTTCGAACTAACGCCATGTTGAGGCTAAATTATGATAATTGAGTTATAGATTGTGTTTTTCATATTAATTCTATCGTTGTTTTGTGTCTTGATCTTGTTTGAATGCATCAAATGCTTAGCTACCATATGCATGATTTATTGCTTAAATTATTCGTTCGAGAGAAGGTAATTTAAGGTGCAAAGAGGATCATCACATAATCCGTAAAAAATAGGGAATTGCCCCTAAAGATAGGTAGAGATTCCCGAGTGCAGTTAGCCGGATTAATCCGGGAAAATTCTAGAACTTGAATGCATGATTGTTGGTTAGATTCTCGGATAGACATATCTGGAGAACCATCAATTAATCATAGGATTATTACAGCCGAGACATCGGGTAGTAATTATTTAAGGTTTTTTCTACCAAAGCAACATTAGTCTAATAATATGAGAACATGTTTATAATGAAAATTGATTAATTTATGCCAACACATGTGTCTTAGTTGCTCTCTTCCATAACTATTTTTATTTCGACATCTTGTTTCTTATATCTTACTTCCATAATATTTTAGTTAATTCTTGTTTTAGTTTAAGTTCTTCAATTGCTTTAAAATCATAAACTAAAATGCAAGTCCTTGAGGTTCGACAACCCGGACTTTTTTGTCCACTTTATTACTACACACGACCAGTCCACTTGCTGTTTAATACACGTAAGGATTTTTTGTGTCAAAAAGGTTTTATCCTAGCGTTAGAAAAGAAAAGACTAACGAGGAGAGGATAAACTACTTTGTTTTTCACAAGTACTTACCCTGAAAACGAGCAGCCTTCTCAGAAAGAGTATTGGCTCTAGGCTCAGGAAAGGATTCAGGAACAGCGTCTGAAGAAGGAAGAGGAACACTCACTGAGTCTTCAAGGGCTGGCTCGACTGGAGCGCTTGATGATGCTGCTGGAGTGGATGAAGGAGTACGCCTGCGTGCTAGCGGTACTTCTTCTTTTTCTATTTCTTCGTCTTTGTTTACATGGAAGATAAACGTTGGAGGGGGAGAAGGTGATTCAGGAGAAGGAGAGGGAGACTTCTGTTTCTTCTTGGGCTCTAGCTTCTCCTTCTTCTTTGGCTCTAGCTTCTGCTTCTTCGCTGGTTTGGCTGGTTCAGCGACTTTAATAGCGATCTTTCATTTTGGTCGCTTAACCACCACCTCTTCTTCCGATGAAGATGATGATGAAGACGAAGACATTTTGCTCTTCATCATCATTGCGAACAACTCCTTCGGCAAGAAGTCCCTCACGCTCTTCTTTTGGAACCACTGCATCGCTACATTTTCTTGGTTTGAGCAGCTCACTGAACATCTTCTTTCCATAAAATTTGAGCGCTGGGATCTTCTTTCCAACGGAATCGGTGTAACCGCTAGCGCTAAGAATTCGACTTAAAATGATCCCGTAAGGCTTGGGATTAACCTATTTGGCCATCGTTTGCTTGAAGCGACTTAAAAACATAAAGTGACCAATTTATCTTTAGTTTGGTCAGAATGGCCACCATCATCTTGTATTGAAGGTTTGTAACCTTATCGAAGCTTCCTTTTCTGCATTCGATCCTCTTGGCGCATATGTCTGCAAGAATGACATATTCACCCTTCATGTCATTTTTCTTGAAGTTGGGTTCATAGGCAGCTTCAACTTCATCTTTCTTTATCAGTGCCCAGACCTTAGTGGCGTCCCCAGGACTAACAGTTTCAACTTCGGCACCATCGTTTGGTAAGTTCAGTAGAGATGAAATCAGAGAAGGGGTGAGGACAAAGATCTCACAGGCGAAGGGAAAGACGCAGGAAATGGAGATTCCGTCGTCGGAGATTTTTGCGTTCGTGAAGAAAAAGAGGGTTTTTTCCTCAAAGAAATTGAAAACGACAGTTAACATATTGCGTAAACCAAATTCTTGGACAAACGGAAGAACAGTCCGGAGTGGAAAGTTCTGGTTATCTAAGAGATAGTCCCAGTTAACAAGAAAATTGGCGTTAACAGTGACTGGTTTCTCTGGTTTGGAAGATTTTTCGGCAACCGATTTGGAAGATTTGGGTGTCATTGATGAACTTGAAAAGCTTCGGTAGAGGAGAGAGAAATATGTTCTTTTTGCTTTTAGAGAGATAACTTTTACAGTAGAAGAGATTTGGAAGTGATAAAGTCTTATTGTAAAGGTTTTGAAGGGTTTAAATAGGAGGCAAAAAGTGACTCCTCAACTGATAGATAAAAGACACATGCATAAAAATTAATTTTGAAAATAATAAAAATAGAATCTGAGTCATTTACTTATAAATACGGATGTCAAAAAGTGCGGTAAATATGGTAACAACTGTAAAATTTAAAAGTTGAAATCCGTGGTTGTTTTTTAAAGACGTTTGAAAAATTTGAAATTTTCATCGTGAAATGCACGCGCTTGATAGTACACTAACACGTACTCAGACTGGTGCAGTTACTGAACCGCCTAGTTTTAGATAGGAATCATTAACCGTCAGTTTGATTTGATAGGCACGTGTGAGCAGTTGTCAAATCTAATCTTTTGGACTTATCCACACGTTATTTTCAGGGATGAAAACTATGCATGATTTTTAGAGAAATTCACTAAGCGTTAAAGTGGGAATCTTTTTAACGCTAAAATCTTTTGAGAACAAAATTTGATTTCTTAAAGTTTGAGATAAAATCAATCGCTTGGATTAATAAAGACATTTTCATTTATTGGAGATTGACTTTGTCATGCATAAGCGCTAGTGATCAATGCACAAAAAAATTTTAAAAAACATTTTTGATCACAGTCGCTTTGTTTATTGAGACAAGTACAATTTTAATGTTCCCCCTAAAATTGATGACTTATTTAAGATATTTGACAAACGCTTTAGACATAAACATAAGGTGGATTCTCCCTAAATTGTATGCCTATAAATATGATGCTTTATGATTTAAGCGTTTAAATCTATCATACCTAATTCACTTCTCAAAGTGAGAAAGCGTTGTTCGTTGAGCGCTTTGGTGAAGATATCAGCCAATTGTTTGTCAGTTCTAATGAAGTGCATGGAGATATCATTCTTTTGAACATGGTCACGCAAGAAATGGTATCGAATATCAATGTGTTTAGTTCTAGAATGAAGGACTGGATTTTGGGTCATAGCTAAAGCGCTTTGGTTATTACAATGTATTGGGGTAGGACCTAGGATTGTTCCATAATCTATAAGTTGTTGCCTCATTCAAAGGATTTGTGCACAACAGCTCCCAGCGGCTACGTATTCTGCCTCAACGGTAGAAGTCGCTACGGATTGTTGTTTCTTACTATGCCACAAAATTAGTCTATCACCTAGAAATTGACATGTACCACTAGTGCTTTTTCTATCTATTTTACATCCTGCAAAATCTGCGTCTGAATAACCAGTTAGTTCAAAAGGAGAGTCCCTTGGATACCATAAGCTCACATTTTGTGTGCCTTTGAGGTATTTAAGGATTCTCTTGGCAGCATTTAGGTGTGATTCTCTAGGATCAGCTTGAAAGCGTGCACACATGCATACCGAAAACATAATATCAGGTCTACTAGCGGTAAGATAAAGAAGTGATCCAATGATACCTCTATAGTTAGTGATATCAATTTTCTTTCCACTTTCATCTTTATCTAACTTAAGCGTTTGGCTCATTGGAATTTTTGAAGATGATGCATTTTCCACACCAAATTTCTTAATCATATCTCGTGTGTATTTAGCTTGGTTTATAAATATGCTATTAGGGAGTTGTTTAACTTGCAATCCTAAGAAGAAAGTTAATTCACCCATCATGCTCATTTCAAATTGATCTTGCATCATTCTCGAAAATTTCTCACACAATCGCTTATTCGTAGAGCCAAATATAATATCATCAATGTAAATTTGGACTAAGCGAATATCTTCATTATGGGTAATTTTAAATAACGTTGTATCAACGCTACCTTTTGAAAAGCTTTTACTTATAAGGAAGATAGAGAGAGTGTCATACCATGCTCTTGGTGCTTGTTTAAGTCCATAGAGTGCCTTATCCAATTTGTAGACCATACATTTACCATGGTTGTTGATGAATCCTGGTGGTTGCTCCACATAGACTTCTTCTTGAAGTTTGTCATTCAGGAATGCACTCTTCACGTCCATTTGGTATACTGTGAACTTGTTGAATGCGGCAAACGCTAGGAACATCCTAATCGCTTCAAGACGGGCTACTGGGGCATACGTCTCATCAAAATCAATACCTTCTTCTTGACAATAACCCTGAGCGACTAGTCTGGCTTTGTTTCTTATAACAATGCCATCTTCATCCATCGTGTTCCTAAAAACCCATCTAGTTCCAATAACTCCTTGGTGAGTTGGTCTTGGTACTAGTGTCCAAACCTTGCTTCTCTCAAATTGGTTAAGCTCCCCTTGCATTGCTTCTACCCAACTTGAATCACTGAGCGCTTCATCCACTTTATTTGGTTCCATTAGAGTTAAGAAACTTGCGAACATGGCCTCATTAATTGTAGCGGACCTTGTTCTAACAGGTGCTTCAATATCTCCAATTACTAGCTCTTGTGGATGATCTCTGAGCCATTTACGGTCTGGTTAGAACAGGTTGGGAGACTCTTGATTATCAATCGCTTGACCCTCATTTGTCTCTGGCACAGTTGCGGCATCATTCATAGTTCCATTTTGCTCTTGATGATCATTCTCTTCATGATCATCAGCGATTCTGATAATATCATCATTTGTAACCTCACGAGTACTCTTAGGGATAGGCACAAAGACCTCATCATCCTCATCATCACTGTTATCACCAAGATTAATTTGTGACTCTTGTTGGGCAAGATCTTCAGTTCCTATATCATCAGAATTGACCTTACTCGGTTCTTGGTTAGCATCATCAAACACAACAGTTATGAATTCTTCAACCTTCGATTTGATCTTATTTAGGATGCGAAAACTCTTTCCATTTTTGGCATAGCCTAGGAAGATTCCCTCATCGGCTTTAGGATCAAATGTCTTTAGACTTTGGGATCCATTGTTATGAATGAAACATTGTGAGCCAAATACATGAAAATATGAAACGTTGTGCTTACGTCCCTTCCACAACTCATATGGAGTCTTTTCATGTTGCTTGTTGATCATACACCGGTTCTAAGTGTAGCAAGCGGTATTGATAGCTTCGGCCCAAAACCTTTGAGGCAGCTTAGACTCTGCAAGCATCGTCCTAGCAGCTTCTTTAAGTGTTCTGTTCCGTCGCTCGGCAACTCCATTCTGTTGAGGTGTTCTAAGAACAGAATACTCATGAAGTATTCCAAAATCTATACAAAACTTCTCCACAAATTTGTTAGTAAATTCAGTTCCTCTATCACTTCTAATTCTTGTCACCTTTAAATCTTTATAAGTTTGTAATTGACGAATTAGCGATGTGAGCTTGACATCAGTTTCATCTTTGGTCGCTAAGAACTCTACCCATGTATAGCGAGAGTAATCATCAACTATTACTAGCGAGTAGTTTTTACCACTAACACTCATGATTTGAATAAGACCAAACAAATCTAGATGCAATAGTTCAAGAACTCTAGAAGTAGATAGACATGGTTTCTTCTTAAAGGATGATTTAACTTGTTTACCCATTTGACATGCATCACATAAGCAATTCTTTTGAAAGGAACCCTTAGGTAATCCCTCTACAAGGTTTAGTAATATTAACTGAGAGATTGCCTTAAAGTTGAGGTGATTCATTTTTCTATGTCATAACCAACCCAATTCATTTTAACTTTTAGCAACAACGCATGTGGGGTTGTCATCAATTGTAGAATCCTAATCTACTAAATGAACATTATTTGTTCATTTTCCATTTAATTTAGTAGACTTAGTCTTAGTGTCGTTGACATAGCAGAAGTCGCTTGAAAATTTTACTTCAAAGCCTTTATCACAAAATTGACTAATGCTTAACAAGTTATGCTTAAGACCCTCAACATAATATACATCACTGATCATGATGTTCCCCCTATGCATGATACCTATACCTTTGGTTTTTCCTTTGGAGTTATCACCGAATATAACTTGAGGACCGTTGGTTGCATGATAGTTGACCAAGAGATCCTTTGATCCAGTCATGTGTCTTGATGACCCGCTATCAATGTACCAAACTGAAGTATCGGTGTTGGCTCTAGGTACCTGCATTAAAAGATAGTTCTAATTCTTCTTAGGTACCCATGTTGTTTTGGGTCCTTCATTGTTTGTGACTTTGGTTTGAATTAAAACTTTAGGAACCCATATTTGCCTAGTCTTCATTGTAGGAATACTGGCCTTCTTGGATTTCACATTGTGTTGTGTGTGCTTTTTGGGTGTATAATAATATCCTCGATTATAGTAGTAATCATAATCATAGTCATAATCATAATTATCATAGTAGCGATAATATGATCTAGACCTTTGTGGATATTGAGGCTGGTATTTCCTTGGTGCTGGCTTGGGTTGTTCTTTTGGTGGTTGACGCTTAGCGCTTGATTCACAGTGGTCAAATTTATCCTTAGCCTTTTGAGCTTTTGGATGAACCCGTCTTTGTGGATCATTTGCTTTCGCCTTTCCCTTGCCTGAGTCAGCTTTGGCTTTCTCATTTGGCCTCCTACCATTGTTTCTTAGTTCATTTAGCATTTGACTTTGTGAACCTTTCTTAACAAAGAAAACACCCTTTCCGTTGTTGTTTGCCGTAACATTAGATTCATTTGATTGTTTACCGAGTTTGTTGCATCCTAAATCGGTCTTTTCACCAAACATTCTTGTTACCTCAGTCACATTATCCAACTTTCTTGAAGCTTTTGATAATGATGAGATGAGCTGCTCTGATTTGGCAGGTCTAGCGATCAGATCAACTTCTCTTTTGACTATTATATTAAGATCACCTTTTAATTGAATAATCTCACTCTCAAGTGATTAGTTTTTCTGAATGCATTGTTGCTGAACTTTCAACTCTGCTTTGAGCGTTACTTTATCTCTTGTGAGTGATGAGATAATAGCGAGATCATTTTGATAAATTTTGGCGGCATCTTAACAATCTTTATGATATTCATTAACTTTGTCAAGTAATTCATCATAAGAAACAGGAAGAGATAATTCAGTGGTTACCTCTGGTAGCGAATCGTCAGATGCTTCATCATCTCTTGCCATGAGACAGATCAACACTGAGTCGCTTGTTGGTTCATCATCACTACTTTCATCTGATGATTCTAAATCCTCTTCAGGTGCGGAGAATGGTTCAGATTCCGCTAGCAAACCTTGTTGACGAAGGTTGCTCCTGAATTGGTTTCTATCCGCATAGTTTTGCCTTATGGTCTTAGACACATTTGGATAAGGGAAATTTACCTGGTAGTGCCCTGGTTTCCTGCAATTATAGAGCAAATTAGTTTTCATTTTCTGTTCAGTGGTTAATCGCTTGGAAATGACTGGCGCTGAGAGATTCTGAGTAGGAGTTATAGGCGCTTGGTAAGAAACTGGCGCTAATGATTGAGGTGCTGAGTACACTGGCGCTTGATACTGAGGCGCTGGTGTTGGGGGAGGGATTTGAAATGAAGTTTGTCCAATAGGATTTCTCTTTTCATATCTTAGAAATTTCTTGACCAATAAAGCCATCTCTTTATCTTCATTTGATTCTGTCACTTTTACCTCACTAATCGCTTTACCCTTACTGTTAGTGTTAGCGATTAAAGCTCCTGATTCAGTCGCTGAAGTCGATGTGTCCCTGACTTCACCTAATTCAAATTCAAATGCCTTTAATTATGAGAATACATGTTCTGGAGTAAGGATCTCCAATGTCTGTGACTCTCTCATAGCAACAGTCTTGATTAAATACTTGCTTGGAAGACTTCTAAAAATCTTATTGACCATTTCCTTATTGGTTAACTCTTTATCCAATGACGCTAACTCTGTAATGAGCATAGTAAATCTTGCGTTCAATTGTTCTAGCGTCTCGTTGAGCTGCATCTTAAAATGTTCAAATCTTTGCATGGCTATGGAAAACTTGTTCTCCTTCATCTGTGCTGAGCCTTCACACACTATAGCCAACTTATCCCATATTTCTTTGGAAGTTTTACATTGCTTGATCTTGTTGAACAATACATCATTGTCTCCTAACGCTGAGTGAAGTGCACTTCGTCCAACATTATCTAGATTTGCTCTT
Organism: Buddleja alternifolia; assembly: GCA_019426215.1. Taxonomy (NCBI): domain Eukaryota; kingdom Viridiplantae; phylum Streptophyta; class Magnoliopsida; order Lamiales; family Scrophulariaceae; genus Buddleja; species Buddleja alternifolia. Next base: position 17,523,284 of record CM033392.1, on the reverse strand, counting down.
TTCCGATCATCAAGCGTCCATTCTAACTTAGGTTTCTCGACATATCCATCTGGAGTGGCTTCATCAGCTCCAAGTGCATGAGTTATCACTTTCATGATCTTGATGGGGCCGTCTGAAATTACATCACACATTTCATTATCGCACGAACATAAATACGCAAATGCTCTAAGTTTCCAAGAATCATAATATGATTCTACCAGCTTAGGTATTTTGTTAAAAGCCATAATGAGATATTTTTTAAAGAGAATTTTAAAGCGACTAAGTTTTAGAAAACTGGATCTAAACAAGCAGTTACGCTCGAAAATGCTTAGGTTTCTACTTCAACCGCTCGGATACCACTTGATGGTCCCAAGTGGCATACAAAAGGGTCTAGAAGGGAGGGGGGTTGAATAGACCCTGAAGTCTTTTTTGACTTCAAAAATTTCGTATCACTTTTAAATATTAGAACGCTTAGGAAACTGAGCGCTTGGATCAGGTGCTTTAGTAAAGATAACTTAGACTTAGTGATTTTGGCAATTTACCAAATTAGGTTAAAATATTTAATCACTTAATCAGGGTTAGCACAGCAGAAATGATTTTAAAGCTTCAACATTCGTTTTGGTTAAGTAGTCGCTAGGCAGATTTAGCTTGTCTTTTTCAGAATAGATACAGATAATATAAAGCAAGTCAATAGTAAAAGTAAATAACACAAGATATATAAGGTTCACTGGGTGATGTAATCCCAGCTACGTCCTTCTTCTCCTTTTTCAGTTGGAGGGAATTTACTAAAATGATTATCAAAGAATCACACAGAATCTTCTACAAGATAGTAACAAGGTGAAAATGATCTCGGGTTCTTTGATCACACAGATGTCAGCACCAATGAAGATTGTCTTCTACAAGCTTCTCTCACTCAGAAATACTGCCTGTAAGGGGTATCAACAACTTTCTCACTCAGATAAAAGGTTGAGGGTTTTATCACAAGGGTTTGTTTGTTTTTAAAAAGATCAAACAACTTAGAATATCTCAGTAAGAATTTAGATTTCTTCTTTGGAAGATGTTTGAGATATTTGTGACTATAAAGAATGTATGTAAAAAGCTTGAAGGAATTTGGCTATGGAGTTTCTAAGCTTTTTATTTTTGTGTGTATCTTGTGTATTATGTATCTGTTCTGTTCTACTGTATATGTGTAACCTTTTAGGGTTTGATGGAGGTAGGGTATTTATAGGCTTTTTCTTGGGAATATGTCCATTGGACACATGTAGGAGCGTGCCTTTCACGAGGCGCGTGAGTATACCTTTTCTCTGACATTCCTGAAAATTTGTTGGTTCCGATTGGACGGGCGCAGCTATAAACTCTGAATTTTTGACAGTCTAGTCAAAAGGTGGCTTGGCTACAAGTCATATTGGCTTATCACATTTAATGCTCTTATCAGGCATTTAATGCGTTTCGAATTTATTTTCCGTTTGAAATGAATGTCCGTTGAATGATTGCATTTAAGTCCTTCATGACTTGAGAAATTATTTCAGGTGAATCTGATTCTGATCGCTAGAGTGCTTTGAGCGCTTGATTCATAAATCTTGAAATTGTCCTTTAGCGGTTGACAGACGCTAAGGATTATTCTTTATCTTCTTCTGACTTCAGACGTTGATCTTCAACTTCTTATCTAGTAGACTCACCTAGAATTCTATTAGCGATTCGGTATCTAATACATAATCTAAAATCTATAAAGATAAAAAATTACAAGCCTAATATAGTTACATACTTTCAAACGCTTATATAATTGATCTATGAAACATAAACTTACATTATATTTTGGGGTCTAAAATAAAATCCTATCTTGGCATCATCAAAACATCTAACATGAAATTTCCTAACAGTTAGGTTGCGGCTTGGTGAACTATGGGGAAAAGGTATTTTATTGGATAATTGATGTTAGACATCACTTCAAATAATTAATGGGTCAGAAATCAGTTAGGTTGCAACCCATCTAATTAATTGAGGACCTCAATACCTGCTGTGGAATCGATGCCAATGATGGTTCCCGATTTTCACATGGGAGTGTGGGATTCAAAAAATGCAGTAGGAGCCAAGATAAATTTAAGTCCTTAATTTTTCTTGGTTAAGTCAAATACAAGTAATCTAATTAATCTGGTTTATTTCTACAGTTATTTTCTAATTTATCTCTCTCAAATATGACAAACCCACTTTCAATTCTACTAAAATAGAATACCCATACTGGACCCAATTATATGGACTGACTTAGAAATTTGAGGATTTTCCTCAATATGGAATCTCTAAGATATGTCTTGGAGGCTGATATCCCGGCAGCTCCAGCTAGAACACGTGCTAGTGAGGAAGAGGTCCAAGCCCATGAAAAATGAGTCAAGGACGACGTCCGGGTGAGAGGATACATGCTGGGATCTATGACCAATGAACGTCAAAGGTCACATGATAAGATGGCCATTGCAAGAGCTATCATAGCTCACCTAGTAGAGCTCTATGGTGAGCATAGTTGAGCTGCACGATATGAGATATCAAAAGAGCTCTTCCGAGCCAAGATGAAAGAAAGTGAGAAGGTTGGTGATCATGTCCTCAAAATGATAGCGAGGATTGAGAAATTAGAAGCTCTCGACTTCACCATGAATGCCACCCTTCAAACTGACTTAATCTTGCAGTCTCTTCCTGATTCTTTCTCCCAATTTGTGGTTAACTTAAACTGCAATGAGATAGAGTGCAATTTAGCTCGGCTAATGAACAAGTTGGTTACTGCACAATCTCAAATGAAACCAAAGGGAAAGGAAACTGCCTTATTCAACTCTTCTGTAACTAAAAAGTCTAAGTCTAAGAAGAAGAAGAACAAGAAGCAGGCTGGTGAGCTAGGAGCAAAAGGGGTGTTCAAAAGGGTAAGGGAAAGCCTCAAGGGTTTTATAAGAGCAAATGGCTTAAGAAGATGGATGGATTTCTCGAGTGCGGTGAGCTTGGCCACTGGAAGAGGAATTGTCCTAAATTAGGCAAAGGCGCAAAAGGTATGGAATTTTTCGTTTTTGAAACTAATTGTTCTATGACCGTTTTTTCTAATTCGTGGATTTTGGACTCAGGGGCAAGTGTGCATGTATGTTGTTTGGATCAGGATCTGCAGAGAAGTAGAAAGCTAGGCCGAGAAGAAGTGATGATCAAAGTAGGCAGCGGAGAAAGCATCGCAGCTACTAGGATTGGATTTATTTCTTTGTTTTTGAATTCTGGACATTTATTGTTTTTAAATGACGTTTTAGTTTTACCCAAGGGGCTTAAGAACATTGTTTCCATTCATATATTAGTTAAGATTGGTTATACCTTCCATTTTTAAAAAATGAATTATGGAAATAAATTAGTTGGCAATGCATCTTTAGTCAATGGTTTGCATTATTTAAATGTTCATAATTCATTAGATGTGAATGTTGTAACTCATAAACGTGGTAGGCAAGAAGCTAACTAAAGACTCAAGTGACATCTTAGACTAGGTAATGCTGGAGAGCACAAGATCCACAACATGGAAAAAGATGGGCTTTTAAGCTTAGTAGGGTCGGATCTCTATCCAACATGTGAATGATGCTCTTAGGCAAGATGGCTAGATCTCCCTTCATCGGGACTTTTGAAAGATCTACTCAAGTCTTAGGATTAGTGCATACCAACGTTTGCGGACCATTTAGAGAAATGGCTCGTGGAGGTTTTATTACTTCATCACTTTCACAGACGATCATTTAAGATATGGTCTAGTGTATCTGATGAAGAAAAAGTCTGAATCCTTTGAAAAGTTTAAAGAATTCAAAGCTTTAGTAGAGAATCAAACTAGGCAAAATATAAAAACTCTACGATCAGATCGTGGAAGAGAATATATGAGCGCAGAGTTTGATGAATTCCTTAGAGAACAAGGAATAATGTTACAACTAACACCACCAGCGACTCCTCAACTAAATGGAGTAGCCGAGCGAACAAACCGAACACTGTTAGACATGGTTCGTTCCATGCTTAGTTACACTGATTTACCCATTTTGTTGTGGGGACATACGCTCCTTACTGCTGCTTATATATTGAACAGATGTCCCTCCAAATCCGTTCCTAAAACTCTGCATGAGATGTGGAATATTAGGAAACTAAGTCTTAACCACATTAAGATTTTAGGATGTCCCGCTTATGTCAAAAAGACTAAAGTGGAAAAATTAGAGACAAGATCCCTCATGGGACGTTTCATTGGAAGGTTGTGGAATGATCCAATCATTGGATTTCGTTTGGGCTACGAAGTGGACCACGTGACTGGCTAGGTGTTATCCACTTCCTTTGGTTTCCTCTCATTGCCAAGCAAAACGAACCTAAAGAGTCGTGCTAAAAGATTGATAAAGAAAAATGAAAAAGGATTTATTATTTTATTCTAAGAGATTTAATTTAATGGATAAATTAAATAATTAATTACTCATTGGATGAAATAATTAATCATAAAGATAAGATTAATTATTAATTAATTTCTTATGGAAATGAATTGATGGTCCCAAGTGGCATACGAAAGGGTCTAGAAGGGGGGGGGGGTTGAATAAACCCTGAAGTCTTTTTAAACTTCAAAAATTTTGAGTTACTTTTCAAAGATCTGAACGCTTGGAAGACTAAGCGCTTGGGTCAGGCGCTTCAGTAAAGATAACTTAGACTTAGTGAGTTTAGCAATTTACCAAAGTAAGATCACTTAATCAGGGTTAGCACATTGGAAATGATTTTTAGCGTTCTTTTAGATAATTTAATCGCTTTGCAATTTTACTTGTATTTTATAATAATGTAAAATGACAGATATAAGACAGTAAAATATAAATGACACAATAATTTCTAAGGTTCACTGGGTGATGTAATCCCAGCTACGTCCTTCTTCTCCTTTTTCACTTGGAGGAAATTACTAAGATGATTATCAAAGAATCACACAGAATCTTCTACAAGATAGTAAAGAATGAAAATGATCTCGGGCTCCTTGATCACACAGATTTCAGCACCAATGAAAATCGTCTTCTACAAGCTTCTCTCACTCAGAAATACTGCCTGTAATGAGTTTCAACAACTTTTCTCATTCAGATGAAAGGTTGAGGTTTTTGTCACAAGGGTTTGTTTGTATTTGGGAAGATCAAACAACTTGGAATATCTCAATGGGAATTTAGGTTTCTTTTTTGGAAGATATTTGAGATATTTGTGACTGTTTGGAATGTAGATAAAAAGCTTGAAAGAATTTTGGCTATGGAGATTCTAAGCTTTTCTTGTGTACGTAATTTTCTCTTGCAAATGTTTTGTACCGTACTTTTTAGGGTCTGCTGAAGGTAAGGTATTTATAGGCAATTCTTGGGATCTGTCCGTTGGACACATGTAGAAGCGTGCTTTTCACGCAACGCGTGATTCTACCTAAAGCCTGACATTCCTGAAACACTGTTGGCACCGATTGGATGATAGCAGCTATGAACTCTGAAGTTCTGACAATCTGGTCAAAAAGGTGGCTTGTCCACAAGTCACAGTAGCTTATCACATTTAATGCTCTTATCAGGCATTTAATGCATTTGAATTTATTTCCCGTTGGAAATAAATGTCCGTTGAATGATTACATTTAAGTCCTTCGTGACTTGAGGATTTATTTCAGGTGAATTTGTCATTGATCGCTTAAGTGTTTTGAGCGCTTGATCCATAAATCCTGAAAAAGGTCCTTTAGTGTTTGACGGACGCTAAGAGACAAATCTTCATCTCTGGTTGACTTCAGACGCTGATCTTCAACTTCTTCTCTAATAGACTCACCTAGAATTCTATTAGTGATTCCGTATCTAATACTTAGTCTAAAACCTACAAAGATAAAAATTACAAGCCTAAACAAAATTACAAACTTTTAAACGCTTAAACAATGATCTATGGAAAACATAAACTTACATTTTATTTGGGGTCTAACATTGAATCCTATCTTGTCGTCATCAAAACATCTAACATGAAATTTCCTAACAATTTCCCCCTTTTTGATGATGTCAAGACTTTAACTCTTATAACTCTTTTATAATTTTAAGAGTTACTTAAAAGAAAAGCCCAAATGAGTATAAGTTAGAGTTCAACAAGTTAGTAAAGTTAGCTAAAGTTAGATTAGCTTCAACAAGATGTTTCAGCAATAAATCATTTATATATTGAAAGAATAAATATACATGATTTATACTGAAAACAAAAAAGGAAGCGACAACAGAAATAAAATACAATAAAAGGAATTCATTCACTTTTTCTGTCGCTTTGCTCTTTCTTCGCCTTGGAGAACTTCTAGCGCTAAGTCCATCAGGAGACGATCAATGTCAATCATTGTCTTATGTTGAACTTCATTGTAATCATGCCTACGAAGTCTGGCGCTTTCATTAAGTTCTAACAACCTTTCCGTCCACTCTCTTTTCTTGGAGAAGTTCCAAGTTCACGAATTAAATCGTGATAGATATCTTTTCTTGGATCTTTTGACGGTCTCCAATTGATAGGTAGTCTCAGCGATCCGACAAAAGGTTGAAATCCCATACCTTCTAAGAATTCAACGTCCAATTCCCGAAGGGGATATTTTCCTAGATAATACCTTGGCTTTCTCTTTTTAGTTTGCATTTTCTTGATGTGCACTAGTTCTTCCATCATTGATCGCCAATTTTTATTATCAGTCTTTGACATTACTTTGGACGCTTGATGCTTTTCTGTATTTTCCCCCTTCTTGGCATCATCAAGAGAGGTTTTCAACTCAGCGACTTCTCTTCGCAAGAGTCGAACTTCGTCAACTAAGAGAGCAACTTGGTGAGCGATGCTCTGAGCAGCAGCATCGGTCAAAATATGTCTGTCAGCATCAGCCGAAGCGCTCTGGGCTAAGTGACGGTGGAATTCGGATCAGAGTTCAGCGATAAGAGGTGATATGCTCTTCATGATTGTAACAGTGCTTGTGTTTGAAGCGTTTTCAATATCACGACTTTGCGCATCAGACATTATTCGCATATGTCTATCAACAGTTTCAAAAATCTTGGAACAGGAACCTTCAATGTTGTGGAGCGAGTTCCGTACTGCCTGTCTGAAGTCTCGAGCGTCTGAATCACTTTCAGAATCCGAATCGAAAGAAGGACGCTCTGGGGACGGGAGAAGTCTGTAAGACCTAGAAACCGCAGCCTTGCCTTTGGATTTATCTCTGATAAAGGGCTTGATAGGCTTTTATGCAATTTCAGCGTGCACTTCTTCAATCGTTTGATCCATGATTGAATCTGCAAAAACTGGGGGCTCGACTACCGGGGCGCTAGAAGAATCTGGCAAAGAAGCCTCAGGAAGATGAGCGACTTCCGCAGTAGGAGCAAAGTCTTCTTCTATAATTTGGATTGGGGAAGAAGGTTTTCTAACACCAATGACCCAGAGGGGGTCAAGGGCTTCCATCACATGCCTTGGACTGATCAGGCTGGATTGTGGGATAAAGAATATAGCGTCTTCGCGCTCTTCGAGATTGAGTGCCAGTTGCACATCTTTCGGTAAAGCAATCCCTGAAGTATAACGGTTGAAAAAGTCCAAAATCAAAGGCATGAGCGCTTAAGTTGCTTCATGGTCCACTCGCTTGATTAGTGATAACATCTTGGCCACTTGAACATTGGATTCACTAAAGAGCACGGGGTGAAGAGTATATCCTCTGAAATTGTAACACCCGAAAAAGTGGTTGAAACTGATGTCCAGCGCTTGGGCATTTTCAAACACAGCTCTCATAGTTCTGTGGAATTCAGCAAACTCAGCGTTTTCATTCAAAACATCAACACGAATCTGACTTTGGCCTGGAAGAATTGGTTGTTTACTTGATGAAGTGTCTTCATTCAGGTCAAGAAAGACTCGTTGAACAAACCCTTCACGAGGATGCAACACGTAGCGTCCGCCTTGGCTGTATAAGGTAAGTTGCTGGCGAATGTAGCTTTCGATGGGTTGACTATATTGTGGCAAAGCGCTAACATTCCCTGCAATAAACTGACGCTGTTGGAGCAGGAAGGTTGCATATCCTCTGCGTCTGTACTCTATTCCAAACTGAAATATGAATGGATATTTCACGAGTTCATCGAGGGTGTAGAAATGCAAAACACACTCTGCAGCCCAGCTGGCTGTATTCATCATCCATCTCTTGCCAAGCTTGATAGCTTTAGCTTGATCTTTTCTAGCGGCGAGAAATTTCTCAAAGCGTTCCGTTTCTTCTTCATAGTCCTCAGCCCATAATCTGGCAAGATATTCACGAGCCTCATCTTCTATCCAAGAGTTGACCGGATTTGGGCACTCCGCAACAAGAGGACCTTTTCCTTTCCATAACTTAAGTGGATTAGGAGAGAGAGCGTTATGAGGAGACTTGACGATGGAGGGGAGAGCCGAATAGCCTAGCTTGTTGAGATCTTCCTCGTCTGGATTTTTGTTCCAATCACCCATGTGGGGGTTTTTGAAAACAATCTTGTTTGATCGAAGAGGATAAAAGGACTCGTCTGAGCGACCGGTGAAATTGAATCGCTTCTCGTCAAATTCGGATCGGTTGAACGCTGGACGATGAATATATTCAAGGCGTGATTGAAGACGCTCCAGGTTATATAGACCTAGATCAGCAAAATGCTCAAAAATTTCAAACTTGGAAGAGTCTGAAAGATCAGGCCGATGAAGAGTTGTTTGAAATTGGATTTTCGACTCAGCAAGCGTTTGAGTGTCACGTTCTCTGGCGGCATAATAAAATTCAACATCTGGATGATATCCGCGCGGGAAGAAGTCAATGACATGAGGAGGAGGTCCTGTTAGCGTAGGAACGAGGGCAATAGCTTCTGTTGGGATGGGGGCCACTTCTATCGACCGCTCAGCGTTTAAAGTCGCTTCACTCGCTGATGATGTTTCAGTGTCAGGAAGGTCTTGAGATGCTTTCTTAGCGATATCCACAACAGTTGCCATGTCCACGTCTATTTCAACGGGAATCTCCGAGAGTGGAGGGGCATCAACGGTAGGTGTCTCTTGAGGTCCATCTTGAGCTGATACATGTAAGCGATTGAGAAAAGCAAGCAAAAATTCCTACTAAGTAGAAATTATAAACTAAAAGGACTACATCGCTTACCCTGAGGAATATTATCGACTATCTCAGCCGCTTGATCTGATTCTTGGACAAGTTCCTCAGGCTCCTGAACTTCTTCTTCGAGTTCTAAATCAATAAAAGAAGTTATTGGATCAGCATAAATTGGGATAGTTAGTTCTTCAAGAGTGTTGAGAACATAATGAATATCTGCTTCACTTAGTGCTGAAAGAGTTTTTATCCTAGCGTTAGAGACTAACGAGGAAAGGATAGAATAATCTGCTTAGCAAATACTTACCCTGAACATTGGAAAGCCTTTTAGATGGAGAAACGGCTTGAAAAAGGCTTGAGGATCTGAGCTGACTTCGGGAACAGCGTCAGAAGGAGGAACACTCGCTGACTCTCTAGGCGCTGGTTTTGCTGTAGCACTAGAGGATGCTGGAGTAGAGGTAGGAGTACGTCTTCGTGCAAGCGGTACTTCTTCGGCCACTGCTTCCTCTTCTTCTTCAGGAACGGAGAATGTAGATAGAGATTTAGGAGGGGGAGAAGGAATCTTTTGCTTCTTTTTGGGCTCTGGCTTCTTCTTCTTTGGTTTGGGCTTCTGTTTCTTTGTTGACTTGGATGGTTCAGTGACTTTGAGTACTATCTTTCTCTTAGATCGCTTGACCACCACTTCTTTAGAGGACGAGGATGATGATGAAGAGAAAGACACTTGATCTTCATCATCACTTCGAACAACTCCTTCGGCTTGGAGTCGCTGACGCTCTTCTTTGGGAACCGCTGCTCCACCATGTTTTCGAGGTTTGAGCATTCCACTAATCATTTTTCTGCCGTAGAATTTGGAAGCTGGAATCTTTGTGCCAAAAGATTTTGTATAACTGCAAGCGCTAAGAATACAACTTAGCACAATCCCATAGGGCTTGGGATTTACTGACTTGGCCATCGCTGCCTTGAAGCGATTAAAAACGTAGAGAGACCAGTTAACTTTTAACTTGGTCAGAATGGCCACCATCATCTTGTACTGAACGTTTGTGACTTTATCGAATGTCCCTTTTCTGCATTCGATCATTTTTTAACATAGATCAGCGAGAATAACGTATTCGCCCTTCATATCGTTTTTCTTGAAGTTCGGCTTATACGCAGTATCAACATCTTCTTTCTTTATTAACTCCCAGACTTTTGTAGCGTCTCTAAGAGTGACGTTTTAGACCTCAGTGCCATCATTGGGCAGAATCAGCAATGAAGAAATCAAGGAGGGAGTGAGAACAAAGGTCTCTTTAGCAAAAGGGAAGACGCAGGATATGGAAGTTCCGTCTTCAGAAATCTGGGCATTGTTGAAAAAATAGAGAGATTCTTCTTCAAAGTAGTTGAAAAAGGTAGTGATCATATCTCTCAAACCAGATTCTTAAACGAGTGGAAAAACCGTTCGAAGAGGAAAGTTCTGGTTCTCATAAAGATAATCCCAGTTAATCAGAAATCCGGCGTTAACCGTAACTGGTTTTTCAGTACGGGAAGTTTTTCTGGTGCCAGACTTGGATGATTTTGAAGATTTTGAAGCTTTGGGTGCTATTGCTGAAAGTTGGAAGCTTTTGAAGGAATGAGAGAAGTTCTTGCCTTTTGAGAGAAATAACTTTTACAGTAGAAGAATTTGGAAGTGATGAAGGTTTACCGTAAAGTTTTTGAAAGGTTTAAATAGGAGGCAAAAATAAATTCTCAGATGGTGGATGAATGACACGTGTACAGAAGTTAATGACAGAAGGAATCTGAACCGTGTACACATAACTTCGGATGTCAAAAAGTGCGGTAAAGTAGGGTATTATAATATTTTTCGTGTCCGTAGTTATTTTTTGAAAAAGTTTGAGAAAATTTGAAATTTTCAGCGTGAAATACACGCGCCTGATAGTACACTGACACATACTCAGACTCATGCAATTGCTGAACCGCCTAGGTTTAGATAGGGATCATAACCGTCAGTTCGATTTGATAGGCACGTGTGAGTAGTTATCAAATCTGATCTTTTGGACTTATCCACACGTTTCCTTTAGCGATGAAAACTATGCATGAATTTTTGGAAGAAAGTTACTTAGCGTTGAAGTGGGAATTCTTTCAACGCTGAAGTCCTTAAAAAAAATCAATCGCTTGGATTTATAAAAAGATAAGCGCTAGTGATCAATGCTTAGGATTTTAAAAGTCATTTTTGATCGCAGTCGCTTGATATATTGAGATAAGTACAATTTTAAAGTTCCCCCTAAAATTGATGACTCATTTAGAGATTTTTGATAAAACTCTTTAGACATAAACAAAGGTGGATTCCCCCGAGATTTTATGCCTATAAATATGATGTTTTAGGATTTAAGCGTTTAAGTCAATCATACCTAATTCACTTCTCAGAGTGAGAAAGCGTTGTTCGTTGAGCGCTTTGGTGAAGATATCTGCCAATTGTTTGTCAATTCCAATGAAATGCATGGAGATATCATTCTTTTGAACATGGTCACGCGAGAAATGGTATCTAATGTAAATGTGTTTGGTTTTAGAATGAAGGACAGGATTTTGGGTCATAGCTAAAGCGCTTTGGTTATCACAATGGATTGGGGTAGGACCTAGGATTGTTCCGTAATCTCTAAGTCATTGCCTCATCCAATGGATTTGTGCACAACAGCTTCCAGCGGCTACATACTTTGCTTCAGCGGTAGAAGTCGCTATGGATTGTTGTTTCTTACTATGCCACGAAACTAGTCTATCACCTAGAAATTGACATGTACCACTAGTACTTTTTCTATCGATTTTGCATCCTGCAAAATCTGCGTCTGAATAACCAATTAGTTCAAAAGGAGAGTCCTGTGGATACCATAAGCCCACATTTTGTGTGCCTTTTAGGTATTTAAGGATTCTCTTGGTAGCATTTAAGTGTGATTCTCTAGGATCAGATTGAAATCGTGCACACGTGCAAACCGAAAACATAATATCAGGTCTACTAGCGGTAAGATAAAGAAGTGATCCAATGATACCTCTATAGTGAGTGATATCGATTTTCTTCCCACTTTCATCTTTATCTAACTTAAGCGTTTGGCTCATTGGAATTTTTGAAGATGATGCATTTTCCATACCAAATTTCTTAATCATATCTCTAGTATATTTAGCTTGGTTTATAAATATTCCAGTAGTGAGTTGTTTAACTTGTAATCCTAAAAAGAAAGTTAATTCACCCATCATGCTCATTTCAAATTGATCTTGCATCATTTTTGAAAATTTCTCACACAATCGCTTATTTGTAGAACCAAATATAATATCATCAACATAAATTTGGACTAAGAGAATATCTTCATTATGGGTAATTTTAAATAACGTTGTATCAACGCTGCCTTTGAAAAGCCTTTACCAATAAGGAAGATAGAGAGAGTGTCATATCATGCTCTTGGTGCTTGTTTAAGGCCATAGAGTGCCTTATCCAATTTGTAGACCATACTCTTGCCATGGTTGTTGATGAATCCTGGAGGTTGCTCCACATATACTTATTCTTGGAGTTTACCATTCAGGAAAGCACTCTTCACGTCCATTTGGTATACTGTGAACTTGTTGAATGCGGCAAACGCTAGGAACATCCTAATCGCTTCAAGACGGGATACTGGGGCATATGTTTCATCAAAATCAATTCCCTCTTCTTAACAATAACCCTGAGCGACTAGTCTGGCTTTGTTTCTTATAACAATGCCATCTTCATCCATCTTGTTCCTAAAAACCCATCTAGTTCCAATAACTCCTTGGTGAGTTGGTCTTGGTACTAGTGTCCAAACCTTGCTTCTCTCAAATTGGTTAAGCTTTTCTTGCATTGCTTCTACCCAACTTGAATCACTAAGCGCTTTATCCACTTTCTTTGGTTCCATTTGAGATAGGAAGCTTGCGAACATGGCCGCATTAATTGTAGCGGACCTAGTTCTAACAGGTGCTTCAATATCTCCAATCACTAGCTCTGGTGGATGGTCTCTAAGCCATTTGCGGTCTGGTTGGAACGGGTTGAGAGACTCTTGATTATCAATCGTTTGGTTCTCATTTGTCTCTTATGTAGGCGCTGCATCATTCATAGTTCCAATCTGCTCTTGATGATCATTCTCTTCATGATCATCTGACATTATCATTGTTGTTAACCTCACGAGTATCCTTAGGAAAAGGTACACGAATCTCATCATCTTCTTCATCACTATCATCACCAAGATTGATTTGTGACGCTTGTTGGGTGAGATCTTCAATTCCTACATCATCAGGATTAACCTTACTCGGTTCTTGGTTAGCATCATCAAACACAACATGAATGGATTCTTCAACCTTTGATTTGATCTTATTTAGGATGCAAAAGCTCTTCCCATTTTTGGCATATCCTAGAAAGATTCCCTCATCCGCTTTAGGATCAAATGTCTTTAGGCTTTAGGATCCATTGTTATGAATGAAACATTTTGAACCAAAAATATGAAAATATGAAACGTTAGGCTTACGTCCCTTCCACAACTCATATGGAGTCTTCTTATGTTGCTTGTTGATCATACACCGGTTCTGAGTGTAGCAAGCGGTGTTGTTGGCTTCGGCCCAAAACCTTTGAGGTAGCTTGGACTCTGCTAACATCGTCCTTACGGCTTCTTTAAGCGTTTTGTTCCGTCGCTCGGCAACTCCATTCTGTTGAGGTGTTCTAGGAGCAGAATACTCATGAAGTATTCCTAAATCTGTACAAAACTTCTCAACAAATTGGTTAGTAAATTCAGTTCCTCTATCGCTTCTCATTCTCGTCACCCTTAGATCTTTCGAATTTTGCATTTGATGAATTAGCGCTGTGAGCTTGACACTAGTTTCATCTTTGGTCGCTAGAAATTCTACCCATGTATAGTGATAGAATTCATCAACTATTACTAGCGAGTACTTTTTACCATTAACACTCTTGATTTGAATAGGGCCAAATAAATCTAGATGCAATAGTTCAAGAACTCTAGAAGTAGATAGACATGGTTTCTTTTTAAAAGATTATTTAACTTGTTTACCCATTTGGCATACATCACATAAGCGATTTTTCTGTAAGGAACTCTTAGGTAATCCTTCTACAAGATTTAGCGATATTAACTGAGAGATTGCCTTGAAGTTGAGGTGATTCATTTTTCTATGCCATAACCAACCCAATTCATTTTAACTTTTAGCAACAACGCATGTGGGGTTGTTATCAGATGTAGAATCCCAATCTACTAAATACACATTGTTTGTTCTTTTTCCTCTTAATTTAGTAGACTTAGTCTTAGCGTCGTTAACGTAGCAAAAGTCGCTTGAGAATTTTACTTCAAAGCCTTTATCACAAAATTGACTAATGCTTAACAGGTTATGCTAAAGACCCTCAACGTAATATACATCACTGATCATGATGTTCCCCCTATGCATGATACCTATACCTTTGGTTTTTCCTTTGGAGTTATCACCAAATATAACTTGAGGACCGTTGGTAGCTTGATAGTTGACTAGAAGATTTTTGGAACCAGGCATGTGTCTTGACGATCCACTATCAATGTACCAAACTGAAGTATCGGTGCTGGCTCTAGGTACCTGCATTTAAAGGACAATTCTAATTCTTCTTAGGTACCCATGTTGTTTTGGGTCCTTCAGCGTTAGTAACTTTGGTGTGAATTAGAACTTTAGGAACCCATATTTGCCTAGTTTTCATTTTAGGAATACTGGCCTTCTTGGGTTTCACATCGTGTTGTGTGTGCTGTTTGGGTGTGTAATAATATCCTCGATTATAATAGTAGTCATAATCATAGTCATAGTCATAATCATCATAGTATCGATAATATGATCTTGACTGTCTTGGATATGGACGCTGGTATTTCCTTGGCGCTGGCTTGGGTTGCACTTTTGGTGCTTGACGCTTAGCGCTTGATTCATAGTGGTTAGGTTTATGCTTAGCCTTTTGAGAGTTTGGATGAACCTTTTTGTGTGAATCATTTGCCTTTGTCTTTCCCTTGCCCGAGTCAGCTTTGGCTTTCTCATTTGGCCTCATACCGTTGTTGCTCGGTTCATTCAGCGTTTGACTTTGTGAACTTTTCTCAACAAAGAGAACACCCTTTCCTTTGTTGTTTGTCGTAACACTAGATTTATTTGGTTGTTTACGGAATTTATTGCATCTTAAACCGGTCTTTTCACCAAATAATCTAGTTACCTCAATCACATTATCCAAGTTTCTAGAAGCTTTTGATAATGATGAGATGAGCTGCTCTGATTTGGCAAGTCTAGCGATCAGATCAGCTACTCTCTTGACTAGTATATCAAGATCATTTTTTAATTGAATAATTTCACTCTCAAGCGATTGGTTCTTCTCAATGCACTGTTGCTAAACTCGCAACTCTGCTCTGAGCGTCACTTTATCTCTTGTGAGTGATGAGATAATAGAGAGATCATTTTGATATATTTTGGCAGCTTCTTGACATTCATTGTAGTATTCTTTGACTTTGTCAAGTAATTCATCATAAGAAAGAGGAATTGATAATTCATTGATTACCTCTGGTAGCGAGTCATCAGACGCTTCATCATCTCTTACCATAAGACAAATCAACGCTGAGTCGCTTGTAGGCTCATCATCACTGCTTTCATCTGATGATTCCAAATCCTCTTCAGGTGCGGAGAATGGTTCAGATTCCGCTAGCAAACCTTGCTGGCGAAGGTTGCTCCTGAATTGGTTTCTATCCGCATAGTCTTGCCTTGAGGGTTTTGACACATTTGGATACGGGCAATTTACCTAGTAGTGCCCTGGTTTCCTGCAATTATAACACAAATTAGTTTTCATTTTCTGTTCAGTGGATAATCGCTTTGAGACTACTGGCGCTGAGAGATTTTGAGTAGGGGATGGAGGCGCTTGGTATGGAACTGGCGCTACTGGTTAAGGTGCAGAGTACACTGGCGCTCGGTACTGAGGCGCTGGAGCAGGGAGAGGAGTCTGAAATGACGTTTGTCCGATAGGATTTCTCTTTTCATATCTTAGAATTTTTTTGATTTTCTTGACCAATAAAGCCATTTCCTTTTCTTCATTTGATTCCATAGTTTTAGCCTCGCTAACCGCTTTACCCTTGCTTTTGGTTGTAGCGATTAAAGCTCCTGATTCAGTCGCTGAAGTCGATGTGTCGCTGACTTCACCTAATTCGAACTCAAATGCCTTTAACTCTGAAAAGACATGCTCTGGAGTAAGAGTCTCCAATGTTTGTGATTCTCTCATAGCAACAGTCTTAATTAGATACTTGCTTGGAAGACTTCTGAAAATCTTGTTGACCATTTCTTTGTTGGTCAATTCCTTGTCTAATGACGCTAACTCTGTGACGAGCAAAGCAAACCTTGCGTCCAATTGTTCTAGCGTCTCATTGGGCTGTATCTTGAAATGCTCAAATGTTTGCATGGCTATGGAAAGCTTATTCTCCTTCATTTGTGCTGATCCTTCACACACTATAGCCAGCTTATCCCATATTTCTTTGGAAGTCTTACATTACTTGATCTTGTTGAATAATGCATCGTTGTCTCCTAACGTTGAGTAAAGTGCACTTCGTCCAACATTATCTAGATTTGCTCTTTTACGATCCTCAGGCGTCCATTCTAACTTAGGTTTCTCGACATATCCATCTGGAGTGGCCTCGGTTGCTCGAGGGGCTCGAGTTACAACTTTCATAATCTGAATGGGACCACCTGTAATTACATCACACATTTCACTATCGCATGAGCACAAGTAAGCGAATGCTCTAAGTTTCCAAGAATCATAATTTGACTCTACCAACTTAGGCATTTTGTTGAAAGCCATAATGAGATGTTTTTAAAGAGAAAATTCAAGGCGACTAAGTTTAAAAACAAATGGATCTGAACAAGCAGTTATGCTCGGAAACGCTTAGGTTTCTAATTCAACCGCTCTGATACCACTTGATGGTCCCAAGTGGCATACGAAAGGGTCTAGAAGGGGGGGTTGAATAGACCTTGAAGTCTTTTTAAACTTCAAAAATTTCGAGTTACTTTTCAAAGATCTGAACGCTTGGAAGGTTGAGCACTTGGGTCAGGCGCTTCAGTAAAGATAACTTAGACTTAGTGAGTTTAGCAATTTACCAAAGTAGGGTAACGCTTAAATCACTTAATCAGGGTTAGCACAACGGAAATGATTTTTAGCGTTCTTTTAGATAATTTAATCGCTTTGCAATTTTACTTGTCTTTTATAATAATGTAAAATGACAGATATAAGACAGTAAAATATAAATGACACAATAATTTGTGTGGTTCACTGGGTGATGTAATCCTAGCTACGTCCTTCTTCTCCTTTTTCACTTGGAGGAAATTACTAAGATGATTATCAAAGAATCACACAGAATCTTCTACAAGATAGTAAAGAATGAAAATGATCTCGGGCTCCTTGATCACACAGATTTCAGTACCAATGCAGATCGTCTTCTACAAGCTTCTCTCACTCAGAAATATTGTCTGTAATGAGTTTCAACAACTTTTCTCACTCAGATGAAAGGTTGAGGTTTTTGTCACAAGGGTTTGTTTGTATTTGGGAAGATCAAACAACTTGGAATATCTCAATGGGAATTTAGGTTTCTTCTTTGGAAGATATTTGAGATATTTGTGACTGTCTGGAATGTAGATAAAAAGCTTGAAGGAATTTTGGCTGATATTTGTGACTGTCTGGAATGTAGATAAAAAGCTTGAAGGAATTTTGGCTATGGAGATTCTAAGCTTTTCTTGTGTACGTAATTTTCTCTTGTAAATGTTTTGTACCGTACTTTTTAGGGTCTGCTGAAGGTAAGGTATTTATAGGCCTTTTACGCAGCGCGTGATTCTACCTAAAGCCTGACATTCCTGAAACACTGCTGGCACCGATTGGATGATAGCAGCTATGAACTCTGAAGTTCTGACAGTCTAGTCAAAAAGGTGGCTTGTCCACAGGTCACAATAGCTTATCACATTTAATGCTCTTATCAGGCATTTAATGCATTTGAATTTATTTCCCGTTGGAAATAAATGTTCGTTGAATGATTGCATTTAAGTCCTTCGTGACTTGAGGATTTATTTCAGGTGAATTTGTCATTGATCGCTTAAGTGTTTTGAGCGCTTGATCCATAAATCCTGAAAAAGGTCTTTTAGCGTTTGACGGACGCTAAGAGACAAATCTTCATCTCTGGTTGACTTCAGACGCTGATCTTCAACTTCTTCTCTAATAGACTCACCTAGAATTCTATTAGTGATTCAGTATCGAATACTTAGTCTAAAACCTACAAAGATAAAAATTACAAGCCTAAACAAAATTACAAACTTTTAAACGCTTAAACAATGATCTATGGAAAACATAAACTTACATTTTATTTGGGGTCTAACATTGAATCCTATCTTGTCATCATCAAAACATCTAACATGAAATTTCCTAACATAAATTAATGAATTAATTTATCTAATTAATTTGATTATTTAATTAATTTATTTATTTATTGGATATAATAAATTAATAATTAAATAGATAATTAATTAAAATAAAAGAGAATCCTGGGCCTAGAATTGGCGTCCATGAGGACGCCTACTAGGGTTAAGTTGGGCGTCCATAAGAATGCCCAACGAGGTCTCCTTTTGTTTGTCTTGGTCAATAAGTCAAGTCGTTATAAAAGGACTCCTTGACCTAAAAACAAGATAGATGAATTCATAATTATTCTAGGAAGAAAAGAAGAAAAGCTCCTCCCTCTCTCTATAAGCATCTAGCTATTGGTCATCATAGGGAAAAAGTAGGAATTATTCGTCAATCAATCCGTGCGTGATAATTTAGAGACAACTTGTGTTTGTTGTTCGGATCAAACTTCAAGAAATTCAAGAAGAGTAGATCACACGAGGATTGAAGGATTTGAGAGTTCAACAATTCGAAATTTAGAGGGGGAATCGGATTCTCTAACCACTTCACTTCAACGAGTAAGTAATTATTCGTTTTTCGATTAATTGATTCATACATGCAAACGGAGAATTTGCTTTGGGTTTAATTTTAAAAACTTCTGTTGCGTTTATTTGATTTTTTGCGAAACCCAACAAGACGTGATGGTGAAGCAGAATGGCTTCTTACGGTAGTCTATGCGAGTCTGCAAACTGAACCTCAAAACCACCTTGGGACCACCTCATACAAATGGAACCCCATATTCGGGGACCTTGGGCTATTGCTGAGATAGATATGAATGTGGTGATCAGCGCAAAAAAAAAATGGGAGGGGCACCAGTTGACGTCTCTAAGTGTAAACATTTTGTGGAGTGCATTAATCTTTGTTGCCTAATCGACTTGAAATTCACTGGTTCCCCGTTCACTTGGGCTAAAGGGGGCCGGTCTCCACTTCAGGAGCGTCTTGATAGAGCTCTTTGTAATGAATTGTGGCGTTTATAGTACCCTAAGGCATGTGTTCATCATCTTCTCAGAATGGGCTCGGATCATGCACCGATTCTTCTCCAGTTATTCGATAAAAATCAGTCCAAGGGTAAAAGAGATCAAGCCCGTTTCCAATCTGCATGGTTCATGCATAGGGGCTTTAAGGACATGATTCATCAATATTAGCACTTACATAGGGACTCGGTGTAGGGGAGCAAATCCAAGGTATTAGGGACGCTACATACACTTGGAATCAGGAGACGTTCGGCAACATCATCAAATGCAAGAAACAGCTTCTGGCTAGAATTTCAGTGATTCAGCGAGCTTAGGGATATCAATTTTGTCAGTCTCTCCAAAAACTTAAAACTAAATTACTAGCTCAGTACTACTAGACTCTCCACCAAGAGGAGCTTTTTTGGAAATAAAAGGCGAGAGTAACATGGTTGAAAGCGGGGGATAAAAATACACGCTTTTTCCACTAGTCGGCGGTAACGAAGGTAAATCAAATATTCGGTCCCTCACTCAAGCTGATGGCACAGTGGAAACGGAGAACTTGGTTTTGAAAAAGATGGCAGTCGAGTACTACAAAATACTCTACGGCCCAGGCGATACAATCCACAGCTATATTCTGAGCCCGGATTTTCAAAGCTGGCCGCATCTCACCTTGATAGTCCCATTACTATGAAGTCAAATGCGCAATTTGGGAGATATATCCTACCAAAGCTCCCGGGTCGGGTGGGATACAGCAAATGTTTTACCAAAGATGTTGGGTTATTATTGGAGATGACTTTTTTGCTATAGTTCGTGATGCATTCCATATAGGTACTATTGATGATGCATTCCATATAGGTACTATTGATGATGCATTCCATATAGGTACTATTGATCTTTGTTTAAATAAATCCCGTATTATCTTGATTCCTAAAGTTAAAAATCCAACGCAACTTTCACAGTTCCGTCTAATTAGTCTCACTAACGTTAGCTTGAAAATTGTAACCAAAACCATGGCTAATAGAATTAGAAGATTTATGGATGATCTTATCCCGCAAATGCAAAGTAGTTTTATTAAGGGTCGTCAGACCATAGATAATGTGATTATAACGCAAGAGATTTTTCATGATATGAGCATTCGAAAAGGTAGAAAAAGGTTTCTTCATAGCAAAAATTGTTTTCGAAAAAGCTCACGATAGAATTAATTAGACGTTCTTAAAAAATGTGTTGGATGAATTAAGGTTGCCCGAGACTTGGACAAAACTCATTATGGAATGTACTACGAAAGCACGCCTGTCCCTCTTATGGAATGAGGAAGTTATGGAGTGGTTCGTTCCGGAGCATGGTCTAAGACAAGGGGACCCCTTCTCGCTTTATCTTATTGTACTCTGTGTACAGAAGTTAGGTACCCTTATTGATACAACAGTGGTTCAGAAGTCTTGGAAACCATTCCCTACGTCCCGAGATGGCCCTTGCATATCTCACCTTATGTTTGCAAACGACTTCTTACTTTTTGGAGAAGCCACCGAGAAATAAGTAACAACGGCCATGGAAGTATTAGGTTAGTACTGTTCCCCCTCGGGCCAAACAGTCAATAGTGAGAAGTCGAAAATTTGTTTCTCGAATAACATCGAATTTGAAACTAAGCAGCGTATTCTTTGAAGAACGAGTCTAGGCCACTGATAACTTGGGACGATATCTTGGGGTACCGCTACACCACGTCCGAACCTTTCGAAAGGATTTTGAGTTCTTGGTGGACCAAGTGCAGGAGATACTTAAGGGATGGAAACGAAAAAACTTATCCCTTATAGGACGAGCCACGTTGATTAAAGCAGTTACGGAAGCCATCGCGGCTTATCATATGCAAACAAAGAAACTCCCCTTGGGTATATATGATAAGAAAATAAAGAAACTCCCCTTGGGTATATATGATAAGAAAACACAGAAACTCCCCTTGGGTATATGTGATAAGAAAACAAAGAAACTCCCCTTAGGTATATGTGATAAAATTGATAAAGCAAATCGGCAATTCCTTTGGGGTGGTATGAAAACAGATAGGAAGATGCACCTGGTCAAGTGGAATACTGTTTGCCAACATGAGAAGCATGGAGGTCTGGGGCATAAGAAAATGCGTTTGCATAATATGGCTTTGCTAGGAAAATTGGGATGGCAAATTATGAAAAATGCGCCAAGCCTTTAGGTCCAAGTATTAATTCACAAGTATATCATGCGACGTCGGGCACGTGCTAAAAATGCTACATCTCATACTTGGAAGAGCATTCTTAGTATGATACCTCTATTACGGGAAGGTACTACTTGGATTGTGGGAAATGGGGAGAAGACTAGTTTCTAGTTTGATTGTTGGCTTGATGGGGGTAGCTTAGCTTTGCGAGTTCAACAACATGTTTCCAGTGAATTGGCGGCTTGGTTAGTGGCCAACTATTGGCGTACGAATATTGGCTGGGATTGGGATGCGATCGGATCGATGCCGGAGGATATTCGCACGACACTCTTGACCAGAAACCTAGATAGCATGATGAATGAAGAAGATATCCCGCGATGATGATACTCTCCCGATGGCAATTAAAGTTGTTGTAGTGTGTATGAGTCTCTACTACATAACACGCCGCATACAAGCGATGAGAAATATTGGCAGCGGATGTGGAAGAGACAGGCAGCTTATAGGCGTAAAATGTTTTTTTAGCTGCTACGACATGGGAAAATCCTTACGACTTCACAACTCTGTGCTCTGAAAGTCGTGGAGGTGGACACCTGTCGGCTCTATGGAAAAACACCAGAAATGGCTCTTCATGCCGTCAGAGACTGTGACTGGGCGAAAAGGATCTGGATAACCTTACTTCATCCGCGTTATATGGCGCATTTCTTCTCCGGAACCCACACATCGTGGGTGGACTGGAACCTCTCGCATGGTGCCAATAGGTACGTATGGTGTGAGGATTAGCCGGCAATTTTTACTGAATTGGTTAATTTCTTTTGGCAGGTGTGTAATGAGGTAATACATGGAACTCAGGAGAATACCGATGATATTGATGTGGATACAGTACGTAAAAGAATTGGCGATAATTTACACTTGGCCAAACTAGACCCGGATGTGATGCAATTGCATATGCAAATGGGATGGTCGAAGCCAAGGACGGATTATTACAAAGCTAAAGTTGATGTCGCTGTCACATCGAATACTCACGGCAATGGACGTAAAGTGGGAATCAGGGGTGTAATACGGGATGAACACGGGACATGGACTAGGGGTTTCAGTGGGAGTATCGATCCATGTTCCCCGTGGGAGGCCGAAATGCACGCCATTCATAGAGGTTTAGAGCTGGCTTGGGCCACGAGAAAGAAACACGTAGTGCTGGAATTTGATTGCCAGGTAGCTACCAAATGCATTGTGTACGCCTCCACGACACATCACCATTTTTATGTCATCGCTCAAATTCAAAGTATTAAGAGACGCAATTGGGATGTATCCAGCCCCTATAATACCGGCTGTGACTCTATGCTCTGATGACATCGAGTCATACTTGGGTTAACCGAGTGGCGGACGAGTTAACAATTAAGTGTAAGGAAGTAGTTGAAAAGTCATATATCTAATTATTTTTAGCGGAGTACCTTAATTAATTGATATTAGAAAATGAAATAAGTTATGGATATGGTGCGGAAAAAAGAGAGTCCATTATCTATTAATATTATTTGATTTACTGTTTTGGTACCCCCGAGTCTTAATAAAAAAAGTAATGATAATGACTTAAGTGGGGTTAAAAACTCAACTAACGCTTATATTAACCATTCACTTGAGTTTAAATACTTGTCTTAATGTGTTCTTATTTGCTATTTTAGAAAAAATAATTAGAGATGAATAAACCACAAAAACAAAGAAGTGACAAAGAAGAAAAAGAAGTAAACCGAGATAAAAATAGATAATCAACGACATAATATTAAAAAGCAACTTTAAAATATCGAGAAATCCAAACAGATGATATTGTCACGCTCACTGATGCATATGTCGTTGAAAATGAAGTACTTAGCCAACATCAAAAGCTAAAAGACAAAATGACAACTATAATGCAAAAGAACAAAAGAAAAGAAAATCATTGGAGAAACACTTTAAAATGATACGTTATTTTATTACTATCTGTAAAAAAATATGAGTAAAATTTTACATTCAACATTTCATGTTTTAGTGTGATCTTAAAATTAAATTAACATGCCAGCGTAATTTTTATAAATGAAGTTTTATTACACTGATACTTATAATAACTGCAGTTTTCTGGATCCGGAAGTATGCTTGAATTATACGCCCAACGTTTTCTTAAGAATTGAACATTCTTTTATTACGGAAATAATTTAGCACATTTGGTGTGGTCGTTAGCAACACGTCTCAGACATTTGCTTATATGGTGCTTATTGTAAGAAGGTTGGAACCATGATTAGGATAAACTTAATTGAAAAACACTATCAGAAAAGGTTGAATTATAAGAGACTAGAAATAAATGATCCATAGAACACTAATCATATGGTAAAATGATTTAGTTATCAAACAAAATTGCAGGAAATCAAATTTATATACTTCATCCAACTAGATGATACTAAGGAAAAATGATGGCGGAATTAAATTTAGTTCACTTTATATTATACGGTAATATCAAATAAAGTGCAAAAATAAGAAATAATCCCTCAATAAAAGGTATTTGATATTTTGGAAGATTTTCAAACAAATACCCAAACAATGTAATGTACCTCGAATGTCTTTAAATTTGGCTATTCAATATTTTATTTACAATAAAGTGCATAAGTTACCTCAAATTAAATTAATTTATGCGCGGCCATAACCTTACAATTAACAATTAATAAAATCATATATTACTATATTAGAATAAATACTATAAAGGACATTCTACTTTCAGAAACACTTCATGCATGGGTTTGTTAATATTTCATAATTTTAGATTTCAATATAATAAAGATTGTTAAATGAAAATGTTATCTAACGTACTTTTTCCTAGTAAAATCAAAAGTTACGATAATTAAAATTTCACCGTCAAATGCTTGGAATAAGGACGGAGCCAAGCACTGGTGGTGACACCCCCCTCAATTTTGAGAACTATTTTTTCATCCTAAAATCTTTTTATATTTGAAATTTCTCTCCCCCTCCTCAAAAGTCTACAAATATCAACCTTTGCTCCCAAGCTAAAATTCCTAGATTTCATCCCTGCTTTGAAAAAATATCCTGCACTCGTTGTACATCATCGAAACATTTTTCGCAGTCCGTGACGCGTCTCTCTGTCTCAAAACCTATGTTGCACGGGGTGTGAATACGGCGACACAGTTTCTAAAAAAAATTTAGGATACGATACGACGAGGATACGACGATTAATATTAATGCTAACAAACTTGATTCTGAGTGCAACTATTTGAGTTCTAAGTGCATTGCCCCATCTTCCTCATTTTGTAATTTTCCTTGTGATTGTCAAAAAAATCATTATTCTTTGTCATTTGTCAGGTCATATTTTCCACTTTCATGTCTATTTTTTTTTGTCTTAATGCCTGATTGCAATTAATTCGTCTACCATCGCACAGTCACTATGTCATGTATTATAGAAATATGGACATATTTATTGGGAGCAATGACGTTTTTCTCGAGCTTGTGACTTGGATACCTTCTGGATACGATTGTAGCGGTATCTATATTTTTCTTTTCTTTTCTATTTTTGGACACGCCACGTGGCGTGCCAAATCTGTATTCCACACGTATTTAAGTAGTATTGTATCTGTCAAGTATCTGACCTATATCATATTATTTTTGTTTGTATTCGTGCTATCATACCTGAAAACCAATCGCTACACAGAGGGCGCACAGTTATATCATTGATCTTATTCCATTTTGTCATTGACTGAGCAGAATATAAAAATGATGACTCTCGCATTCAATATTCCCTTAACCAAACACATATTGTGAATTATCACTATCATATAAGCCAATTCTTCTCTCTCTGTATCTATCCAAAACCCAACGTTCAATCTTGAATTTTTTTTTATCAAAATGGAAGTAAGACTTATTAGCTCAATCCTGACATCAATCCTGTTAGTGGGATTGATAGCATTGACAGTGAAATTACTGAACTGGATCTGGTTTAGGCCTAAGAAGCTGGAGAAATTACTGAGGAAAGAGGGCCTTAAGGGAAATTCATACAGACTCCTTCTTGGGGATATCAAAGATTTAATCAGAGTCACAAAAGCAGAGCAATCAAGATCAATCCAATTTTCAGATGATCTAGCACCTCATATTCTTCCATATTACCACCAAACATGTAGCAAGTATGGTAAGTTCAATTGAAATTCATTAATAAAAGAATTATTTACAGTTCAAATTCAATAGAAATTGTTGTTTTTGTAATAACAGGTGAGAATTCATTCATATGGTTTGGACCTTCTCCAAGATTGATGATTGCTGATCCACAGCTTATGAAGGAGATTTTAAGCAAACCCGATATATTTCACAAGCCACGTCCTGACCCTATAGGGGAAACATTGGGTGGAGGGCTTGCGTTTCTTGAGGATGAGAAATGGGCTAAACATCGAAAAATTGTCAACCCAGCTTTCCATGTGGAGAAGTTGAAGGTGAATAATTTTCAATTGAACTTTACCTAATAGGATTCCATGTGCGTTTTTTTTTTTTTTAAAACAATTTACATTCAATTAATAACTATTACAATCAACTGAAAACTGCTATGAAAGTAGAGAAAGAATCATGTGTTGTCTGCGAGAGTAGAGTTCAAGACCTTGAGGTCTCAGTTTTGTCAGTAGAGTTTGGCTTCATCGACAATAGAATTCCCTATCAATCAAGTTTCACGAGTCGAGTTTCAGCTTCAAACTCAAATACCATTGAGCCTATTGAATATAGGTTTAAACTTAGGCCATACATTATTATATTTTTCTTTTTGCTTGTCTCAACCTCAGCTCAGATAGTTTTAGAAGGGTCGAGCTTATTTGGGCAAGTTCATATTATAAAATTTTATTTACTTTAATGTAATGCATACGAGATACTAACCATTTTAGAGTTGTTTTATTAAGTTAAGATCTAAAAAAATTGCTTATAAAATATTAACAGTAGTTTTTAAGAATAATACAAATAAATTAAAACATGATACTGGAATAATTACCTCCACAATTCCCTTGAGATTTTGATGAACAATCTACTTTGTTTGCTAGAATTCTCTCCAAACCTTGAAAATCCCCACTTAAATATAGATTTAAAAGACCATTCATTCATTTGCTTCTTAGCCAAAGAGTTGGTAAAACAATTTTTTTCTCAAAGTACCAAAATTATTTTGTTTTTTGATATAAATCATTTAATCAATGATGGGAACGGCCACCAGCAACATTTTCACATTTTTTATCTGGTTATTTTTGCACATTCACTTGTTGGCATAATTACTAGTAAGCTCATTTCTATTATAAATATTCCACCACCAATGTGTAACAATACCTGCAAATATCATCATTGATATTGCCGACTTTTAACTATATATACTAGTCGATCTATTATCCCTTTTTCCATCTTTTTATGGTTTTTGAATTGAACTTTGTGTGACTAATTAAGCAGAAAATGGTATCAACCATTCGTTTGAGTTGTTCAAACATGATAGAGAAATGGGAATCCTTGCTTTCTAGCAGCGATCCAAGGTCGGGAGAGATTGATGTGTGGCCTTATCTCCAAAATTTATCAGGAGACGTGATTTCGCGAATGGCGTTTGGTAGTAGTCATGAAGAAGGAAGAAGAATATTCGAGTTACAAAACGAACAAGTGAAACTCGTTTTGGAAATCATGCAGTTCATTTTTATCCCCGGATGGAGGTAAACTATTAATCGATCCTTATTTTTAATTTCTTGGAACAATAATTCTCACTTATAGGGATTCAAATTGTTTCGTTAACAGATATGTTCCTACCAAGGCGAATAAAAGAATGAAAGCAAACTCGAAAGAAATTCAGTCGTTGCTAAGGGGTATTATCAACCAAAGAGAGAAGGCAATGGACAGGGGAGAAACCATCCGTGATGACTTATTGAACATGTTAATGGAATCCAATCTCAAAGAGATTGAAGAACATGGGAACAAGAATGCAGGAATGAGTATTGAAGATGTAATTGAGGAATGCAAGTTATTCTACATTGCGGGCTCCCAAACCACTTCAAATTTGTTGGTTTGGACAATGGTAATGCTAAGCAAACATCAAGAATGGCAAGCTCGTGCAAGAGACGAGGTTTTGCAAGTTTTTGGAATGAAAGAACCAACTTTCGATGGTCTGAGCCGCCTTAAAATTGTAAGTCCGGTCTAGATATATTTCAAATCATCGCGTAATCATGTTAGTGCAAGAGCGCCAAAATGATAACTTATAACTTTACAACGAATGTAATATGGCATCATGACAACTCAAAAACTGCAGGTAATGATGATTCTTCACGAGGTGTTGAGGTTGTACCCATCGGTAACCATGATTGCTCGAGCCCCTACAAAGACAGTGAAATTGGGAAATATAACTCTACCAGTAGGGGTGAATTTGATGTTGCTAATAGGCCTGCTCCATCACGATCCCGAGATATGGGGTGAAGATGTGAATGAGTTCAAACCAGAACGGTTTTCAGAAGGAATATCAAGTGCAACTAAGAACCAATTCTCCTATATACCATTTAGCACAGGTCCTCGAGTCTGCATTGGCCAACAGCTTGTGATGATTGAGGCAAAATTGGCTCTAGTAACGATGCTACGACGCTTCTCATTTGAGTTATCCTCGTCTTATTTGCATGCTCCCTTCCCGATTATCAGTCTCGATCCCCAGTATGGTGCTCCTTTGCTTTTGCATAAGCTCTAATAAATGAGTGACTTTTTGTTCATTAATGATTGAACAGTATTTTCAAAAGTAATTCATTGAGCCCGCAAAGTGCAGTTGTGAGATGAACATGTCATGATGCCATTTAAATAACTTATGCACGTACTTGCGTAAATGTAAGTTTTATAAGTGTTTACACCCAAAATGAAATGGGCTTTTTCGGATAAGAAAGCCCAAACTATCTTTTATCCTAAAATGAGCTTAAAATATATTATCTTATACAGCCAAGACTAAATCAAAAATAGGCTTAAATCAAACAAGCCCAATTAAGTCATTGATCAATAAAATATGAAACAGGCTCAATAACCCACCTAATTTGAATTAGTTTATTCTAAAAGGGATTAGGTGATAGAACCCAAATCTGAAGACGAATCCAACAAAATAGGAAGTAACCCAGTTCAAAGACGCGCCAATAAAGGAAATTTAAAAGTACGGTTGCAGAGCAGTTCTCAGCCATGATGAACGTGGGTACGTGATAAAAGCAAGGCCAGAAGAAGAAAGAAAGGGATAACAAAAAATCATCAACTCTGCTTTAGTCTTTTCTCTCTAGGAGTAGGCGTAATTAGGAGTAGTCAATAGCGTAGATTAGCAGTAGTAGCGTAGTTCAGTAGAATCAATATTTGGTGATCCTGTTCAAGTTTATTAAGTTGCTCGAGAAAGCTGCTTGTGTTCAATTGAAGATCAATATGGAGGTATAATGTTTATCTTTTGATCAGATTTCAATATTTGATAGATAAATTTTATATCTGGACTTGTATCTTCGATTCCCTTTTTTGCTTATTTCCTTTTGTTGAATAATTGAGATCCGAACAATTAATTTAAACAACACGTCGAAGTGTTAAAGTCTGAACCACCGTCTAGCGTATCGAACTCGAACGCGAGGGTTGTTAGATAATTTTAAGTGGAAAATTATCACGGGGCTCGAATCAATCATATTGATTCCTCCCTATTCAATTTGTTTTTATCTAGAAACAAATTTTTGGCGGCCACAGTGGGAGCAGGTCCCTGTGAAGTTAATTTCTTGAAAAACATTTAAATCATACTAACCAAAACATTATCGATGTCAGACGAGTTCTCTCGTGGTGAATGCACCGAGGAGTTGGATATCCAACCGGTAGCAAAACACAAGGTCAGAGCAGACAAAATGTACAAACAGTTTGTCCGTCTCATGAAATAGACCCTAGCGGGTGCTCGAGAAGATCAAAGAATGGAATCCAGTGATCAATATAGAGCATTAGCGCAAGAGTCCGCTCGAATATTCATAGCAATCGTACAAGACATTGCCGTGAGTGCTTGAGATGGTTTAGCCAGAGAAGTCACCAGAGCCATATCCGAACTCGGTGGAATCTTTAATCAAACTTGTGATGTTTTCTCGAATATGATAAACACGCAAGTAGAATTAGGTCTCGAACCCTTAATAAGCAAGCATAATATTTTCATCGAGAAAGTATCACAATTGATGGAGCCTAGGACCCAAAGTAGGTATCTTAATCCGAACGAAGTTCCTCTGGGGTATCCTCAAGAGAACGGGCCTAGAAATGTTCAATTTGAAATCGGCTAAACTTCAAGACCCTTACCTCTCGAAACCAATAGTAACAATAATAACAATTTTCAGAATAAGAACCCGAATCATAACCAAGCACCACATCTTAATGTATATAGTATAAGTTCGAACCCGCTTAATACACAAAATGTGAGGCCTAGTGGTCCCCTGCCACCGAATGGAATGGGACAAATCCCAGCAGGGTACCCTCTGAATTCGAATTTTGGGGAGCCCGAAACAGGATTCAACTTTTCCCAAGAGTATGTAGCAGGGGGGTAAGGTCAATATCAGGGACCGAATTTTCTTGGAACCTCGAATAACAATATGAATACAGGAAATCAAAGTTTCACTGGATTTCCAAATAACCCGAATTATACATACACCCCAAATAATTTCCAGATGCCATATGTTGGGGGGTCAAGCCATTCCCAACAATTACATGGGGGGTAACCTTGGACCACAAGTGCAAGATCCTCTAGGAAATCAAATTGAGTTAATAATCGAAAGAATGTATGGTCCTGGCTTTCGAAGGAACCTGTTGGTCCCAAGTGGCATACGAAAGGGTCTAGAAGGGGGGGTTGAATAGACCCTGAAGTCTTTTTTTTTACTTCAAAAGATTTCGTATTTAAAGATTTTTGGACGCTTGAAAAGATAGACGCTTGAAGTGTCTAACGCTTGACTTAAGCGTTCACTTAAAATGTTGGCGCTTTGGCGAAGCGCCTGATGAAGACTAATTTTTAAAGTTAACTCAGACTTCAAGAATTGAATACTTTGACCAAGTAGGTTAAGCGTTCAGTTCTTTTAATCAGTGTTAGCACAGGAGAATGATTTTTGGAGTCTTCTCTTTGAAAGTTTTAGCGTCACACGAGGTTTCTTAGTTGCTTAGCTTTTGATTATGTTTTACTTAATCAATTTATGCAATGATATGATAGATGAAAGAATTGACTGAAAAGTAAATGACATAATATTTGTAAGGTTCGTTGGGTGGTGTAATCCCAACTACGTCCTTCTTCTCCTTTGCACTCAGAGGCAATCCACTAAAATGATTCTCAAAGAATCACACAGAATCTTCTACAAATTAGGGAGAGATGGATGTCTATGACTTGAGCTCCTTGATCACACAGATTTCTGCTCCAAATCACTTCAATCCCCTTGTTTCTTTCACCCAGAAATAATGCAAGTATCCAACTTCGACTTCACACAGATCGCGAGGCTTGGATAAGGGTTTTTTCTAAAAGAGTTTGTTTGATTTTGATGAAGTTCAAACAACTGGAATATCTCAGTAGTAGAGTAGTTTCTTCAAAAAGAATGTTTGAGATATTTGGTTGACTGTCTCAGGATTTGATGAAAAGTAGAGAAAATATTTTCTTGAGTATTCTGGCTTTTCTGAGAGTTTAAGGAATGAGACTTCAATGCAACAACAATTTGGCTTGATAATTGTTCTCTCTATTTGGCTTGTTCTTGAAGTCCTATTTATAGGAATTCTTGGAAAAAATGTTTGTTTGACACATGCAAGGGCGCGTGTCTCTCACTTTCGCGAGTGAACAACTTTTGTCCTTTTTCCTGAAAATCTGCAGCACAAAAGTTGGTGTTGCAGTCTTTGAAGTGTTGACAGTCCAATAGGATGGCTTTTCCGTACGTGTGAAAGTGCTTATCACATTTAATGCTCTTATCAGCATTTAATGCAATTTGAATTAAATGTCCGTTGGCATTTAATGCACTGAGAATATTTGCATTAAACTCCTTTCGACCTGACACTTCAGGAGAATGTTTGTCACTTGATAGACGCTTCATTCATGAGCTGACAGTTCCAAATAATCTGGAGGACTATTTAATGTTTAGACGCTTGGAAAAAGTCTTCAGACTTTATTTAGAAGTAGAGACGCTTGAGACTTCAGTCTTAGTTACTTGACACCTCACTCAGAACATGTCAGGCGCTTAGAGTGAACTTCTTCAAACTACATTCACTATTGATTTCTTGGACGCTTGAAGTCTTCAGATTTCGCAGTCTTGATAAGCTCACTCAGAAAGTATCAAACGCTTTAATCTAACTGACTTCTTGATCTAAGAATGTCAAAAGTAAAAGGTAAAATAAAGCCTATACATTTCTAATGTTCAAATGCTTATGCAATGTATCTATGAAATTTAAGCGTACATAACTTTGGGGTCTAACAAGATTCCTAATTGTCATCATCAAAACATCTAACATGAAATTCCTAACAATTTCCCCTTTTTTGATGATGGCAATACTTACTCTTTTATAGTTCAATAGTTACGACAACCAAAGTTAATAAGCGTTATGTTAGTAAGTTAGAGTTAGTTAAGCTTCAACGAGATGTTTCAGCTGAAAAATGTACTTTATATATATTCGGAGAATTCATACATTTTACAAACTATGTAGAAACAGAAGAGATGGTTAAGTTACAAAGAGCTATCATGATCTACTTTCTTCTGGTAAGATTTCGTCGTCTGATCATTTCTGTTCTGATGGCTTCTTCGATGAGATCTTGAAGGGTGATCATTATCTGATGATCTCTGTCAATTACGTAACGATTTTCCCTTTTTCTCCTTGTTTCATACACTGTATGTCGTCGATCCCATTCAGATGGATCAATACCCATATGCCTAAGCACTGCTCTGAACGCTTGAGATAAATCAGAGAATTCCATTTCCACAGCCAAGTCTTGAGGAGTAGTAGGCTCTGGAAGTGGTGCTCGCTCCATCGGTATATTGAATTGTTCAAGTAGCGCTTGAGATGGCACAGGTATATCTGCTCTGAAAGCAATGGGAAAAAAACCAGTTCTTCTACTAGGAATTCCTGTGGCGGCAACCCATGAAGGATAATTGGATTCGGGCAGAGGAGGAGGAGGTGGCAAGAAGACAAAATCTTGTGGATTTTTCGGCTCTGGACGCTTCACTTCGTAACGCTTAGAACTTGATTGAGTTCTTGAACTTGCATGAGCTTTCCTCTTTTCCCCCTTATTGCCATCATCAGCCTTTACTGTAGCTTCAGTAAGAATGGCAATTTGAGCAGCCATTTGAACCATGGACGCAGCCAAGGCATCAAATTTTTCTTCAAGAGATTCTTTCATAGCAATTTGATTAGCTGCTAGTCCATCCATCATCGTCTGCATACGAGAGAGAGCAGTATCTATGGCAGCATCAGCAGCTCCGCACATGTGAGCAACTTGAGCGCTCATATTCTCCTTCTCGATCTTAGCTAAGTCTTCCTTGATCCAGTGAAGAGATTCTGCATGATTAGACGCTTGAGCGTTCATCTCTTCCAACGCTTCTGTGAGGAGAGGCACAAATGTTTGAAGCACATTCGGAGAGGCAGCTGGTTGTTTAAAGTGTGCTTTAGTGACTCAATAGATGGTTGTTAAAAATCTGGATTGAAGACAGACTGATGAATTGCTATCTCAGCAACCGTTGGAACAGGTGAAGTTGAAGTGTCAGGCACAGCCTCTGGTTGAGACGCTTGAACTGGTTCCACTATGGGTGCTAAGGCAACTTCTGTATCAGATGAGGAAGGTAAAGAGGAGACAGTAGTTAGATGACTAAAGTCACAAAATCTGAAGTTGAGCCTTCCAAAATCTGAATCAGCAAACTCCGTTGATGAACTGTTGATTAACTCATTTACTCGAGAAATAGGAATGGTCGAGAAATCACTTAGAGTGCGGATTGGAGTGTCCATGGCTATGACCCAACTTGGTCCTAAGATCTGGAGCATGTGGTTAACAAAGATCTTGCAACGAGGAGCCTTAATAAAGAATAGAGCATCGTCATGTTGAGTAAATGAAAAGCGTAGCACTCTATATTTTGGCAAATCTAATGGACGCTCAGACTCGGATACGTACATTGCCATGTATTCTTCAACGTAAGGTAAGGCTGCACGCAAGATGTCCGAATTTCTTTCGAGTAAAGATAGAACATAGGTATAGTGTTCTATCAGTTCCTGTCGGAAAGAGAAAAGCAATGGATATCCAAAAAGAGGTCTTGTAATGGATCCATTTGGCTTTCTCAGGTTTGCAGTGAAGACGTTGTCGAAATCCTGTAACGGAGGGAGCATTTTCAACATATGTCTGATGTTGTCTTCCTGCTGGCCAGGTGTAAGCGTTAAATCTGAAGTAGGCTTTGTTCCGCTTGTTGACGCTTGGCCACAGTAATTGATTGGCAAATCTGCGATTCTAGCCAACGCTTCACGCAGAAAGCATTCTATTGGTTGACGAAAAGATGGTAAGAGAGCAAGTGGCCCAACTCTTGCTTCTCGGTGCTGTAAGCAATATCGCGCAAACTGTCTTTTTTTATCTAGCATGCCGATGGTGAACCAGTGAGGTTCCTTGACCAGGTCTTCAAACTTGTAACGCTGGCCAACGTAGGTTTCGCACCAGGTAACCTCATTCATGCAGAAGGTTGTGCCTGCATGCAGAATGGCACGAAAGCCTTCATGATGAATATCTCGGATGGCTAAGCGATGCTCATCAGGTTGATAGTTTGCATTCAGGACACTTTGTAAGATATAATCAGCCTCTTCTTGAATGAGAGCGTTTAGAGAGGCAGGACGCTCACCGATATAGGGACTTTTATTTTTCCACAATCTGAGTGGGTTGGGAAGACTCTGATTAGCAGCACTGTGCACAATTGAACGAAAGTGGGAATAACCCTCTTTGTTTAAGATTTCCTCTTCAGGATTTAAAAGCTCCACAGGTAGACGCTCATAGGCTCTAATCTTGTAGTTTCTTGGAGCAAAACCTGACTGCGTCCCATATCCATGAAGTAAGCTAAGTCCACATCCCCTTGTGGAATTCTATCAGTACCCTGTTTTTCAAATATCTGTATAGACGCTGGGGTAGGAGGTAGAGTATCTCCATTAGCGAGTGCCAAGTAGTACGCAAATTCGACGCTTGTGAATTCGGTACTAAACATCATTTCCACAAGAGCTCGATCTCTATCAATTATCTTGGCTAGATCAGCTTCAGCAACAATGTAACATTCTTCATTATAGCCAGCTAGAATTCTACTTCTTCAGGAACAGGAGGCATATAGTTTATTGAATGATCAATCGTCTTCAGGGGGTCGAGTTTGAAGACGTGGCTAGGCGCTGGAATGTCTTCAGCAACACTCTGACCTTCTGAGCGTGCCTCTGTTATATCCTGAAAAGGGATAGAATTCTGAACCTCTGTGGGAGCAGGTTCCTCAGCTTCAATTGCAGCAACTTCTGTGGCAATATCTTTAGCAATGGCAACAACTTCTGTCATATCAACTTCTAGGAGGACATCCGTTGATGCTTCAGCAGCGGCTTGAACTATAGCTGAAATACGAGAACTATCCTCTATAAGAGCAGGATCTTCTACAGATGTAGGAATAGAGATGATGTGGGAAGAAATAAACTTACCCTGAGAACTAGTCACAACAGCAATTCTTTGAGTGCTTGGCTCAACAGAAACTTGAGCGCTTGGCTCATCAGTCTCAGGCTCTTCAGGAACAGCTCGACGCTTGCTAGTCCTGGAACGCTTGGAAATTTTCTTTACGTTGACTCCTTCAACGAGCTTAGACGGTGGAGCGGGAGGATCAGCAGCTGGTTCTTCAAAGTCTATTTGTTTGATGATCCCTTCCAGCTTCCTTCTTTTGAGAGGTAGCTTGTCCTCTGCATCCTCATCGGTTTCCTCACTAACCTTTTGAGAGGAGGCGGCAAATTGAACCTTAGGTTTTCTGGGAGCCCTTTTCTTTGTTGCAGCCGGACGTTTCACAGCTTCTTCTGGCACCGGACGCTCCGCTTCTTTATCGGAAACTTGACGTACTTCCAGACGCTCAGATAGTGGTTTAGCAGCACCACCAATTTTTGGAGGATTGAACAGATTATTCAGAATCCTTTTTCCCAACAACTTGGACTTATTCAACGAAAGTCCAGACGAGTATACACATTTCGATTTGTACAATAGGTCGCTTAGAACGAGTCCATAAGGCTTATTCGAGGCGCTTAGACTGTCCCAAAACATTCCAAAGATGTACTCACTCCAGTTGATCTTGATGTTGAGGAGTATAGTAGTCATCATCTGAAATTGTACAGGGTTCACCTTATCAAAGGTTCCCACTCGGCATTCTATGATCTTG
The DNA here is from genome assembly GCA_019426215.1 of Buddleja alternifolia. Classification (NCBI taxonomy): domain Eukaryota; kingdom Viridiplantae; phylum Streptophyta; class Magnoliopsida; order Lamiales; family Scrophulariaceae; genus Buddleja; species Buddleja alternifolia. Next base: position 17,487,286 of record CM033392.1, on the reverse strand, counting down.
CTGCAGAAATCAGCCAACAGCCAGTATTTGGACACCAGGTCTTTCTTTTCGAAGTATTGAGTGTAGGGTACATCGTCATATGCACTCATGGTTGTCCATGCTTCCTTGATCTGTTTTAATGTAACGCAATCCAATGCCTCACCCTCATTCGGAAGATTGAAGTTCTTGGCAATGGTGGAAGCAGATAAGAGAAATTTCTTTGGAGACTCCTTCTTGGATAAAGAGATTAGACAAGAAATAGACTTCTTGTCCTCTGAAAGTTTAGCAGTCTTCCAAAAGGTATCAACTTCAGTTGGAAATGAAAGAGTTAGGTGCCCGGTGCGCCATTTGTAGGGCGTAGTAGCCGACTCTTTAAACAGTCTTATATTGTATCTTGTCAAGTAATTTAATAAATGGCATTTTCTTCTTTATCTTATCATTCTATGAAATTAGATAAAGTCCCCTGGATCACTCTTAAGCTATGAGATGTGTTTGGTATCGGGGATGCCAATCATGGAATACGTCTCTAAGGTTGTGGTCTTAAAAATGTTCGAAGTCATAGAATCATTGAGATAGGGATATCAATGACTCGTAAAGACTTGAACGTACAATGCACACTCTTGGAGAGTGTATCCTATTCCATGGATACTGATACGGTGCACATCAGTGCATGTATGTGGGTTCTCGTTGGGATCGAATAAACTGAACAACCCTGCTGAGATTCCATATTGGAGTCAATGTCGAATTTGGAATCTCCTCGGTTACGTAGGCATAAGATTGGTCCTCATGACTTGAGGCACCATTGGTCGTCTCGTGCATCGCCCACTGTACTTAGATTTGTCACACGATTCCAGGTGAGTAATAAAGTGGGGCATATTGGGTCCAGTCTGGTTATGTACGGAGGCGCGTGAGTGCCAAGAAAGAATCCGTCACTGATCATTAGCATCGGCGCATATCCTATGTACTTCACAGTGTATTGACCATGGGAACCTCCGGCCGGAGTAGTATCAATAAGGAGGAGCAGTGTTTCCTCGCTTGATTGATAAATTGGTCAATGTCACTTAGATCGATATACATAGAATCGAGTTACTGGGATTTCGACTGACATCCAAGTCCTAGATTCGATCGGGATATTTGATGGAAGGATTTTACTTATGCGAAAATCGTAATGCGGAAAGGTCACCTAATAATCGTTCATGGCTAGGTCTTCTTGGCGCGTGGCTAGTACTAACCTTGATTTGTAGGAACCATGAATTAATCGGTAATTAATTCTTGGTCGGATTAAAATACTTGGAGTAATTAAATCTAGCAATGAAAATTGCAAAGGCACAACGGGGTTGTGTTCCTACTACTAGTACATGAACGAACCTACAATGGGGTTACACACTTACTCAAGAAAGTTCAATTGCTATGTGAATATTAATCCGGTTTAGGATTAAAGTGAAATTGATTAATGAGATTAATTAATTAAGTGGAAGACATTTTAATTAGTAGGCTTGGGAAAATAATTTTTCTATTAATTAATTTTGGAGATTAATCATTAACGTAAATTATTATTATCCGGGAATATATTTAAGCTACTAATTTTACTATTAATTAATCATGAAGATTATTTAATTAACAAGTCTTGGAAGACTTGGGAGTCATTTTAATTAAGTTGGACTTAATTAAATGAAGTGACAAGAGTGAAATTCAAAGCTAATCAAAGTTTGACTTGTAATGTTTTTTAAATGAAGAAGAAAATGAAAAATATTCTCTTACACATGTGGTGGTAGTTGAGAATGGAATGGTAGGTGAGAATGAGGTGGTAGGTGAAGAAAAACAAGTCTTCTATCCACCTAACACCATATGGCCAAAAATTGGTGGCTATAAAAGGAGGTGTTCTTGCTCTCATTTAAAACTTGATGAAAACTTAAAAAGAAAAAAAAGCTTAGAACTTTGTTCTTCATCTCTAGATTTTTCTAGTTTCTCTTGTGATTCTTGAAGACTTTCTTCTATAGAACTTCTTCTTGAAGATTAGTTGTAAAAGATTATCTTCCATAGATATTTCTTTTAGTAACTCTTCTTGTCTTCCACCTTTCACTACATAGACTTCATTTCCTTAGAGCATATATCTAGCCAATCTTTTACTTAAGGTATGAACTTACTTGAGGTGTGTCCTTGTAGAGGTTTCTTTCTTTAGGAGCTTATGGTGGTTTGATTCGAACCCCTCCATGTTGAGGTGAGGATTCGAAAATGAGAGCCAAAGTTTTTGGTGTGGTTTTCCTTGTGTTGTGGTTTTACACCCTCACTTTAATAAAACCCCAAATCTTGTAATCGGTTTAAAACCCCTTTACTCGTATTAGTTTTTGTTGTGCATTACTTTGACCCCTAGCTTGGGATGCCGATATATATGTGTTTTATATACTTTATTTCTTCTGTTGCGTCGGCATCGCTTGTGTGGGCATACCGATCCTAACAGTGGTATCAGAGCCCGGATTATGCACATTAAAAACTTTGCATGTTTTTGCTTTCGGTTTCATGTAGTATTTTAACCGGTTGCTTAAATCTATATGTTACATTTGTTGATTTAATAATAGCTTGGGATTTGTCATCGTTTTTCTTAAAATCTTGGAGATTTTATTTTTTTTAAACGATTGAGAATTAAGAGACAATAAAAGGGAAGGTCGAAACCCGGGCAAGGACCGTTGATATTGAACCCAAGCTACGAGACTTTGTGTGCACCCGGCCAAAGGCTTTGTGTGCATAAGGGTGTGCTCATTTAGTAGGGCTCAATATCGCGAATCATTGTCAACCGTTGAAGGAAACTTGGCGGGGGTCAAGACGGGGCTGACCATGGCCGATTCCACCCCTTGGTGGTCTCGACCATGGTCGAGAAACTGTCCAGCAGTTGCTGGACAGTGTGTGCGCTGCTCGGCGGTGCACGGTGCTTTGCCGGGCAGCGTACATGGGTGTGCGTATGCACACCATGTGCTTGATGGTTGGACCATCTTGACATGGTGTGGTACACACGACCCGGGCCTTCAAGGACTCCTACCTTTGGCCTATTTCTTGATTTTGGAATCAACTTCCACGCGTTTTTGAGTTATTTAAAAGTTTGGAATTTTTGAAAACTAGAAAAACTCGGTTTTTCCTCAAAACGTATAAATCCCAAAGTTATGATTGTTTCAACTATGTGATGGGCTTATGATTAATTAATGCTTTGCATGTCATCTTCATACGCTTGATGGTTGATTTGCATAATGGATGGATTGTGGGTCGAGCCTTAGATTATTCAATTGGGTTGTAATTATTATTGGCCTCTATTTCAATTTGGTTGTATATTTTAATTTTCGCACTTTCTTTTTCATTTTATTGTAACCGAAGATGGAGACGAAGATGATGGACCATTATTGAAGATTATGTATGCCGTTGGAAGCTTATGTAATAGATAGGGCCTATTTTAATTTAGTACCCTAGATTGCCTTAGATTCACCGGTGGCTCTGGTGGATCGCTTAGGGACCCACAATCATCCATATTTGTTTACCGCTTTGTGGATGTCTTATATTATGTTTTCTTATATGCTACTTAGATTGCATGATCAAATAATTAAAGATAATCCTTATCTTGATGAGACCTTGCATGTTGAAACCCCTCGCTTGATTTGTTTCAAGTAAATCCAAGAAATATTAAGTTTATGTGGAAATTGAATGAAGTTCTATTGTCCACGCCTTCCATCATAAGTGGTAGCATGTGAAATGCCATGAAGCTTGGCCCGCCGTCCATGAGTCGTGGGGTGGCGTCAAGTGGATTAGGCTGTGACCACCACTAAGCATAGAGATGCTCGTGGGATCGATTTGTCTAGATGTCGTCCATGAGTCGTGGGGCACACTAGTCCGATCGATTGACCATGAATATTTGATGGTCTTGACTTAACGTTTACTACCATATGGGCTCGTGTTCTCGGGGTATATGGGAAAGACGAGGCAAAATATCTTGAGAACTATATGTCGATATAGAAGGCCAGTAAGCCTACCATACGGATTTATCATATGGGCTTATGTTCTCGGGGCATATGAAGAGTCGCTTATGGATCTCGAGCCCACTAGGGAGACCCGCATATCTCCTCGAATATCCATATAAGAGGGTTATGGAATTTGATAAAATAGTGGGAGACACGTACGATTAAAGACCGAATTATATGTGGACAAGATACATATTGAATGCTAATTGTTTTGCCTCGCTATTTATTTTGTAGTTAACAAAATGGCCAAAAATCCACTTTCAACAATCTTAGATTCAAATAGACTTGTCGGTCCCAACTACGCCGATTGGTATCGAAACCTTAAAATTGTGCTTCAAAATGAGCGCAAGGATAGCGTATTAGATACGCCTTTGCCTCGCGTAACTCGCACAAGCACTGATGATGAACGTGCCGCTTTTGATAAGTGGACTGATGATAATATCCAAGTGAGATGTATCATGATGGCTTCTATGACTAATGAGCTTCAAAAGCAATTTGAGCATGTGACCATCTCCAAGGATATTATCAAAAGTCTCGAGGAGCTCTATGGCACTCGAACTAGGAGGGAGAGATTCGCAATCTCTAAAGAGCTATTCCGTGCTCGTTTGCATGAGGGATCTTCGGTCGATAATCATGTTTTACGTATGATCAGTCTTATTAATAAGCTTTCTGATCTTGGCATAAAATTTGAAACCGAGCTTTCTGTTGACCTCGTGCTACAGTCCCTTCCAAAGTCGTTTGACCAATTTGTCATCAACTACAACATGAATCAACTTGAGGCTTCATTACCCGAGTTGTTGAACATGTTGAAGAGTGCAGATGCCACCATCAAGAAAGATAAGCCGGTACTGCTTGTTGGTTCCTCATCCCGTTCTAAAGGCCGTAAGGCCAATAAGAATAAGGGGAAGAAGAAGAACAACAACAAAAAAAACAGTTGAAAGGCAAAGGTGGTGTAAAAAAGGCTAAGGGTACCGATCATGATGCGTGCTTCAATTGTGGTAAAAAGGGATATTGGAAGCGTAATTGCACTGAACTAATGAATGGTATATTTTATGTTGAAGTTAACTTATCAGTTAATGATGCTTCTTGGGTGTTGGACACCGGATGTGGAGTTCACCTTTGCAATGATTTGCAGGTGATGGCAAGAAGCAAACAGATAAGTAGAGGGGAGATGACCATGCGGTTTGGGAATGGAGCACGGGTTGCTGCCACGGCCGTAGGAACTATCTACTTATCTTTTCCCAACAAAAACCGTGTTATTTTGAACAATGTATTTTACATTCCGCAATTAATTAAGAACATCATTTCTGTACCCTTGTTGGACAAGGAAGGTTATAGTTTTGTTATCAAAAATGGAGCTTGCTCCATGTTTTATGATTCTTCTTTAATATTGGAATCAAAGTTGTCTCATGACTTATACACTGTTCTCCCCGATACTCCAATCTTATTATCTCAACATGAGGAACATACTAGTAAGAGAAAGTTAGATAATCAAAATGATACATACCTGTGGCATGCTAGACTAGGCCATATCTCTAAAGATAGAATTCATAAGATGGCAGATAAGCTTGACCTTCGGGAAATGCTAGATATGCCAACTTGTGAATCTTGTCTAAAGGGTAAGATGACCAAGTCACCATTTGCCGGGCAAATGGAGCGAGCTACTAACCTTTTGGACTTGGTCCATACGGATGTATGTGGTCCGCTTAATGTAAGCACTAAAGGGAACCATTCTTACTTTAAAACCTTCACCGACGACTTTTCGAGGTATGGTTACGTGTATCTTATGAGATACAAGTCTGAAGCCTTTGAGAGGTTCAAGGAGTTTAGACATGAAGTAGAGAAGCAAACGGGAAGAAGTATCAAAGCTCTTCGATCGGATCGAGGGGGAGAATACTTGTCCTGTGAATTCCTCGATTATCTAAAAGACAATGGGATTGTCTCTCAATGGACTCCGCCCGGTACTCCCCAACTTAATGGGGTAAGCGAGCGAAGGAATCGGACCTTGATGGACATGGTTCGATCCATGATGAGTTTCACTGGACTTCCTCTTTCCTTCTGGGGATATGCCCTAGAATCTGCGACGCATCTATTAAATAGAGTACCGTCAAAGAGTGTCTCCAAGGTGCCATATGAAATGTGGTTTGGTAAACCACCCACTTATAAATACCTAAGGGTATGGGGTTGCTCGGCTTATGTCAAGCAACTAGTGGGCAATAAGTTGGATGCAAGATCCTCCTTATGTAAGTTTGTGGGATATCCAAAGGAATCCTATGGATATTATTTCTACAACCCATCGGAACATAAAGTGTTTGTTTCAAGGAACGCTACCTTCTTAGAGAAGGAATTTCTATTGGATAGAAATGGCGAGGTTGCAGAACTTGAGGAAACTCAAGAACCACAAAAGGGTTCACCTGATACCACAGATGCACAACCAGAAGTAGTAGCAAGTACACAACATCCTCGAAGATCCGAAAGGATCCTGAAACAACCTGAGAGGTATGGTTTCTTGCTTGATAGCAACGAGGATGGTAATTCCCCTGATCCAAGGACATATGGGGAAGCGACGTTGGACGTCGATTCGGGAAAATGGTTAGAAGCCATGCAATCCGAGATGGACTCCATGCACTCCAACAAGGTTTGGACCTTGGTAGATCCACCTGACGGGTCTAAACTCGTAGGCTGCAAGTGGATCTATAAGTGAAAGCTTGGAGCAGATGGAGAAGTAGTCACCTACAAGGCACGTCTCGTGGCGAAAGGTTACACTCAGAGGCAAGGAATTGACTATGATGAAACCTTTTCACCAGTGGCGATGGTCAAATCCATTCGGATACTTCTAGCCATAGCTGCATATTTAGACTATGAAATATGGCAGATGGATGTGAAGATTGCTTTCCTCAATGGTAAAATAGAGGAAGAGCTTTACATGGAGCAGCCCGAGGGCTTCGCATCCATAGGAAGTGAGCACAAGGTGTGCAAACTTCAGAGATCCATTTATGGACTCAAACAGGCTTCCCGAAGCTGGAACAAGTGTTTTGATGATACTGTACAAACATATGGTTTTCTTCAAAATGCTAATGAAGCATGTGTGTACAAAAGGGCTAGTGGGAGCGCGATAACATTTTTGGTGCTTTACGTTGATGACATTCTATTGTTTGGAAACAACATAGGAATGTTGCAAGAAACGAAAGCGTGGTTATCCACATAATTCTCAATGAAGGATATGGGAGAGGCATCCTACATTCTCGTAATGAAGATTCATCGAGATAGATCCAGTAGAATGCTGGGACTCTCCCAATCTGCGTACATAGATAGAGTTTTGAAGAGATTCAAAATGGATCAGTCCAAGAGAGGACTGGTGCCTATGAGACATGGTATTTCTCTTTCCAAGTCTATGTCCCCTCAGACACCGGAGGAAAAGGGCAAGATGTCTCACATACCATATGCCTCCGCTATAGGGAGTATTATGTATGCTATGCTATGTACACGGCCTGATGTGGCTTATGCACTTAGTGCAATAAGCCGATATCAAGCCAATCCAGGCGAAGAGCACTGGAAAGCCGTAAAGGCAGTCCTTAAGTACTTAAGAAGAACTAAGGATGCCTTCCTAGTCTACGGTGGAGGAGAATTAAAATTGGAAGGTTATACAGATTCTAGCTTCCAATCTGATGTGGATGATTTCAAATCTATCTCGGGATTTGTCTTTGTACTCAATGGTGGAGCGGTCAGCTGGAAGTGTTCTAAACAAGAAAATATTGTTGACTCCACCACAGAGGCTGAGTACATTGCAGCCTGGGCGGCTGCAAAAGAAACTGTTTGGATAAGAAACTTCATCCAAGAGTTGGGTGTTGTTCCATCTATTGTTGATCTCGTACGATTGTACTGTGATAACAATGGGGCTATTGCACAGTCAAAAGAGCCAAGGTCTCATCAGAGGTCCAAACACATAGAAAGGCGATACCATCTGCTCAGAGAGATCATTCGTAGAGGTGACGTTCAAGTGGAACGTGTGGACTCGGCAAATAACATAGCAGACCCTTTTACCAAACCCTTGGGCCAAAGAGTATTGGAGGGACATCTTGAGAAGATGGCCCTGAAATGCATGGGCAATTGGCTCTAGGGCAAGTGGGAGATTGAAAGAGTTAGGTGCCCGGTGCGCCATTTGTAGGGCGTAGTAGCTGACTCTTTAAACAGTCTTATATTGTATCTTGTCAAGTAATTTAATAAATGGCATTTTCTTCTTTATCTTATCATTCTATGAAATTAGATAAAGTCCCCTAGATCACTCTTAAGCTATGAGATGTGTTTGGTATCGGGGATGCCAATCATGGAATACGTCTCTAAGGTTGTGGTCTTAAAAATGTTCCAAGTCATAGAATCATTGAGATAGGGATATCAATGACTCGTAAAGACTTGCACGTACAATGCACACTCTTGGAGAGTGTATCCTATTCCATGGATACTGATACGGTGTACATCAGTGCATGTATGTGGGTTCTCGTTGGGATCGAGTAAACTGAACAACCCCGCCGAGATTCCATATTGGAGTCAATGTCGAATTTGGAATCTCCTCGGTTACGTAGGCATAAGATTGGTCCTCATGACTTGAGGCACCATTGGTCGTCTCGTGCATCGCCCACTGTACTTAGATTTGTCACACGATTCCAGGTGAGTCATAAAGTGGGGCATATTGGGTCCAGTCTGGTTATGTACGGAGGCGCGTGAGTGCCAAGAAAGAATCCGTCACTGATCATTAGCATCGGCGCATATCCTATGTACTTCACAGTGTATTGACCATGGGAACCTCCGGCCGGAGTAGTATCAATAAGGAGGAGCAGTGTTTCCTCGCTTGATTGATAAATTGGTCAATGTCACTTAGATCGATATACATAGAATCGAGTTACTGGGATTTCGACTGACATCCAAGTCCTAGATTCGATCGGGATATTTGATGGAAGGATTTTACTTATGCGAAAATCGTAATGCGGAAAGGTCACCTAATAATCGTTCATGGCTAGGTCTTCTTGGCGCGTGGCTAGTACTAACCTTGATTTGTAGGAACCATGAATTAATCGGTAATTAATTCTTGGTCGGATTAAAATACTTGGAGTAATTAAATCTAGCAATGAAAATTGCAAAGGCACAACGGGGTTGTGTTCCTACTACTAGTACATGAACGAACCCACAATGGGGTTACACACTTACTCAAGAAAGTTCAATTGCTATGTGAATATTAATCCGGTTTAGGATTAAAGTGAAATTGATTAATGAGATTAATTAATTAAGTGGAAGACATTTTAATTAGTAGGCTTGGGAAAATAATTTTTCTATTAATTAATTTTGGAGATTAATCATTAACGTAAATTATTATTATCCGGGAATATATTTAAGCTACTAATTTTACTATTAATTAATCATGAAGATTATTTAATTAACAAGTCTTGGAAGACTTGGGAGTCATTTTAATTAAGTTGGACTTAATTAAATGAAGTCACAAGAGTGAAATTCAAAGCTAGTCAAAGTTTGACTTGTAATGTTTTTTAAATGAAGAAGAAAATGAAAAATATTCTCTTACACATGTGGTGGTAGTTGAGAATGGAATGGTAGGTGAGAATGAGGTGGTAGGTGAAGAAAAACAAGTCTTCTACTCCACCTAACACCATATGGCCGAAAATTGGTGGCTATAAAAGGAGGTGTTCTTGCTCTCATTTAAAACTTGATGAAAACTTAAAAAGAAAAAAAGCTTAGAGCTTAGTTCTTCATCTCTAGATTTTTCTAGCTTCTCTTGTGATTCTTGAAGACTTTCTTCTATAGAACTTCTTCTTGAAGATTAGTTGTAAAAGATTATCTTCCATAGATATTTCTTTTAGTAACTCTTCTTGTCTTCCACCTTTCACTACATAGACTCCATTTCCTTAGAGCATATATCTAGCCAATCTTTTGCTTAAGGTATGAACTTACTTGAGGTGTGTCCTTGTAGAGGCTTCTTTCTTTAGGAGCTTATGGTGGTTTGATTCGAACCCCTCCATGTTGAGGTGAGGATTCGAAAATGAGAGCCAAAGTTTTTGGTGTGGTTTTCCTTGTGTTGTGGTTTTACACCCTCACTTTAATAAAACCCCAAATCTTGTAATCGGTTTAAAACCCCTTTACTCGCATTAGTTTTTGTTGTGCATTACTTTGACCCCCTAGCTTGGGATGCCGATATATATGTGTTTTATATACTTTATTTCTTCCGTTGCGCCGGCATCGCTTGTGGGGGCATACCGATCCTAATAGGAAACATATACGAGTATTAGGTCAAGAATGGTTTGAGCCCATCGTTGACGACCATGTCCATCATGTCCGTTAGGTTGATCTGAGGTTGTTCATTGAGAAATTTCTAGTTGACAACAAGGCCTTCAGTCACCTTGATGGTAAGTTCAGCAGAAGTAGACGATGATTTCTTTGGTGCCATTTTTTTTTTGTGACAGAGATGAACTGAGATTTTTCTTTTGCTTTGAGAGAGAGAGAATAAGTTTTGCAGATATGTTTTGAGTAAAAGTAAATTGTCATTCTGCAGAATTTGTGTTTTAAATGATACAGTAAAGAATTTTTAAAACTTGTGTTCTCTAGTCTCTGTAGGATGTAGACACGTGTAACTATTGTTGAGTCTCAGCCATAAATTCATTAACTGCGGACGCGAGTTTTGTGTAATAGAGAGAAGTTACATTAGGTAATTCTCATATATAAAGATTTGACATCCGAGTTAAAATTTTAAAAACGTTTGGCATTTTCAGAGTGTAACGCACGCGCCCGTTTGTACACTGACAAGTACACAAACACGTGTTATCTCTGAACCGTCATTTTGAAAAGAAACTTTTGATTACCCGCCAGTTTGATGTGATAGAAGCGTGCGAGTAGAATACAAAATAGGCTTTTGAGTCTACCCACTACTGCGAAAGAAGTTTGGAAACATTATGCATGGCTTGTAAAGAAAATGATATTTTTATATTAAGATTTGATTGGACTTGATTCAACGCTTAATTGATACCATTGGTTGGTATTCATTATAACTGTTGTAATATAGACGCTTAAAGTCAAAGTCCTTTCTATGCTTGAGCGTCCAATATTTTATGCAAAGATAATACTGAGCGTTGATGATCATGCATCTGAAAGTTTTGATCATTGATGCTTACAGTCATGTTCAAGTACAATTTTAAGATTCCCCCTAAATTTGATAACTTGTAGCATTTGTTTTTGTTTTTCAAAGAAGGCTGTTAGACATAAATCAAGTGGATTCCCCCTAAATTATATGTCTAATAAAGTATGATGCTTGATGATTAAGCGTTTAAATCAATCATACCTAGTTCACTTCTCAAAGTGAGAAAACGTTGTTCATTGAGTGCTTTGGTGAAGATATCTGCCAATTGTTTGTCAGTTCCAATGAGGTGCATGGAGATATCTTTCTTTTGACATGGTCACGAAGAAAATGGTATCTAATGTCAATGTGTTTGGTTCTAAGAAAATGGAATGAAGAACAGGGTTTTGAGTCATGGCTAGAGCGCTTTGGTTATCACAATGAATGGGGATTGGTCCTAAGATTATTCCGTAATCTCTGAGTTGTTGCCTCATCCATAGAACTTGTGCACAACAACTCCCTGCAGCTACATACTCAGCTTCGGCTGTAGAGGTAGCTATGGATTGTTGTTTCTTGCTATGCCACGAAACTAACCTATCACCTAGAAATTGACAAGTACCACTAGTGCTTTTTCGATCTATTTTGCAACCATGCTCGGGGTGCTTGCTTAAGCCCGTAAAGTGCTTTTTCTAGCTTGTAAACCATACCCTTACCATGATTGTTAATGAATCGTAGTGGCTGCTCCACATATACTTCTTCTTGGAGTTTACCATTCAGGAAGGCACTCTTCACGTCCATTTGATACCCCATGAACTTGTTGAACGCTGCATACGCTAGAAACATGCGGATTGCTTCAAGACGAGCGACAGGAGCGTATGTCTCATCAAAGTCAATACCCTCCTCTTGGAAATACCCTTGAGCTACGAGTCTGGCCTTGTTTCTTATAACAATGCCATTCTCATCCATCTTGTTTCTATATACCCATCTAGTTCCAATAACTCCTTGGTGAGTTTGTCTTGGTACTAGTATCCAAACCTTATTTCGTTCGAACTGATTAAGCTCTTCTTGCATAGCTTCAATCCAACTTGGGTCACTTTGCGCTTCATCCACTTTCTTAGGTTCCATTTGAGATAGAAAGCTTGCGAACATAGCTGTTAGGAATTTCATGTTAGATGTTTTGATGATGACAAGATAGGATTTCATGTTAGACCCCAAAAGAATGTAAGTTTATACTTTCATAGAAAACTTGTATAAGCATTTGAAAGTTTGTTAGTTTGTTAGGCTTGTAATTTTTATCTTTATAGATTTTAGACTAAGTATTTAATACCAAGTCACTGATAGAATTCTGAGTGAGTCTATCAAGGATGAAGTTGAAGATCAGCGTCTGAAATCAAGAGAAGATAAAGATTTTCTTTGAGCGTCTGTCAAACGCTAAGGAATTATTTCAGGAATCTGTTCAAGCGTTACTATTTAAGTGAACAGTAGTCAAGCGTCTTCGGAATAGTGTTACTGTTCAAGCGATCACTATTCAAACACTTACTATTCAAGCGCCCACTATTCAAACGCTTACTATTCAAGCGACCACTATTCAAGTGAATAGTGTTACTGTTCAAGCGATCGCTATTCAAGCGAACAACGTTAAGATTTTCCTGAAGATAAAACCCAAGTTATCAAAGACTGAAATGCAATCACCAACGGATATTTATTTCCAACGGGAAATAAATTCAAAATGCATTAAATGCTTGATAAGTTCATTAAAAGCAAACAAGACAGTATGACTTGTGGACAAGCCACCTTTGTTGACTAGACTGTCAGCTTTTCAGAATTCAAACCTGCTCCTGTCCAATAGGAATCAACAGAAATTAAGGAATGTCAGAAAAGGGACTATTTGAAGCTCCGCGTGAGGTACACGCGCCTGACTTGTGTCCAACGGACAAATCCCAAAATTCTCTATAAATAGTACCCTTCAGCTATCTCTGTGTGAGAGTGAAAAAAAGACGTAAATGTGAAAGAGAGCTGAGAAATAATTTGAGAGAAAAGCTTGCAAACCCCATAGCCAAAATCCTTCAAGCTTCTCAAATACATTCCAGACAGTCACCCGATATCTCAAACATCTTCCAAGAAGAACCCCACACTATTATTGAGATATCCCAAATTTTTTGAACTTCCCAACATCAAACAAACCTGTTACAATAAACCCTCAACACCTTTCATCTGAGTGAGAAAGATTGTTGACTTCCACAAGCAGTATTTTTGAGTAAGAGAAGCTTGTTGAAGAAAGGTCTTTATTGGAGCTGAAGTCTGTGTGATCAAGGAGCTCAAGGCCATCTTGGAGAAGATCTTTATTGGAGCTGAAATCTGTGTGATCAAGGAGCTCGAGATCGTCTTCACCTCTCTCCCTAATTTGTAGAAGATTCTGTGTGATTCTTTGAGAATCATTTTAGTGGATTTCCTCCGAGTGAAAAGGAAAAGAAGGACGTAGTTGGGATTACACCACCCAACGAACCTTACAAATATTTTGTGTCATTTACTATTTTATTGCCTTACATTACACTGTCATATTATATCTTGAAAAGGCATTTAAAACTAATAAGCGACTAATTGGTTAAAATGAACGCTAAGCTATAAAAACATTTCCGCTGTGCTAACCCTGATTAAGTGATTGAAACGTTACCCTACTTTGGTAATTGTTGAAATCATTAAGTCTAAGTTATCTTTTCTCAAGCGTTCAAATTTCTAAAGTGATACGAAAATTTTGTGAAGTCGAAAAAGATTTCAGGGTCTATTCAACCCCCCCCCCCCTCTAGACCCTTTCGTATGCCACTTGGGACCACCAATAGCCTCATTGAACGTAGCGGCTCTAGTCCTAACAGGTGCTTCAATATCTCCAATAATCTGCTCAGGTGGATGATCACGCAGCCATAGTCTGTCTAGTTGGAAGGGGTTAAGAGGTTGAACATGCGCTTGAGGAACAAACGCTTGACTACCTTCTTGCGTAGGCGCTTCAAGTTCACAATTCCTTGTGTGCTCTTGATGATCATTCTCTTCATGATCATCAGCATTTCTTACAACATAATTTAGAGTAATCTCACGAGTATTCTTAGGAGGTGGCACTGAGATCTCATCATCGTCATCAATATCTTCATCAATAGTAATCTTAGACGCTTGATGACATAGATCTTCAACTCCCACATCATTCATATTAACCTTACTCGGCTCTTGGTTAGCATCATAAAAAACAACATGAATAGATTCCTCAACCTTCGATTTGATCTTATTGAGAATGCGAAAATTCTTTCCATTTTTGGCGTAGCCTAGAAAGATTCTCTCATCCACTTTAGGATCAAAAGTCTTTAGGCTTTGGGATCCATTATTATGGATAAAACATTTAGAACCAAAGACGTGAAAATATGAAACATTTGGCTTACGTCCCTTCCATAGTTCATATGGAGTTTTTCCATGCTGTTTGTTGATCATGCAGCGGTTTTGAGTGTAACAGGCAGTGTTGATCGCTTCGGCCCAAAATCTAGGAGCAAGCTTGGATACTGCTAACATAGTCCTAGCGGCTTCCTTAAGCGTTCGGTTCCGGCGCTCAGCAACACCATTTTGTTGGGGAGTTCTGGGAGCTGAATACTCATGATGTATTCCATTTTCTGCACAAAACTTCTCAACAATCTTGTTAGTAGACTCAGTATCGTGATCGCTTCTTATTCTTGCAACCTTAAGATTTTTCAGTGTTTGAAGTTTTCGAATAAGCGTTGTTAACTTGTCACATGTTTCATCTTTGGATGAAAGTAATTCCTCCCAAGTAAATCTAGAGAAATTGTCTACTATCACCAAAGTATACTTTTTACCGCTTACACTGATCGTTTGAACAGGTCCAAACAAATCCATGTGAAGTAGTTCAAGTATTCTAGAGGTAGATAGATGAGATTTTCTTTTGAACGATGATTTAACTTGTTTACCCATTTGACAAGCGTCACAAAGACGATCCTTATGGAATGGTCTATTTCGTAATCCCTCTACAAGATTTTGATTTATTAGCTGAGAGATTGTCTTAAAGTTGAGGTGATTCATTTTTCTATGCCATAACCTACCCATTTTAGATTCATTTTTAGCAACAAAACATGTTGGGATGTTATCAAGTGTTGAACCCCAATCTACTAAATATAGGTTGTTAGTTCTTTTTCCTTTCAATTTAGTAGACTTAGTCTTAGCGTCGTTTATATAGCAATAGTCACTAGAGAATATGACTTCGAAGCCTTTATCACAGAATTGACTTATGCTTAATAAATTGTGCTTCTGACCCTCAACAAAATAAACATCACTTATCATGATGTTCCCCCTATGCACAGTACTTATACCTTTGGTTTTACCTTTGGAGTTGTCACCAAATACAACTTGAGGACCATTGGCAGCTTGATAGTTGATCAGAAGATCTTTGGAACCGGTCATGTGCCTTGACGATCCACTATCAAAGTACCATACAAATGTATCGGCTCTAGCTCTAGGTACCTGCAATCAAAAAGGGAAGTTCTATTTCTGTTTAGGTACCCATTGCTGCTTGGGTCCTTCAACATTAGTAACCTTGTTAGTTTGAATTAGAACTTTAGGAACCCATATTTGCCTCGTCTTCATTGTAGGAATACTGGCCTTTTTGGGTTTCACATTGTGTTGTGTGTGCTTTTTGGATGTATAATAATATCCTTGATTATAATAATAGTCATAATCATAGTCATAATCATAATTATCATAGTATCGATAATAGGATCTTGACTGTCTTGGATATTGATGTTGATAATTCCTTGGCACTGACTTGGGTTGCACTTTTGGTGTTGGACGCTTAGCGCTTGATTCACAGTGGTCAGTCTTATCTTTAGCCTTTTGAGCGTTTGGATAAGCCCGTCTTTGTGAATCATTTGCCTTAGCCTTACCCTTGCCTGAGTTAGCTTTGACTTTCTCATTTGGCCTCTTACCATTGTCACTAGGTTCATTTTGTGTTTGACTTTGTGAACTTTTTTCAACAAAGATAACACTCGTTCCTTTGTTATTTGCCGTAACATCAAATTTATTAGGTTGTTTACCGAGTTTATCGCATCCTAAACCGGTCTTCTCACCAAATAATCTGGTTACTTCAGTCACATTATCCAGCTGTCTAGAGGCTTTTGATAATGATGAGATGAGCTGCTCTGATTTAGCAAGTCTAGTTATCAAATCAGCTTCTCTCTTGACTATTATATCAAGATCACCTTTCAATTGAATAATTTCACTCTCATGCGATTGATTCTTCTCAATGCACTGTTGCTGAACTCGCAACTCTGCTCTGAGCGTCACTTTATCTCTTGTGAGTGATGAGATAATAGCGAGATCATTTTGATATATTTTGGCAGCTTTTGACATTCACTGTAGTATTCTTTGACTTTGTCAAGTAATTCATCATAAGAAATAGGAATTGATAATTCATTGATTACCTCAGGAGACGCTTCATCATCTCTGGCCATGAGACATATGAGCGCTGAGTCGTCTAATGGCTCGTCATCATCACTACTTTCTTCTGATGATTCTAAATCTTCAGGTACGGATGCTGGTTCTGATTCCGCTAGCAAACCTTGTTGCCGAAGGTTGCTCCTGAATTGGTTTCTATCCAAGTAATCCTGCCTTGAGGGCTTGGATACGTTTGGATAAGGGCAATTTACTTTGTAGTGCCCTGGTTTTCTGCAATTATAACAAAGATTAGTTTTCATCTTTTGTTCATTTGTTAACCTTGCAATGTGTGGTTTTGAGACCACTGGAGCTGGGAGACTTTGAGTAGATGAATGGTATTGAGCAGGCGCTTGGGGTGAAGGAACAGAATACTGAGGCGCTTGAAACTGTTGTTGCACAGGAGAAGACACTTGATACGAACTTTGTCCTTGATTATTGAAACCTTTTCCTTTCTTTTCATATCTCAAGAACTTCCTGAATCTATTCAGCAAAGCCAACTCTTCTTTCTCATTGATATCTGAATTCTTTCCTTTATTACCCGATTTACCTTTGATTGATGCAATGAGCGCTCCAGATTCAATCACTGGATTACTCACAATATCACTAGCAGAGTTCAACTCGAACTCAAATGCTTTTAGCTCTGAAAAGGCGTCTTCTGGAGTTAGAAGATCCAGCATATTTGATTATCTCATAGTGGTTGTCTTCATCAAGAATTTACTTGGTAAGCATCTAAAGATTTTAACCACCATTTCTCGGTTCTGTAAGTCCATTCCCAACGATGTAAGTTCTGTAACTAGAGTTGTAAATCTTATATCCAATTGCTCTAACGTTTCATTGGGTAGCATCTTAAATCCGTTAAACTTTTCCTTGGCAATGGAGAGGTTGTTTTCTTTGATTTGAGCTGAACCACCACAAATCGTAGCCAACTTATCCCATATTTCTTTAGTAGTTTTGCAAGATTTGATCTTGTTAAATAAGTTGTCATTATCACCGATAGCCGTATATAGAGCCTTACGACCAACATTGTCCAAATTAGCTCTTCGACGTTCATTTGGAGTCCATTCTTGTTTTGGTTTCTCAACGTAACCATCGGGAGTTTCTTCCATGGCTCCAGGCACTCTTGTGATAACTTTGTATATTTTGATTGGCCCATCTGAAATAATATCACACATGTCATCATCACATGAACAAAGATATGTAAATGCTTTGACTTTCCATGTGTCAAAATTTGATTCAGTCAGTTTGGGAATTTTAGCAAATGCCATATCGAAAATTTTAAATGCAACTAGATTTTGAAAAAAAAAGGATCTAAACAAGCAATTATGCTTGGAAATTTTAAAATTTCAATTTTAACTGCTCTGATACCACTTGTTGGTCCCAAGTGGCATACGAAAGGGTCTAGAAGGGGGGGTTGAATAGACCCTGAAGTCTTTTTTTTTACTTTAAAAGATTTCGTATTTAAAGATTTTTGGACGCTTGAAAAGATAGACGCTTGAAGTGTCTAACACTTGACTTAAGCGTTCACTTAAAATGTTGGCGCTTTGGCGAAGCGTCTGATGAAGACTAATTTTTAAAGTTAACTCAGACTTCAAGAATTGAATACTTTGACCAAGTAGGTTAAGCGTTCAGTTCTTTTAATCAGTGTTAGCACAGCGGAATGATTTTTGGAGTCTTGTCTTTGAAAGTTTTAGCGTCACACGAGGTTTCTTAGTTGCTTAGCTTTTGATTATGTTTTACTTAATCAATTTATGCAATGATATGATAGATGAAAGAATTGACTGAAAAGTAAATGACACAATATTTGTAAGGTTCGTTGGGTGGTGTAATCCCAACTACGTCCTTCTTCTCCTTTGCACTCGGAGGCAATCCACTAAAATGATTCTCAAAGAATCACACAGAATCTTCTACAAATTAGGGAGAGATGGATGTCTATGACTTGAGCTCCTTGATCACACAGATTTCTGCTCCAAATCACTTCAATCCCCTTGTTTCTTTCACCCAGAAATAATGCAAGTATCCAACTTCGACTTCACACAGATCGCGAGGCTCGGATAGGATTTTTTTCTAAAAGAGTTTGTTTGATTTTGATGAAGTTCAAACAACTGGAATATCTCAGTAGTAGAGTAGTTTCTTCAAAAAGAATGTTTGAGATATTGGGTTGACTGTCTCAGGATTTGATGAAAAGCAGAGAAAATATTTTCTTGAGTATTCTGGCTTTTCTGAGAGTTGAAGGAATGAGACTTCAATGCAACAACAATTTGTCTTGATAATTATTCTCTCTATTTGGCTTGTTGTTGAAGTTCTATTTATAGACATTCTTGGAAAAAATGTCCGTTTGACACATGCAAGGGCGCTTGTCTCTCACTTTCGCGAGTGAACAACTTTTGTCCTTTTTCCTGAAAATCTGCCGCACAAAAGTTGGTGCTGCAGTCTTTGAAGTGTTGACAGTCCAATAGGGTGGCTTTTCCGTACGTCTGAAAGTGCTTATCACATTTAATGCTCTTATCATCACTTAATGCAATTTGAATTAAATGCCCGTTGGCATTTAATGCACTGAGAATATTTGCATTAAACTCCTTTCGATCTGACGCTTCAGGAGAATGTTTGTCATTTGATAGACGCTTCATTCATGAGCTGACAGTTCCAATAATCTGGAGGACTATTTAATGTCTAGACACTTGGAAAAAGTTTTCAGACTTTCTTTAGAAGTAAAGACGCTTAAGACTTCAGTCTTAGTTACTTGACACCTCACTCAGAACATGTCAGGCGCTTAGAGTGAACTTCTTCAAACTTCATTCACTATTGATTTCTTGGACGCTTGGAGTCTTCAGATTTCGCAGTCTTGATAAGCTCACTCAGAAAGTATCAAACGCTTTAATCTAACTGACTTCTTGATCTAAGAATGTCAAAAGTAAAAGGTAAAATAAAGCCTATACATTTCTAATGTTCAAATGCTTATACAATGTATCTATGAAATTTAAGCGTACATAACTTTGGGGTCTAACAAGATTCCTAATTGTCATCATCAAAACATCTAACATGAAATTCTTAACAGAACCAAAGACTGATTCTGAGGAATCCGTACCCCAAATGGGTAGATAGGAATTTTCCTTTTCCTAGAGCATATAAGGTTCTAAACTTTACACTGTTCTCAGGAGATGATAACGTATCAGCCTTAGAACTTATATCTCGATTCACCTGTTAGTGTCGAGAGGCAGCTGACCAAGATTAACTTAAATTGAGATTGTTCCCTAGTTCTCTCACAGGGTCAGCATTTAATTAGTATATTAACTTATCTGCAAACTCAATACATACTTAGGACGAAATGCAGTCTCAATTTCAAAATCACTTCGCTCGAACGGATCCTAGGATATCCATGAGTTATCTGGCTAAAATTAGATAGAACATAGGGGAGTCTGTAGAAGAATTCCTATCAAGATTCAAAAGGGCTCAAGTCAAGTGCCATTTGAATCTACCTGAGTCTGAGTTTATGCAATTGGCACAACAAAATATGTCCTTCGATTTTAGGATAAAATTCGATGGGATGAGTTCCCAGATTTTCAAAACTTGGCAGAAAGTGCCACTAGATACGAAAATATGTTAAGGGAAGAAAGTCTAAGGAAACACCAAGGACTTAATACCTTCGAAATATATGCACCTTGGGTATTCGAAGATACGTATGAGGTAGACCTCGCAGAGTTCATAAAAGGGCCCCCATTTCAGTGTGGAGCACTCGAACCAAAATAATGTGAAGCAATGGGTTCTTTACAATCGAAAAAAGATAAGAAATATACTTTTGATGTGGCAAAAACAGAAGAGATATTCGATAGGTTATTAGCCAATAAAAAACTAAGAGTTAAAGGGAAACACCGGTTCCCAACTAAGGCAGAAGCCAGAGAAAAACCTTATTGTAAATGGCATAATGCCTTTACACACGAGACAAGAGAATGTGTCATGTTCCGAAATTTAGTACAGTCGAAATTAGACTCGAATGAGATAACATTTCCTGTTAATCAGAAAATGAATATAGATGAAGATCCTTTCCCTGGTTTGAATTTCGAAATTAATACTGTGCTAATTGGTTCACTCGAGAGTTCTAACACTTTATCTGAATCTTTTAATGAACAGGTCTCGAAGGAAGCTAAATTGGCGAACAAGCTCTTTAATAGACTCATAGATAAAGGAGTCTTGACCTTCCCAAAAATTAATGATGACGGACTCGAGGGCATGTGCAGGTGGCACATGAACACGATGCACACCACTGATCAATGCCAAATCTTCAGGCGATTTGTGGCTAAACAGCTCGAAAGGGGTAAGATTATCTTATCTGTGATAGACAAACGAATCTTAGAGATTGGTCGAGACGGGAAACCCAAGGAACAAAAGTCGCAAATCGAAGTGATTCCTCAGACCCCAAGGGCTGAGGAGAAAACGTACAAGGAGGCACTCGAGACCCCTAGGTGTGAAATAATTTATCAGGTCCCTTCAAGGGTGGTTGAGAATCTTACCCAGATACAGAAGGTACTCTGCAGTCATCGTGCCGACACTCTGCACTATGAGGTGGTGAGGCTTCAGGTGATCCCGAATGGCCCTGATTGGATCCCGACTTATCAAAAGGAATGGAACAAAAGGCAAAGGTTCGAGAACAACAGCTTCGCCTTCCAACCTTATAATTGGCATTTTTGAGAAAGGGAAGGCAAAGGTTATGGAAGGCCACCATTGGCAGGAAGAGATTCTTCATTTAGCCGGCTAAGTGAATCCAGCGGGCAGATCGAGAAGAAGAAAAGTATCCACCCGAAGGCTATCAAACAGCAAGTAGCTTACTCCTGAGCTGTTGTGGCCTTAGAAATGCAGCAAGAGGCCGTTATTGCTAATCTCCGAATCGAAGAGGAGGCATTAAACAAAGGCATGTTAAAAGCTAAGGTGGAAGCGAGGCCTAAGATGGATGAATATGAGAAGGAGATGGACCAATTCAAAGAGACCACTCTGAAAGGAAAAAGTGCGAAGTTCGAAGAGGATGAGGACTTGGATGATTTCGAGTCAGGTGATGACCTGGACATCTTGTTGAGAGATGACACTTATGGAGGTTCGGCAAACGAAGTCGAGTTGAAAGCAAAGGAGGCTTCCCTAAAGAGAGCCTTACATTTCGAAGAAGACAAGGACATGAATATGGTTACAGTGTTACCAGCATCATTCGCTGCAAAAGATGATATAACAGAAGAGAAAGAAAAATCACTCGAGATGCTGACTATCTCGGACTCGGGTGATAGTTCTACGTCCCAACTTCTGAACCATAGGTTGTCTGAAACGAAGTCAGAAAATGAAAATTTAATTGATCTTTTATTTTTGAAAGAAAAGATCAATAACAACCATATGAGACCATTATTTGTGGAAGTTGAAATCGAAGGCATAAAAATTAATAAAGTCCTAGTTGATAATGGTGCTACTGTTAACATCTTACCGAAAAAATGTTAACACAAATAGGAAAGACAGTGAAAGACCTAGTCACTACTGATGTTTCGGTATATGATTTTTCCGGACAAGCCACTCGAGTGGTAGGAGTCTTACCTTGTCGAATAAGGGTTGGGACCCAGAGCTCGTACTCTGCATTTTTTGTGGTGAACACGAATTCACCATCATTTAATGCCTTACTAAGGAGAGATTGGATACATCAAAATTATTGTATCCCTTCCACCCTACATCAGGTTTTGGTCTGTTGGAACGGACATAAATTCGAAATAATCAAAGCTGAGAAAAATTCCTATTTTGTTGACACCCATATTGTTCATGCGAGGTACTTGGCTAGAGAGGTTGAAGTGAAGGACGAACAAGCTCTACAGTGTCCGGGCATCGAAACATCAGGGGCAGAAGGTGGAGATGCAAGCATTATAGCTCGAGAAAAGGTGAAACAGTCTACAGCCGAAGTAGACGGTAGTTCAACATAGATCGAAGTAGAAAGTTCAGTAAATCTTTAGTTTTAATGGACAAAGTTAGAAGTAACAATGTAACCGAATGTTTAATTAAGAAATTGCTAATCGAAAAAGTTATTTCCGATTTATCTATTTACAACCATGCTTTACTCGAGGATTTCATTACAACCACTAGTAATAACATGATCGAATGTTTATAAAACAGAGAAGACTGTGAGGCTGATATGTTCAAACAGGGAGTTATAGAACCTGATGAAGATATCCGAAAGGATATCCAAGACCCTCTAGAGGAGGTCAATCTCGGGACCATTCAAAGTCCAAGAATGACCTATATAAGTGCAAAACTAAACCAATTTGAAAAGGAAAAGCTAATCGAGATCCTACAACAATTTAAAGATTGTTTTGCATGGGCTCATCATGAAATGCCTGGGATTGACATGAACATAGCCCGACACGAGTTGCCAATTAAACTCGGCTTTAAGCCAATAATACAGGCGCCTCGACGGATGTCCCCAGAATTAATGGGGGCAATCAAGGATGAAATTGAAAAATTAGTCGAGGCTAAGTTCATAAGACCAGTTCGGTATGTCGAATGGCTGGCAAACATTGTCCCAGTAATAAAAAAAATGGGAAGGTGAGAATATGTATTGACTTGCGAGACTTGAACAAAGCCACACCGAAAGATGAGTATCCTATGCCCATGGTAGACATCTTGATTGATGCAGCCGCGAGGCATAAATTGATGTCTTTTATGGATGGTTACTCAGGATATTATCAATTAAAAATATCCGAAGAAGACAGAAACAAAACGGCATTTCGATGCCCAGGCTCCATAGGAACCTTCGAATGGGTAGCCATGCCTTTCGGATTAAAAAATGCTGGGGCCACATACCAAAGGACAATGAATTATATGTTTCATGACCTTATAGGTAAGTCCCTCGAAATATATATAGATGATATAGTGGTCAAAGCTCAGACCTATCAAGATCACTTGAACTCTTTGACCAAAGCCTTCGAACGAATGTGGCATTTCAAATTAAAAATGAATCCATTAAAATGTGCTTTCGGTGTTGAAGCCGGAAACTTTTTAGGCTTCCTCGTTCATAATTGAGTCATCGAGGTGGATTGAAATAAAGCTAGGGC
Source organism: Buddleja alternifolia (assembly GCA_019426215.1). Lineage (NCBI taxonomy): Eukaryota > Viridiplantae > Streptophyta > Magnoliopsida > Lamiales > Scrophulariaceae > Buddleja > Buddleja alternifolia. The sequence goes on along the minus strand of CM033392.1, from coordinate 17,463,629 downwards.
TGTATTGGAGGCCAAACCTCTGAAAAATAAAAAAGAACTTCAACGTTTTCTAGGGCAAGTTAATTTCTTGCGAAGGTTTATAGCCAATTTAGCTGGAAAAATAGAAGCATTTTCGCCCATCTTGCGTTTAAAAAATGAAGACGAGTTTTTTTGGGGAGATAAACAGCAAGAGGCTTTCGAAGCCATAAAATGTTATTTAACTCAACCCCTAGTGTTAATTCCTCCTCGAAAAGGGAAAAAGTTGAGATTATATATATCCGCGGCTGACCATTCGATTGGATGCCTAATCGTGCAAGAGAATGATAGAGGATATGAACAATCTATTTTCTACCTAAGTAAACTCTTAAATGATGTCGAAAAAAGATAAACCTCAATTGAAAAATGGTGTCTAAGACTATACTTTGCATCAGTTAAGTTAAGGCACTATTTCATTTCCTATTCGATTGAAGTAGTCTCACCAACTGATGTAATTAAATTTATGATCAATCAACCTATGATAAAGGGACGGTTAAGTAAATGGAGTCTCAGTCTACTCCAGTTTGATTTATGCTACGTGCCTCAAAGGGCCGTAAAAGGTCAAGTAATAGCTGATTTTTTAGCTGATCATCCTCCAATGAAAGATGAATTGCTTGAAATCTTCAACGTTGATTTCGCTGGCAAAGTCCCATGGGTTTTGTACTTCGATGGATCAAGCACTCGAGATAGTTCTGGGGTAGGGATATACATCATATCCCCATCAAAGTTGATTACTAAAATGTGCGCGAAAATCGAAGGAGATTGCACAAATAATAGAGCAGAATACGAAGCTCTCATTTTAGGTTTGGAAATACTACTCGACATAGGAGTAAGAAACATTGAAGTAAAAGGAGATTCCCAATTAATCATAAATCAGATAAAAGAAATATTTAAATGTATCAGTCCAGTATCAATAGCTTCATATGCTCGAGTACATCAACTGATGAGTTACTTCGAATCAGTTGAGGTTGTATATGTGCCAAGAGAAAATAATCAAATTGCTATGATCTGGCCCAAATGGCATCAGGTTATAAAATCGTTCCTAATTTACTCGAATCAACAATTCAACTTGAAACAAGAATTTTATTACCGTTCGAACAAAGGAAGTTACTTATTAATAAGGTCGATATCTTCAAGGAAAAGGAAGATTGGCATCTCGAAATTATAAAATATTTAGAGAATCCATCCAAAGGGGGAGTCCCAAATAAATTAAAACTAATGGCCCACCATTACTATTATGATGGTCGAGAACTTTATCGAAAGGATTCTCAGGGACTTTTATTGAAATGCCTCGATTTATAGGATGCATTGGTTATCATGGCTGAAACCCACGACGGGATCTGCGGTGCTCACCAAGCTAGCCAAAAGATGAGGTGGCTGATACACCGATATGGTTTTTACTGGCCCACTGTTCTTCGAGATTGCATAAAATATGCAAAAAGGTGCAAACAGTGCCAAAAGTTTGGCAAAATATTAAGGCAACCGACAGTTGCACTTAACTCGATCATAAAGTCATGGCCATTTCGAAGGTGGGCTATGGACATCATAGGTAAAATAAAACCAGCCTCCTCAAAGAGGCACAACTATATTTTAGTAGCCAAGGATTACTTCACTAAGTGGGTCGAGGCCAAAGCATTCGAAACCATAAATTCGAAGCAAGTGGTTGATTTTATTAAGGAAAATATCATAACTCGATTTGGGATACCTGAGTCTATCACTTTTGACCAGACTAGGGTGTTTAATAGTACAAAAATGCTCGAATTCCTAGATCAATTTAAGATAAAATTGTTAAATTCAACTCCTTATTATGCCTAAGCAAATGGCCAGGCTGAATCTTCGAATAAATTAATTAAAGGATGTATCTCGAAAATGATACAAAACAATCCTAAAGTGTGGCATGAATTATTAATTGACACTTTATAGGTATTAAGGATTATCAAAAAAGACAGGCTAGGGGTTACACCTTTTCAATTAGTGTATGGTCACGAAGTTGTTATGCCGATGGAGATAAATATCAAGTCACAAAGGATTTTGGAGCAATCAAGACTCACACGAGAAGAGTATATCGAGAATATGACCATGGAGAAATTGGACCATGACAGGATTCAAATAATGGCAGTACAGCAAATTGAACTCCAGAAAAAGAAAGTAGAAAAAAGCTATAATAAAAAGGTCAAGACAAGATCCTTCGAAGTAGAGGATTTAGTTTGGAAAATGATATTGCCAGAAGGCTCGAAAGATCATTTTTTAGGAAAATGGTCGCCTAAGTGGGAAGGGCCATTTTCAATCTCAAGCAAATTATCGGGAAACTCATTTAGACTTCAGTACTTAAATGGAAAAGAATATGGAAGGAGTTTAAATGCTAAATATTTAAAGAAATATACACCGAGTACGTGGTAAGAAAATGCAGAAATAATAATCGAAAGATTGCCGGGAACTGGTAATTTATTTATAAATGGTGAGTAGAATACAATGTTAGTCGAAAATACCCTACTCTACAAAACTATTCTATAAATCGCAAGGTGTCTATCAATACATTGATTGCCATAATAAAGGCGTCCTTCTCAAGTAAGGCTGGCCTAACCATAGTCTCAAACTCACGAGTAAGAAGAGTAATTTGCTGGTGAACAGCAGCCAACTCCTCTCCAATTTTGTTAGCCAGATCATAAAGTCGATCCCTCTCAGCTTGGAGGTCGGCAATCCTGGCGTCCAATTCAGCAACTTGGGCAAAGTACCCAGTTCGTGTATTCTCCAAAGTGGGGACTCGAACTTGGAGTTGATCTAGTTAGAATGATCCTGTGGGATGAATCACTTCTCCGAAGGGAGTGAAACTTTGATCTATCAGGCCCTGGATAGCAACAAGGCGACTCTCGAACATTTGCCTTGCCACAACAAACATAGGGCGACACTGGATGGCGATCCTAGGCGTCACACCATCCAAGAGTTCCCGAAGACTCTCAAGCATCTCGTAGTTAGTCGGATCAAGTTTGATCACATTGAGGGACTCGTTTAAATCTTCCCTCGAGAAAGGCATGGATTCGGTCGTCCCTGAAAATGTTGAACAAAATAATTAAGGAACAATAAAGAAATACATGAAGGTAAACTGGAAATATGGCGCAATCACTTGTCTTCGAGGAGGGCAACGTTTGGCGTTGAATCCGAAGCAGGAGGAGCATCTTGAATCTCGAGAGATTGAGCCGCGACTAGGTCTTCCAATATCTCCTCGGAAGTAAGTTCGACACCTAGACCCAGAAAAAAGGTTAGTGTCAGGGTAAAATTTCGATAAAAAAGAATGTCGAAGGAAAGATGCACTTTTTACACACCTTCGAAATGGGGAGGCTCAGGAACTTCCTCGGTTGGCTTCGAACTCGAAGCTCCTGCATCACCAAACCCTCGAAGGGGAAGGTTGACAAGGAAACTTGTCTCCAAGATACCCTCATCAACAAGTCCTGGCTCTGCCATAAGAGCAGGTCTCTCGGATGAAATTCCGTCACTTCGGGAACCTACAAGGTAACAGATTCGAGTCAAGAGTTCCAATATCGAATAAGAAGAGAGGAACTATTGATAAGAGTGAAATACCTGAAGAAGGATCTTCAAGGACTTGAGTACGTTCCTTAGATTGAGGCTGAATGGCAAGATTATCAAACTCGGTTTCATCCCTCAGTTCAATTATAGATGTTTCGAAGGGGGCAATCTCTTCAGGAGAGGGACTTTCCCAGAAGGAACCGCTTCAGGATCAACTGTCCCGTTCGAAGGACCTATACGTATACACTCTGTGAGTATAAACAAGAGAGAGTATCTGAGGGATGTACTTGTAATCAAAAAAGGAAAGATGATTACCAGTTTCGAAAGATCCTTGTTTCGGCTGGGATTTAATGTGCCTATTGATTATCAAGGGCACGTCATCATCACTTTCGCCCTCAACATCAGTTTGAGGGGTTGGAAAAGGTTCTTGGATGGTGATACCCTCAGTCCTGCGTTTTCGAGTAACAGGGAGAGAAACGGCAGTAACTGGGGCCTTTTTTTTGCCGCCTTCAAGGGAGGATCAGGTGGAATAACTCTGAGAGGAAGCACCGCCAGAGCATCAGATGCTCGAAGAGCCTGGAAAAGTCCTTCGCAATATTGGCAGAAGGGGCTATCCCTCTCGAATCTCCACCCCGAAGTAAGTGGATAAGGGATAACATATGCATCATCCTGCATAAGTAGTTCAAGGTAAAAAACCAAGACATTTAAAGTTTGCAAAGTAACGAAATTGTTTATAAGATGAATATACCTTAAAAGGCAAAAGTGTTGACAAGGCAGTCATTTTGATAGACCCAGCACCAAACCTTGTAGCCTCCATAACTAACCTTCAAATGATTTGTCTCGAGAAGGTAGGCTGCAAAACTCGGTTCCAAAAACTCAACAAAATGTGGGTCTATTCAAAAGATCCTACAGAAAACCGGAACAGGAGAAATGACCACTTGGCTGGAGGGTTTTCCTCGAATGGCTGCCTCCGCCTATTCCCTCTTGGTCCTAGGGATGGTGTAGGATCTCCCGGACCAAGGACAGTTCAAAGTACCCAGAAAAGGGAGGGCAAAACTTTAGCTAATACCAAATTTCCTCGAGCACAACTGCAGAAAACATAAGGGTAATGTTTAAATAAACAAGAAACATGTATTCGAAAGATAGCACATGAAAAGTTTGTAAAAATAAAGTGTACCTGAGGATTGTAAACCTCAACTCCTGGAGTATTTTTCGCGTATAAGAGATCTCGAGAAGAAAGAACGGATCTCCAATAAGGCCGATCTTTATCGGTACGCCTCAAGGAGTCGATATCTGACATCCAAGAGGGCAAAGCTACATGAGACCAATGGTTCGAAGCTTGGTCATGTCTCGTCTCAAAAAATGGGCACCAAGTAGAAATGTACAAAGGATTGTACACGGTACTTAATGCCAACAGATAAGAAGCCTTTTAGAGGGGCATCAAAAGATTGACAGCTACTTCCCCGTAGCACACCTATTTCGAGATGGGCTGAACGATCGTCGAGGAGGGGGATTCCTCTTCGAGAGAAGGAATCCTGATGTTTAATAACTCTGGATAGTATAGAAATGCCCAACAAGACAGTAGCCACAATGGACCTTCAACTCTCTTGACCTTCGAAGGGTCTTCATAGATGTGATACATCATCCGGTAAAAGTGGGCCAGGACAAAAGGACCTAATTCGACAGGCTCCATTGTTGTGGCGATATTGGCATCAAGAGGCAAGAAGTTTTTATTGACTGCACAGCCTGTATTCATGAATAGGCGGCAGAAAACATAATTTAAAAAGAGTACCTCCTCGAAATTGGGTACTTCATCCTCTGTGTCAATGAAGTATTTGACCAATCCCGAATAAGAAATATTGGCACCCCCACTTTTGCCATGGTGTTTAAACCAGAGATTGGTGGCCTTCAGGAGTGCTCGAGCACCCACCTCTGCTTCACCAGTACGCAGTATCACCCCATGATAGGATGCTCCTGTAATCAGGGCCACATCTTCGAGGGTGACGGTCTGAAACCCTCGAGGCAAAACAAAGCAGTTGTATGAGGGATGCTATGAAAGAGCTAGGGCATCCTTTATAACTTGCTCGAAAGGGAGAGTTTGATAACAGGCTATTCGAATTAGCCCCATTATTCGATTATTCTCCCATTTCGCATGAAATCAATTGAGGCGGTCAAACCAGGGAAAGGCGTCGGTATTGCCAATCCAACCTATGGTTGGCTTTGTTGGGCTAGTCCAGGCAAACTTACGGGCGCCCTTTAGACAAATCGGAGCATTATCGGACTCGAGGTCTGGCCATGTCCCGAGCAAATTAGGTACATGGGAGGCCTCATCTTCAAAGGCAGATGACTCGAAGCAAGGACCCAAAGCTATATGGCTAAGGGTTTGACCCCGGCGGTCGGGAGCCCATCGAGGGACAATATACGGTATGTTGAGCGAAAGGATTTTGGCATCGGAATAATGGGCTTCGAATGCCCTAATCTCATCATAGAGATCCGATGCTTCCTTACAATCCAAAACGGACGATTGAGGAACTAAGGAAGTTAGATTGTGCGCTGAACGATGTGGAGCAAAAGCCATTTTGTGAGAAATCGAAGCAGACAAAGAACTGGTGTAAAAGGGGGAATGTTTGCTTTTAGGTTCAGAGAAGAAAGAGGAAGGAAATTTGAATTCTTATGTTCTCTAAAACTGAAGCACAATAATTTATAGGTTCCTAATCACTTGTCAGTGAAAAGACATGACGATTAATAGAAAGGTCGTGGGGCGAAGGTGAATGTAGAAAGACGTGCCTTTGCATGGCCGCCAAATTTATGAATAGTTTGTCACAAAAAAGCATGACTTTTGACGACCAAAAACTTGACACGCTAAAAGCTAACGTGCTTGGTAGCAAGTGCACTAGTCGTGTGTAGTAATAAATGGACAAAAAGTCCGGGTTGTCGAACCACGGAGACTTGAATTTTAGTTTAAGATTCGTAATGAAGTAAACAATTAAAGTAAGAGTAAATTCAAATAAAAGTGCAAAGAACAAGAACAAAGATGAGCAAACGATTGAAACTCAAATATGAAGAGTGACTAAGGCGCATGAGAGGCTCAATTTGATCCATATCCTTATTAAGAATCTTATTGAATCATTAGACTTATGTTCCTATGGTGAAAGCTCCTAAAGTAAAGAATAACCGATGTCTCTTGATAGACTCCTATACTTAAGTGATGGTTTCCTAAGTATTTCTACCCGAAAATCTAACCACTAAGCATGCATTAACAAACTAGAGCTTCCTCGATATAAATCGAACGACTTCACCCGGGAATCTTTACCTATGTCTAGGGCAATTCCTCATTGGTTGCGGGTTATGGTGTGAATTTCATGCACCCTAGATCAAATTTCTTTCGAAATATTCACCTAGGCAATTTATCGAACACATGGTGATCAAACACATGTGCGTAGAACAAATACAAATTCACAACACATAGCAACACATGAATTGATTCAAACAAACAAATATTATATAGATACTTCACAAATAGGCCTTCACATGGCCTTAGTCTTATAGATCTAGTTCATAAACAATGGTACAAGAAAATCTAAAGCAAACATGTATTTATTCATTGACAAATATATAATGAAAGCAATGGAAAACTCCCTAATACACTTGGTTGATGATGAAATCAAGTTGGAAGCTTCAATTCCTTGCCCTTCCTCCTTCTTGTCCTCCAAAATATGATTTAGATGGCTATTTTTAGCCCCAAAAGGGCCTAAAAACCGAAAACCCCCTTTCTTTTCTTTCATTTTTGGCCTTTATACCTTCAAAACCGCTGTATCGGCGCCCAGGCGTGACCTAAATGGAGCCTAGGCGCGGTCCAGGTGGACTAAATGGCTTGGGGAATAAGTTGGCTGGCGCCTAGGCGCCTGATGCAGAGTCTGAACCGTTTTCTTGTTTTTCAGCGCAGTAATTGTATTTTCTTTGTAACTTTCTCCACAGACCTCGGATTTGGATGATTCAAGTTGCCACGTGAAGAAACGACAGAGATTTACAACTTTGTAGAAGAAAACGTCTTCAAATTCGATTTCAAAATACACTGAAATACTGTGTTTTTGTGCACTTTATGTCAATTGCAGTGATTTTCCACGTTTACTCAATAAGCACATAGATTATACGCATATGTGGCATAAATAAATTGATAAATGAATCTAAAACATAAACGTAAGGGCTTATAAACACGTAAAAACGACTCTTATCAACCTCCCCACACTTATCAATTGCTCGACCTCGAGCAATAAGAATTCTAAGATATGGAAACATCATCAAACAAGGGAGAAACGAAAAGAAAACTACTAACTAACTCACTTTCGTGGAGTACACGGTTGCATTTAGCGGATGCAACAAGCCTTTAAACCCTTGAGTTACCTCAAAGGACGAGTTATAGTATCGTGAGGGTTTGCATACGATATACCCACAAAATCGAAGGAATTTCAACCACAATCAATCAAAGCAAATCAATATGATTAATAATAAACCAATGGCATGAATTCATCCGTTTAAGCTCAGAATTACATATATATACACGTCACATACTTGCTCATGTTACGCCTTAACCTCGAAAAAACCATCCTAAGGGTGTAGTGATGATAAATCTAAGGTATTATAGTCGAGTGGCATTCTTACCACTTTTCAAGCATTAATCCTATATCTATCAACTTTCGATTAGTCACAAGGCATGAGAATTGAAGAGAACTTCATAGCTAATCAAAATTCATCACTTTATCCACTTTAGGCTTTAACTTATGCAACTTTCAACTCAAAACATTAGAGGTTAGACCATGTGCAATGTTCGGTTCTCTTAGGCTTTCTATGACACCCTTGTAATGAGCTTTAAGCCAATAACTCCCAAACCGGACGGCCTTAGGGTATTAAGTGTAGAGACACTCCTAAGGGCTTAATCACTCGAGTGTCAAAGGCCACAAAACAAAACTAGGTCCTTATTCCCTTTACACTTGCATTGGCTTGGGCTTAGCTCAAATTAGCATAATAGTACAGTATTCTAGGCATGGTGCTCTTCGTCCCCAGTATCTATTAAGCCTGACTTTTGCAGTCATACCAATGTTCAACCTCTTTTATTATTGTTAAGCATACAAATTTAACATTCTCATCTCATAACACATGTGAAAAATCTAAGTTGATATTTCCGGGATCAAGCCTTTAAATGTTTCAAAATGGTTGTCCACTCGACTCCTCTACCCTCGACTTATGTGCATATGTGAATCATCTTAAGGACAATCTAGTCACGTTTAGGGTCCCACAAGCAAGGAAACGATGTGTATAGTCATAAAAGTTCAAATTGATAGAGAAAACATGTCATTGATTCAAATTAACCATTCTCAATGCATCGAGTGAAGGGTTAAAATTCTATCCAAAAATTTGTTATGCTTGAATTTTCACAAAAATTAGTACAAAACACATGCAATAGCAACGATTCCCCCAAACTTGAGCTACAAACAAGATCAGATGACACATAAGATTAATAAGCGCTATTTATGCCACCCCCCCAAACTTAAACTCAATATTGCCCTCAATGTTGACTCAATCATACACACTCAAAAGGGGGTAAACGAGAGTACTTACAACAAGGGTGCTAAAAAGCAACCCTTAAATCACGTGAGATCCACTCCAAGCTCAAATCCACAACGAAAGATCTCCAATGCAAAACTCGGCTACTACATGTTATGTACTCACAACACAAACCATCAAGACTCAAAGATAAGTATGCCAAAAGTGCATGCTTGAACATAACATAAAGAAACGAACTAAACATGACAAAAACGAAAGCAAAAAGAAAAGAAAACTTACAAACTTGGGTTGCCTCCCAAGAAGCGCTTGTTTAAAGTCATTAGCTTGACTTTATCGGGCCGGCTTAAGGAGGGTTCCGTATGAATGCCTTATTTGTTCTCCAATCCATTCTCATGTTTCGGTTCACTCTTTGGTCATTTGGAAAGAAGATTTGCCGATTCTTTGTGAAAAATACCCTATGTTGAGACCAAGAAATCATCCACTCACGAGTTTTTCCGTTGTCCCTCAACACTTCAATTACCCTATCTTCCCCATGCTTCGGGTGATAGTGTGAACTTTTCTCCAAGCTAGAGATAATATCTCGTTTTTCTTCACCAATTATCTTGACATATTTCAACTCCATGATGTATGGATGTAGAAGATTATTGGCTCGTTTTTCCTGAAAGTGCTCAACACTAAAAGGATCAAAAGCATCAATGTGTAAATTCAAATCCAAATCAAGTGGATGCTCAAAAACCTCATAGTTATTGAAATTAACCATATCATCTTTTATATTCATTGACAACTTACCATCGGCGGCATCAAGTACCGACTTACCTATAGCTAGGGAGGAAGGCAAAGGAATGGCAACAGCCTCAGAATGGATAGGAGTCGAATGCTCATTGATGGAGGGGTCTGCCACGGATGTTTGAACGTCATGGCCTGCATTTTCGAAAGTGCTGTGCAGAGGATAATCTTTCAAATTTTCCAACTTTCCTTCAATCAACATCACGATGTTGTATTCCTCCTTCAAATTCTCTTCAGTGTCACACGCCAGTGCCCCCAGTGCTTTCTCAGACATGTCGCTCGATAGTTGCTTGAGTTGATGACTCATCTCCTTCATTTCCCGCCATACATCCTTCATCGTAAGGCGGAGCTCTCCAATGGTGTTATCAAATTGTTCCTCTGGAGTAGGAATTCTCACTTGGTCTTGTTGATAATTTCCTTGCCCCTTCGGGTTTTCCTCAAAATTGCCAATTTCCTCAACCGCTTTAACACTCGTAACCTTTTTGGGGGAAATTTCTTCAACATCATCCTCAGGGTACCACTCATCCTCTTGTGCCAATTGCTTAAGTGTTCTCCACGCAGTCCGATCATCTAATCCCAATAAATCACCACCGGCTCCAGCATTGAGTCGATGCCTAACCCTCGATTGAACCCCATCATAAAAATATTGCACAAGATCGCATAGAGAGTAATTATGTGATGGGCATTTTCTAAGCATAAACATGTACCTTACCCATGCATTTGCCAATGACTCATTTGTTTTCTGCTTAAATCCCCATATTTCACTTCGGAGCTCATTTACCTTTGATGGTGGAAAGAATTTATCCAAAAATAAATCCGTAAGCTTTTCCCAAGTCGTGATGGATTGTGGGAGAAGAGACTTATACCAAGTGGTTCCCTTATCCTTGAGGGAAAAATGGAAGAATCGAAAGCGAAGAGAGTCGAGATCTCTTGGATGGAGTTGTATGGTTGAGAGGATGTTGTCAAAATTTTCCAAGTGATCATATGGTGATTCGCTTGGATCCCCATAAAATGGGTTGTTCTGAACCATGGTGAGTAGGTGAGGCGGAACTTGGATATTTGGTGTGGTGAAGTCCGGAATAATCACAGGTCTCTGTATAGGGTGAACTCGTCGTGGTTGACTACTAAGAATGGATGCAAGAGGCACTGGTGGTTGCATAGCCTGTATGATATTTTGCAACCACTCTCTATTTTTCGGAAGGTTAATATCTGGAAAGTTACCAGCCATTGCTAGCTAGTCCTGAAATACGAAACAGAAATAAAATAAATACTAAAAAAAAGAAAGAAAAAACTTGCACTAAAATCAAAAACTAAAATAAACAAGTCCCCGGCAACGGCGCCAAAAACTTGACACGCTAAAAGCTAACGTGCTTGGTAGCAAGTGCACTAGTCGTGTGTAGTAATAAATGGACAAAAAGTCCGGGTTGTCGAACCACGGAGACTTGAATTTTAGTTTAAGATTCGTAATGAAGTAAACAATTAAAGTAAGAGTAAATTCAAATAAAAGTGCAAAGAACAAGAACAAAGATGAGCAAACGATTGAAACTCAAATATGAAGAGTGACTAAGGCGCATGAGAGGCTCAATTTGATCCATATCCTTATTAAGAATCTTATTGAATCATTAGACTTATGTTCCTATGGTGAAAGCTCCTAAAGTAAAGAATAACCGATGTCTCTTGATAGACTCCTATACTTAAGTGATGGTTTCCTAAGTATTTCTACCTGAAAATCTAACCACTAAGCATGCATTAACAAACTAGAGCTTCCTCGATATAAATCGAACGACTTCACCCGGGAATCTTTACCTATGTCTAGGGCAATTCCTCATTGGTTGCGGGTTATGGTGTGAATTTCATGCACCCTAGATCAAATTTCTTTCGAAATATTCACCTAGGCAATTTATCGAACACATGGTGATCAAACACATGTGCGTAGAACAAATACAAATTCACAACACATAGCAACACATGAATTGATTCAAACAAACAAATATTATATAGATACTTCACAAATAGGCCTTCACATGGCCTTAGTCTTATAGATCTAGTTCATAAACAATGGTACAAGAAAATCTAAAGCAAACATGTATTTATTCATTGACAAATATATAATGAAAGCAATGGAAAACTCCCTAATACACTTGGTTGATGATGAAATCAAGTTGGAAGCTTCAATTCCTTGCCCTTCCTCCTTCTTGTCCTCCAAAATATGATTTAGATGGCTATTTTTAGCCCCAAAAGGGCCTAAAAACCGAAAACCCCCTTTCTTTTCTTTCATTTTTGGCCTTTATACCTTCAAAACCGCTGTATCGGCGCCCAGGCGTGACCTAAATGGAGCCTAGGCGCGGTCCAGGTGGACTAAATGGCTTGGGGAATAAGTTGGCTGGCGCCTAGGCGCGGGTTAGGTGGCGCCTAGGCGCCTGATGCAGAGTCTGAACCATTTTCTTGTTTTTCAGCGCAGTAATTGTATTTTCTTCGTAACTTTCTCCACGGACCTCGGATTTGGATGATTCAAGTTGCCACGTGAAGAAAAGACAGAGATTTACAACTTTGTAGAAGAAAACGTCTTCAAATTCGATTTCAAAATACACTGAAATACTGTGTTTTTGTGCACTTTATGTCAATTGCAGTGATTTTCCACGTTTACTCAATAAGCACATAGATTATACGCATATGTGGCATAAATAAATTGATAAATGAATCTAAAACATAAACGTAAGGGCTTATAAACACGTAAAAATGACTCTTATCACATGACGATTAATAGAAAGGTCGTGGGGCGAAGGTGAATGTAGAAAGACGTGCCTTTGCATGGCTGCCAAATTTATGAATAGTTTGTCACAAAAAAGCATGACTTTTGATGACCAGGAATTCGAATGATAACCTAGTACTAAATCTGTTACAAAAAGGGTACGACCTTTGATGACATGGAATTCAATCGTGCCTTTTTATACACATAAATCTGAATTAATTCACGTGTATTAGGGGGGCATTTGTTTACACCCAAAATGAAATGGGCTTTTTCGGATAAGAAAGCCCAAATTATCCTTTATCCGAAAATGGGCTTGAAATAAAATATCTTATACAACCAAGACTAATTTGAAAATGGGCTTAAATCAAACAAGCCCAATTAAAGTCATTGATCAATAAAATATAAAACGGGCTCAATAACCCACCTAATTTGAATTAGTTTATTCTAAAAGGGATTAGGTGTAGAGCCCAAATCTAAAGACGAATCCGACAAAATAGGAAGTAACCCAGTTCAACGACGCTCCAATAAAGGAAATTTAAAAGTACGATTGGGGAGCAGTTCTCGGCCATGATGAACGTGGGTACGTGATAAAAGCAAGGCCAGGAGACGAAAGAAAGGGATAACAAAAAATCATCAACTCTGCTTTAGTCTTTTCTCTCTAGGAGTAGGCGTAATTAGGGGTAGTCAATAGCGTAGATTAGCAGTAGTAGCGTAGTTCCGTAGAATCAATATTTGGTGATCCTGTTCAAGTTTATCAAGTTGCTCGAGAAAGCTGCTTGTGTTCAATTGAAGATCAATATGGAGGTATAATGTTTATCTTTTGATCAGATTTAAATATTTGATAGATAAATTCTATATCTGGACTTGTATCTTCGGTTCCCCTTTTTTGCTTATTTCCTTTTGTTGAATAATTGCGGTCCGAACAATTAATTTAAATAGCACGTCGAAATGTTAAAGTCTGAACCACCGTCTAGCGTATTGAACTCGAACGCGGGGTTGTTAGATAATTCTAAGTGGAGAATTATCACGGGATTCGAATCAATCATATTGATTCCACCCTATTCAATTTGTTTTTATCCAGAAACAATATGATTATAACTTTTTCAGACATAGTCTTCTATATACTCGAGTGAGTAGTACGAGATTTATCATAATGTCGACTCTCAAACTTTGACGGGATCTATTTTCAAATGTTTGAATTGAAATTTCGAAATGGGTTGATCAAAACTTGAATAACACAAATTATAGATTGCACTCAACTATATAGATCGAGTTGCCTATAGGCTACATGTCTATATTATCGAATCAAGTCTAACGTATTCATTTTATTAAGTTGTAGCTGTGGCCGTTGATACTCCGAGTAGAAGGATCAAATAATATAGGGTCGTATGGTGTGTACGAAGCTAGGTTGAGAGAATTTGAGTAATCAATGATGGATCCACATATGATTCTGGTTAGGGGGTATTTATAGTGTCCAACTTATACGGTCCATAAATAGGTATCTCGGCCTCTTGGATTGTGACACATGCCATCCAATCAATGTTCGTATCGGCCAGACCCGAGTCACAAAAACACACGAATACAAGAATACTCATGGTTTACGTGTGGTTTCATGTTATTACGAGAGGCAAATTTGTCATTTGCCTTGTCGGGATAACTTTGGCCCATCACATTGCTAACTCTTTCCTTCTTCTTCAGAAATAATTGATTAATCTATATTCCCATCTGAACAATGATCCTACTTATTTAGAAGGCGCACATGGAAGTATGCAAGATATGGGCCTGTCATAAATATTATAGTTCAATCATTTGCTGGATCCGCACTTGTCGATTCGATAATATCGAACCATATAATTATTATCCGACGTTATATGTATCACTGATAACATCTAATAATATCATATGATATCGCCGATACAATGATATTATCGATCGTACTGGGAGACATCTCGAATGTTATTCTCAATAATTACAATTTCCATTATTTATTATAGATATGCTTTGGAATGGGATATAAGTTAATGAATGTATTATTGCATATACATTGAAAAATTATGATATAATTTTCGGTAAACTCTTTTTTTATTACAAATAGAGGTTTGTCAATAACATCATATTCAAATTTATGTATATCTAAAGCAATATTTCCGTTTAAAATGTATCAATTAATGAAAACTTTTGTTTTCTATCTTTTCCATAATTTTATTAATTTTTTAGAATTTCTTTTAGCTTCTTATCATGTATTTATTTTATATCACCCGATAATATCTCAATACCCCGCGACTAATATGAAACAACATATGTCGACATTATCACCTGCAACCTTGAACCATGTATCATATATTACAAGAAGTGTCAAATTGGGTCTGAACCCAAGGTTCCAACCCAACTCATTTAGTTTTGGGTTGGGTCCAAAATATTTTCTTTTGGGTCTACTCGGGTTGGTTCCTTATGGGTTCCTATTGGATTCTGGGTATAACATGGTTCCAACTTTGGCCCAACTTGATTCTTGATTGGATCCATCGTGGTTCCTAGTTAGGTCCAAATTGGATCCAACTATTTTCCAACTCAATTCTTTTCAAATCGGATTCAACTTTGTTTCAAGTTTCCACCCAATCTTTTTCTTAAATATATACTAGTTAAAAAATATGTTAATGAATTTACATTTATTTTAGGATCACACGTGTTGATAAATTGTTTTTATGAAATTAGCTAATACACAAACTTTTAATGAGATTCATATTAGCTATTCGCACAATATTAGCCAATAAATTTTTATTATTGGTGTATAAAATATATATGTGTGTGTATATATATATATATATATTTTATTGAAAGCTTATATCTAGTTTTGTTAGATACAAACAAAATTGATAAGATGTAATCAGTTATTATCTGTTACTGCCATAATGAGATGGCAAGACATCTAAATTAAGTTTAAGGAAATAGGAAATTCCTTATTATTATTTTTTGTTTACATAGTACATTCCTTATTAATAAGAGACAGATTGGCTTTTTTCTTTCTAGATATATGATGTTGATTTTGTGATTTAATAACATTTTTCATCACTAATTCAAATCTCAACAAATTCTACATAACACTTGTTAGAAAAAATACGTGAGCCTACTCAGGCTTAGTATCTTCAAGAATGGTTTTAAAGTCGAGGCAAGTGTTCTACACTTTATATTTGAAACGAAATTGCACCGCTCAAGGTGCTTACGGGATTTGGCAATCGTTTCCCAAGATTCAATGACTTAGTAAGGAAGTAGTAGCACTACAACTTCTTTACTCTATGAACAAACTTTGTTTTGAACTCACTTTTTAACTTTATGTAAGCATGCACTTAAAATATTTAAATACAGTAAAGAGAGAAGAGAATTGATTGAGGGATGAAGAAGTCGGATTATGGAGGGGGCTATTTATAGAAGTCGAAAAGATATGGGCTAGCAAACTCAACTTTTCACTTTAGCCCCTAAAGGTGCCTTTTCCATCAAACAGCACCGTTTCAACCAAAACAGACACCATTTCGGCGAAACAGCGCCTTTTGACAGAAACAGCGCACGCGGTCCATGTGCACCGGTACACATGCGATCGTGGTCATCGATCGCACGACTATGGTGCACAGATCACGTCCGATCGTGTTGAGGCATCATCTAACGGTAAGGAATTAATTCGGAATTTAAATAAGAAATTAATTTGAATTTTGAATTTCAAATTAAAATAATTTCCCTCCAAAAAGATAAGTTAGGTGAACCCAAGTCCAAGCTCAACCCACACCCACGTCCACGGACACGGACCCGGCCTGAGCCTAGGCCAGCCGGCTGGACCAACGGTGGCGGCGGCGCGCGCCCGTGTGTGGTTCGAAACGAGCCATATTTAAGTCCTCTCCCATCTACAAAATTGTGGTAACCCACGGGTCAAACTAATTTTGCAAGGCAAGGATATATAAGGACAACTCTTTTTGGTTAAAGTTTTCATGCGGGATGAGCTCACTTTAGCTCATTTTATTTCGCACTTCCAATTAATTTCTAAACACAAGTTTGAGTAGCTCACTTTGGACTTTAATTTCTCATTCATCCCAAATTGGATTTGAGAATCTAAATATACCAAATTAATCTACTTGCGGTGTAGATTAATAATATCCAAAGATATCCAATTTTGACAAATGGAACTTACTCAAATTGTTAGCTAAAGTTAGGTGAAAATCACATATCCCCAACCTAACTTAATTTTTTCCAACAATCCCTCCACATGAATGAAATTAATGCAAAGTTTTAATGTAGACGCTTAAGAGAGTTCAAGCGAGAGGCTATTGCATCAGGGGATGTAGTTTTTTGCTTTGAATCTTCCTTAGTATAATACCATCGGATTTACTTGCTGGGCAGTGAACGTGATGTCTTGAACTGATTAGCATTTTGTGTAATCCGAGACAATGATACACACACAATAACTTCTCTAACAAAGTTATTTGTTCTCACTGTTGTGTCCGTTTTGGCCATGGAACACATCTTGGATTCATAAGTGTTTAATGTTAATGCTTAACATTTGAAGAGGCTCTCACTTCACACTTATATAGGTGACACTCCTATCAAGAGTACCCTGTCATACTCCACTTTGTTACGTCTCATCACCCTTTGAGACAGTATAGGAATCATTAAAAGTTTTTTAGCTTAACGTTACCTACGCTCTACAGGTTTTGCACTTGTTCTATCCTAGGAATGGAGATTATTTAAACTCCTCAAGTGTGACACTGAATCTTCATAACTTAGTTGTCCCTTTTGAACCAAGATCTTGTGATCTCCAGTGAACATGGTTGGGTTACCGCTATGTCGATTCTTAAGATGTAGGATTTAATCCCATTCCCCTCGATTAGGCAGTATATTTTATCTCTAGGCAAAGCTTTTGTTAACGGATCCGCAATATTCTCTTTAGATTTTATATAATTGATAGAGATGATGCCATTAGAGATCAACTGCTTAATGGTATTATGTTGTTGACGTATATGACGTGACTTACCATTGTACATGCTGCTTTGTGCTCTTCCAATTTCCATTGTACTATCGCAATGTATAAGTATTGGAGGCACAGGTTTCAGCCAACAAAGAATGTCTTCTAGGAAATTACGAAGTCATTCGGCTTCTTCACCAGCTTTATCTAAAGCTATAAACTCTGACTCCATCGTGGATCGAGCTATACACGTTTGTTTAGAAGACTTCCATGACACTGATCCACCACCACTAGTAAACGCATAACCACTGGTGGACTTTGAGTCTTCTTTGTCAGATATCCAATTCGCATCAGAGTATCCTTTTAATACTTATCTCTTATAATGTAATCCATAATTCCAAGTATATTTCAGATATCTTAGAACTCTAGTCAGTGCCGTCCAATGGTCTCTACTAGGATTACTTGTAAATCTACTCAGTTTATATACCGAGTGTGCAATATCCAGACATGTGCAGTTTACGATATACATCAGATTACCAATAATGTAAACTAAGATCCATAGGCGTCTTACAAGGTTTACAATCAAATTGATTAAACCTTTTCAACACATTCTCAATGTAATGAGATTGTGATAAAACAATTCCATCAGATATTCTAGAAATCTTGATTCCTAGTATGACATCAGCTACACCCACATCTTTCATGTCAAAGTTCTTCTTTAACATTGATTTAGTGTTCATGATAATATCATGGCAAGTACCCATAATAAGCATATCGTCTACGTATAGACAGACAATTACATATGTTTTAGGTGTGCCTTTAATGTAAACACATTTGTCACATTCATTTATCTTGAAACCATTTGACAACATTGTCTTATCGAATTTTTTGTACCATTGCTTTGGTGCTTGTTTAAGTCCATACAAAGACCTCAGAAGTCTACACACCTTGTTCTCTTTTTCAGGAGCTATGTACCCCTTAGGTTGCTCCATATAGATTTCTTCATCTAATTCACCGTTTAGAAAAACGGTTTTAATATCCATTTGATGTATCTCAAGATCATACAATGCGGCGATTGCAATGAGTACTCTAATGGAAGTTATCCTCGTTACTAGTGAATATGTATTGAAGAAATAAAGACCTTCAGTTTGTCTAAAACCTTTTACGACCAAACGAGCCTTATATTTGTCAATAGAGCCATCAACTTTGTATTTCTTTTTTAGAATCCATTTACAACCCAACGGCTTGCTTCCTTTAGGAAGATCAACTAGTTCCCAGGTATGGCTTTGCATTATCGAGTCTATTTCACTATTTATAGCCTCTTTTTAGCGCAGCGCATGTAGACTAGACAATGCTTCTTTGATTGTTCTAGGCTCATTTTCTAACATATAAGTTAGAAAATCCGGACCAAAAGACTTAGCTACTTTTGTCCTTTTACTACGACGTGGTTTTCCATCATTTTGATGTGAACCACTTGTAGCTTCATAAGTTCTCTTATTTGAACTTGTTTCTTTACTATCTTTACAAGGAAAGATGTCCTCGAAAAAGACAACATTTCTCGACTCAATAATAGTGTTTTCATGTATCTCGGGATTATCAGACTTACGTACGAGGAATCTATAGGCACTACTATTATGTGCATATCCAATGAATATGCAATCAACCGTTTTTACCCCAATTTTAACATGTTTAGGCTTAGGTACTTCTACCTTAGGCAAACACCCCCACACTTTTAAGTATTTGTACGAAGGTTTATGACCTTTCCATAATTCATAAGGAGTTTCACTCCTAGTTTTGTGTGGTATTTTATTTAGAATGTAGTTGGCTGAAAGTATCGCTTCCCCTCACAAATTCTAGGGTAAGCCTAAATTTATCAACATAGCATTCATCATCTCTTTTAGAGTACAATTTTTACGTTTAGCTACGCCATTTGATTGAGGAGAATAAGGTGCGGTAGTTTGATGAATAATACCAAATTCTTGACAAAATTCGTCAAATGGTGCTCTATATTCACCACCTCTATCACTTCGCGAATACTTTTAATTCGACGACTTAGTTGATTTTTAACTTCATTCTTATATTGTTTAAACACTTCAACGGCCTCGTCTTTGCTTCTTAGCAAATATACATAACAGTAGCGTGTGCAATCATCGATGAATGTAATGAAATATTTTCTACCACCTCTAATTTGCACAAATTTTAAATCACAAATATTGGTGTGAATAAGTTCTAGAGGTTCGGTATTTCTTTCAACAGAATGAAAGAAAGTTTCAGTTAGTTTAGATTTGACACAAATTTCACACTTATCGTGATCATCAATTTTAAACGTTGGCAACAAATTTAAATTGATAAGTCGACATGAAGTATTAAAATTCACATGTCATAATCTAACATGCCATAAGTTTGAACACTCAATCAAGTAAGAAGAAACATTATTTTTGCATTCATACTTTCCAAGGTCAAGAGTGACCGTCATTACATTCATTTTGAAAAGGCTCTTATCAAGATAACCTTTTCCTACAAACATCCCACTCTTAGTGAGTGTTATTCTATTAGCCTCAAAAACTAACTTAAAACCAGCCTTAACTAAACAGATCCTGAGATCAAATTCTTGCGAATGTCGGGTACATGTAGCACGTCAACCAATGTCAGCTCTTTTCCCGAGGTCATCTTCAAAACCACTCTTCCATGTCCAACTACCGGCGAGGTTGAAGAGTTTCCCATGTAGAGCTTTTGTCCACTAATCAGAAGATACCTTGGAAATATCTCCTTGTCCGAGCAAATGTGTCGAGTAGTTCCAGTGTCGATGAACCACTCTTTTGGGTTAGCAACCATGTTACACTAAAACACCACAGCAGTGAGATCAATCTCAGACAAGTCGATTGGGACCTTCTTGTCTTCAATTTCAGCTAGGTGAGCTTAGTTTTGATCATTCTTCGGTTTTCGGCAGTCCTTCGCCCCGACTTTCCACAGTTGTGAAAATTTCCATTGAACTTCTTAGCCTTAGCCTTTTTTTGACCCTTGTAAGGACGTTTACGATTCTTTCCAGCGCTTGGCTCCACTAAGTTGACTCTAGCTTCCATAGGCAACCTTGTGTGCTTTTTGTTAGTTGGCTGGTTGTCTTCTTCAATTTGAAGTCTGACTATCAAATCTTCAAGACTCATTTCTTTGCATTTATGCTTGAGATAGTTCTTGAAGTCCTTCCAACCCGGTGGTAGCTTCTCGATCATAGCCGCTACTTGAAGGATTCATTGAGCACCATATCTTCTTCATGAATCTCATGCATAATAATCTAGAGCTCTTGCACTTGACTTATCACAGTCTTGGAATCAACCATCTTGAAGTCCAGAAATTTCCTGACCACAAACTTTTTCAGCCTGGCGTCTTCGGTTCTATACTTCTTGTCCAAAGACTCCCACAGAGTCTTCATTATCTTGAACCCCTTGTACACATCATATAGTGTGTCGTCCAAACCGTTGAGGATTTAGTTACGACACATAAGTCACAATGATTCCACGCATCCCAAGCATCTCGAGCTTGAGGGTCCCAGTCAGAGCATCCTCATTCAATAACCTTGCAAGGTTTAAAGTAGTGAGATATAACAACATCTTTTGTTGCCATCTCATGAAATCAGTACTGGCAAACTTGCCCGGTTTTTCCCACTAAGCTGGGACATGGGGAACAGCAGCAGGAACAACGACAGTAACGTTGTTCGGTGATGAACTCAACATTCTTCAAGATACAAAAAAATTTGTTTCAAACTTGTTAGAAAAATATACGTGAGCCTACTCGGGCTTAGTATCTTCAAGAATGGTTTCAAAGTCGAGGCAAGTGTTCTACACTTTATCTTTGAAACGAAATTGCCCCGCTCACGATGCTTACAGGATTTGGCACTCGTTTTCCAAGATTCAACGACTTAATAAGGAAGTAGTAGCACTACAACTTCTTTACTCTACGAACAAACTTTGTTTTGAAATCACTTTTTAACTTTATGTAAGAATGCACTTAAAATATTTAAATGCAGAAAAAAGAGAAGAGAAGTGATTGAGGGATGAAGAAATCGGATTATGGAGGGGGCTATTTATAGAAGTCAAAAAGATGTGGGCTAGCAAACACAACTTTTCACTTTAGCCCCTAAAGGTGCCTTTTAGGACAAAACAACACTGTTTCGACCAAAACAGACACCATTTCGGCAATACAGCGCACACGGTCCATGTGCACTGCTATGGTGCACAGATCATGTCCGATCGTGTTGAGGCATCCCTCCAAAAAGGTAACTTAGGTGAACCCAAGTCCAAGCTCAACCCTCCAAAAAGATAACTTAGGTGAACCCACGACCATGACCCGAGACTGCCGGACGGCGGCGGCACGCGCACGCGTGTGTGGTTCGAAACGAGTCATATCTAAGTCCTCTCACATCCACAAAATTGTGGTGACCCACGGGTCAAACTAATTTTTGAAAGGCAAGGATATATAAAGACAACTCTTTTTGGTTAAAGTTTCTGGTGGTCCTTAGTGGCATACGAAAGGGTCTAGAAGGGGGGGATTGAATAGACCCTGAAGTCTTTTTCGACTTCAAAAATTTCGTATCACTTTAAAGGTTTGAACAGTTTGAATAACTGAGTTAATTTAATCGCTTTGCACTTTAACTTGTCTCTTTCAAAGATAAATGATGTAATAAAAATAATAATAAGACAAATAAAATAAATGACACAAGATATATAAAGTTCACTGGGTGGTGTAATCCCAGCTACGTCCTTCTTCTCCTTTTTTACTTGGAGGAATTTACTAGAATGATTTTCGAAGAGTCACACAGAATCTTTTATATAATAGTAAAAGGGTGAAAATGATCTTGGGCTCCTTGATCACACAGACTTCAGCACCAATGAAGATCGTCTTCTTCAAACTTCTCTCACTCAGAAATACTGCTTGAAAGGGTTCAATCAACTTTTCTCACTCAGATGAAAGGATAAGGTTTGTCACTAGGGTTTTGTTTGTTTTTGAAAAGATCAAACAACTTGGAATATCTCAATTGAAATTTGAGTTTCTTCTTTGGAAGATGTTTGAGATATTTTTTACTGTTGGAATGTAGATAAAAAGCTTGAAAGATTTGGCTATGGAGTTTCTAAGCTTTTTCTTAGAAAATGTGCGTAAGTTTTTTGGCAATAGTTTTTCTTCTCTTTTTCGTACGTATCTTGTATATTTTTAGGGTTTGCTGGGGTAAGGTATTTATAGGCAATTTCTTGGGATCTGTCCATTGGACACATGTAGGAGCGTGCCTCTCACGGGGCGCGTGAGTATACCTTTTCTCTAACATTCCTGAAAATTTGCTGAAGCCGATTGGACGGGAGCAGCTGAAATTCTGAATTTTCCTGACAGTCTGGTCAAAAGATGGCTTGTTCACAAGTCATATTGGCTTATCACATTTAATGCTCTTATCAGGCATTTAATGCATTTTGAATTTAATTCCCGTTGAAAATAAATGCCCGTTCAATGATTGCATTTAAGTCCTTCATGACTTGAGGATTTATTTCAGGTGAATCTGACATAAGTCGCTTGAGGGATTTCGAGCGCTGATCCATAAATCCTGAAATGAGATCTTTTAGCGTTTGACAGACGCTAAGAAGAAAATCTTTATCTCCGGTTGACTTCAGACGCTGGTTTTCAACTTCTTCTCTAATAGACTCACCTAGAATACTACTAGCGATTCAGTCGCTTAAGACTTAGTGTAAATTCTACAAAGATAAAAATTACAAGCCTATTATGAATTACAACTTTCAAACGCTTATACATCATTCTATGAAAAACGGAAACTTACAATGTATTTTTGGGGTCTAACATTGAATCCTATCTTGTTATCATCAAAACATCTAACATGAAATTTCCTAACAGTTTCCATGTGGGATGAGCTCACTTTAGCTCCTTTTATTTCCCACTTCCAATTAACTTCCAAACACAAGTTTGAGTAGCTCACTTTGGATTTTAATTTCTCGTTCAATCCCAAATTGGATTTGAGAATGTAAATATACCAAATTAATCTACTTGTGGTGTAGATTAATAATATCCAAAGATATTTCAATTTCGACAAATGAAACTTACTCAAATTGTTAGCTAAAATTAGGTGAAAATCACATTTCCCCAACCTAACTTAATCCAATTTTTTCCAGCAACACTAACAGAAGACAAAACAAAACAACAAAGGAAGTCGACACCTTTTTAGAAGTCCCCTATTTTGCATCTTAATACAATAACCACAAAATAGTAATTATTTGATTACTACAGTAGATTAAGTTCTTTGTACCTAAATCTCCCTCTAAATCAATGTGAGATTAGTTTTAAATTTATTTTAGATTAATCAATAAGGATATAGAAATATGAAAGTTTAAGAATAATTTAACCCTTTCTATTATTTTATTACGTAGATTACAGTTCAAATTTTAATAGGGGTATCTGGTCATAAAAAACTTAGTAATACACTGATTTACAATAACTAATTAGGTATATGTAAATTAAAATTATTATTAGAGAAAAATGTGAACACTACCTTTCTGGTGGTAAATTAAAATTACCCCTTAAATGTTACCCAGGTTTGTAACTAGGTCCAATTACTTAGTAAAATTTATTGATATATACTTAGTGGTAATTCAAAATTTTTTGCCAGAAAAATAATCCAGTAACAAGTATTATATATATATATATATATGTTCCAAGATGGACCAAGTTCTTCAAAAGTTCTTCAACGATGTTCACGCCGGAGTCCCATGTGAATAATTTTTACTAAGCATAAAAAGTTGAATGGTTTTTCGGATTTACATTGGTTCCTTTTAGATTCATCATGGGTCAATCTTGGTTTTTTATATAGAAACCAGTTGCAACCAATCCGATCCAACCTAAACCCAACCAGTGGCGGATCTAGAATTTTTGTTCATTGGGGGCACCAGGAATTTTACCCGGGGGGCGAGATTGTTGTGATATAGTTATACAATATGTTAAGAGGGGTGCGGTACGATACGCTATATTTATGAGGAAAAATATAATAAAGAATTAAGTTCAATTACAACTTTTAACATAATTTATACTCTTATACCTCTTTTATTATAATTAGGGTTTTGGGTTTTGGGGGGGCGAACTCAAAGTAAATGGGGAAAACGTGATATTTTTCGATCTTGAGGGGGACGAAATTGAAATATAAAAAATTTGTAAGGTAAAAAAATGATTTTTCAAAATTGAGGGGGGCATTTAATAATTTAAGTGAGGACATTAATGTAATTTATAAATTAAAATTTAAAAATATCTATATATTAAAAAAAATCAGTGGAGGCACCTCCCCTGGGAGAAATATAGATCCGCCCCTAAACCCAACCCATATTAAACCCTTCCAATTCAACTCATATTGGAACCGATCCATTTTGTAACCAACCCAATTCAACCAAAATCCAACCCAATTCAACCAAAATCATACCCAACCCATTTGCCACCTCTTACAACTAATATAAATTATACTAACATAAAGTATCAAAATGATGGCTCTTGGATTCGTACAAATTAAGTCAACTATTCCCTTAAACTAAACTAAACGAGTTAATTATTACTTTCGTATAAACTATAAACTAATCCTCCTGTGCATGTATACCTATCCAAAACCCAAAGTTCAATCTTGAACAAAATGATGATAATGGAAGTAAAACTTATTAGCTCAATCCTCGCACCAATCCTGTTAGTGGGATTGGCAGCATTGGCACTGAAATTACTGAACTGGGTCTGGTTTAGGCCAAAGAAGCTTTGAGAAATTACTTAGGCAACAAGGAAATACATACAGATTACTTCCAATGCGGTTTGAACAATTATTTACATTTCAATTCAATTTAATGGTGACAAAAACAAAAAAATTGTGCTTTTGTAATAACAGGTGAGAAATCATTTATATGGTTTGGACCATCGCCAACATTGAATATTACTGATCCACAGCTTATGAAGGAGATTTTGACCAAACCCAATTTATTTCTTTCAAAGGCCACTTCCTGACCCTATAGGGAAAACAGTTGCTGGAGGACTTCTGTTTCTTGAGGATGAGAAATGATCTAGACATAGAAAAATTATCAACCCTGCTTTCCATTTGGAGAAATTGAAGGTGAATTTTGTTACTAACATGTTCCATATAATTCCCCAATCAGATTTTTGAATTAAAAGTTGTGTAACGATGCAGAATATGGTATCCACAATTTGTTTGAGTTGTTCAAATATGATAAAGATTGGGAAGCCTTGCTTTCTACTGGTGATCGAAAGTCGGGGGAGATCGACTTGTGGCCTTATCTTGGAGATTTTTCAGGTGATGTGATTTCGCGGACAGCGTTTGGTAGTAGTCATGACGAAGGGAGAAGAATATTCGAGCTTCAAAAAGAACAAGTGAAGCTCGTTTTGGAAATCGTGCAGTTCTTCTTTATCCCCGGATGGAGGTAAACAACTGATAATATAAACACAAGTGTATAAATCTTTTTTTTAAGTAGATAAGTGATATGTATTCTATACACTTGTCATGCATATAAGTACATGGAATAGGAGATGAAACCCGATTTGAGATAGAGGATCCGGTCTGCTGATAATTCTCATTTCCCTGGACTAAAATTGTTTTGTTAAGCTGTATTTTCGGTCTTCAAGTGATGATTTTTCCTTAAAATTTGAAAATTCCCAAAATAAAAATGCCATGTCTTAATCCAACCATTCTTTTGAATTTCCAGTCGAATTTGTCCCCTGATTTGTGAAAATTGGATAGTTAGTCTTTAAATTGCCTGTATCACAATTTACATGCTCAAATTTGTCAATCTCTAGGGTTACAGGACGAAGTTTGTAATTTTGCAGAATCCTTATTGTTCTTGGAACTGGTAATTCTCATTTTGATTGATTAACATTGTTTTGACTACAGATATGTCCCTACAAAAGTGAACAAAAGAATGAAAGCAATGTCCAAAGAAATTCAGTCGTTGCTAAGGGGTATTATCAACCAAAGAGAGAATGCAATGGAAAGGGGTGAAACCATTGGTGATGACTTATTGAGCACATTAATGGAATCCAATTTCAAAGAAATCGAAGAACATGGGAACAGAATGTGGAGTATTGAAGATGTAATTGAGGAATGCAAGTTATTCTACTTTGCTGGCTCAGAAACCACTTCAAATTTATTCGTTTGGACAATGGTAATGCTAAGCAAACATCAAGAATGGCAGGCTCATGCAAGAGATGAGGTTCTGCAAGTTTTTGGAAAGAACGAACCAACTTTTGATGGTCTAAATCGCCGAAAAACTGTAAGTAGATATCTTCTTATGATCTAGTTTAGCAATGATAGCACCTCTGGTATACATAAATGACACTTAAACCTAGGAAAATAGATGTCAGGTGCCTACTTCAACTTATCCACATCAAATCATCACAATCATGTTATATAGTTGATAAAATTTATGGAGGCATGTTTTGTGATAAAATTTAGTTAATATATTACTAGACACAATGAATATTTGTTGTTATAACCTGCTATTCATTCATTTATGTCATAAACTTAAGTTCAACAATAGAATTATGTTTAGTTTTATTTATATTTCAGGTGAAAAAAATGTTGTGTGCTAATGAGTATTATATAATGTGCTATTTTTTTTTAGAATTTTTGAGGAATTTATAATGTGTTATTTCACATTGCTCGATAACTAATACCGCGTGCGTATTGGACGTTTGGACTTCAAAACATTCATCTGATATAAAGCAAATTGCAAGAGCCCGAAAATGCTAACTAACTTTACAATGAAAGTACTTAACTATGGCGTAACAACTCTAAATCTTGCAGGTAACCATGATTCTCCACGAAGTGTTGAGGTTGTATCCAACGTTAACCATGATTACTCAAACCCCGAGAAAGACTATGAAACTGGGAAAAATAACTCTACCAGTGGGGGTGAACTTGATGTTGCTAATAGGCCTGCCTCATCATGATCCCGAGATATGGGGTGATGACGAGAATGAGTTCAAACCAGAGAGGTTTTCAGAAGGAATATCAAACGCAACCAAGAACCAATTCTCATACGTACCATTCAGCGTAAGCCCTCGAATCTGCATTGGCCAACAATTTGCTATGGTTGAGGCAAAACTGGCTTTGGCAATGATAATACAAAGCTTCTCATTCGAGTTGTTCTCGTCTTATTTGCATGCTCCCTTCCCGATTATCACTCTCCAACCCTAGCATGGTGCTCATTTGCTTTTGCATAAGCTTTAATAAAATCGCTTCATGTGGTTGTTCCACCTTTTTTTTTCGAATTGGAGAAATACATAATTTTCATAAATTATGATTGTGAAAGGTGGTTAAAGGGACTTTCTAAAGAATTTATGATGACGTCATTATTTTCCATTTAAAAAGTTAGCGGAATCGCCTTTTTATTGGATTTATTTCTAATTTACTTTCAATACAGATGCTTTTATTTGGATTTTTTAATCATTTTCTTGGAAACTAACTTATTGTCCATATCGTTAACTCGACATCCATAATTATTTTATAATCCTTGATTTCGTATTATTTTTAATGGTACTAGTAAAAAGCACGTGTATTGCACGTGGTTCTTTCGAATTTATATAAGCAATAGCATAATTTAAATAAAAATCAATATTAATATTAATATGAACAAAAAATATGAATAAAAGACGTTGCATCATTACTAAAGATTCTATATCAAAATATTTCATATGAATAAGGTCCAAATTATAATTAAAAGTAAACTAATTCTTCAAGCCGAAAATTAAGGAGGATGATACAAAGTCATATTAACCTCCATGTACCATATATTATTTAATTAAATTTATGTAAGTTGAGACATTCCTTCAACATTATTGGCAAGTTTTAGTTCATGATATGCACTTATGGATGTGATTGTTTTGTTTGCAGTTATTGAACGTAGTAAACAATCAAGAATTTGTATCATTATCAAGTTGTGGTAACAAATATAAATTAAATATTGAAACCAAAAAGTTATAATTCTCAGTTGCAGTTCATTTAAAAATTAAAACGATCCACAATTGAAAATGTTGAAATGGTAAATAACATAAAATATAATATATAAGGTTTAATATTATGTGAAGGTGTACACTACAACAAAAAGTAATGTTAGTGACAAAATTAAAAGTGACTGTTAAAATTGTCACTAGATATATATAATGAGTGACAATAATTTTTGCTTTGTCATAAAAAGAATGTTTAGTAACAAGAGTTTCTTTAAAGTTGTCACTATTGACAATTAGTAACACATATATAGTGACAACACAAATAGAGTGACAATTATAATTGTTGTCACTAAGTTATCACTAAAGGTGTGTCACTAATTGTCAATAGTGACAACAAATTCCTTGTCACTATGTATCAAGAGTGACAAGTTCTATACAAATATTGTCACTATTACACATGTAAAACTTATTCTTGTGACAAAACAAAAAATCTTGTCACTAAAAAATTATAATTATTGACAACTTTTATATTGTTACTTGACATTTTGTCATTAATGTATTATTTTTTTCTAGTGGTAATTAGTCATTTTCTTCTTTAATCTTGATAGACGTTGCAACATTCTTCTTACTTGAATTCATGTATTTATTTTTATATTTCTTTTTCATATTGCTCAATGTTTCTTCATCATCTCTTGATATGTTGTAGGTGTCTCCTTCATTATTGTTACTTGACAGCTCCTTTCTAATGTTTGCATCAACTTCTTCAGAACTGTCGCGTGTTTAATTTGAAATTCCTTTAATTTAGAAACGCTTTCTAGATTTCCACTTGCATTCTATTAACTGCGGTGAGAAAGCAAAATTTATTTGATATTTGTACGCTCAGGGATTTATAATACTTTGAGTTATGTTCTCTCTAAGAAGAAGAATAAATTAGAAACACAAAGTAGCAATTTATTCTCTTAAACAAGTTTAACATATTATCTTCTTAGTATATTTTGAAATTTTAATTTGAAGATCATTAAAAATAGTTTTATGTAGATAAAAATGTAAAAGGAAAATAAGTAAAAGTTATATAATACATATAGTTTTTGAGCCAGATGCTAAAGGACAAATAATACATCTTTTAATTTCTTAAGAGCACACGCAACATACTTTCTGTACAACTTAATAGATTATTTATGTTGTTATTAATGTGAAACCTAGAACAAACTTAAATTTTTATTATGGAGAATTTTTAGACTTCACAATAGTAGTTTTTAATTTACCTATTTCCTTCTTTTGTACTCAATTTATGGAGTCCAATTTAATGACAATTATTGTACTTGAGATGTAGTTGGAAAAGAATTACAAGATTTAGTTTGTTATGGTATATATACAGTTTTTTTTTTTTTTGTAGGAATATCCAATTTTGTTTTGTTATGAATATTTCTTTTAGAATTGTTGGATATTATTAACTTGAATATTATCTGATAAGATATACTTAAATTTTATTGTAATATATTTGGGGAGAATTGCATTTTTGGTCCCTAAACTGTATCACTAAAATAGTTTTGGCCCCCCATTTATCAAACTCGAGAAATTTAATCCTAAATCCCTATTTTAAACATATTTTTTCCCTATCGTTAACTTTCCATCTAAAAATTAACAAAATGAGCTCACATTTCGGGGAAATGGGTGGAACCGCATTTCATTTCATTATCTCATCAAAAACTCTAAGTGTCTCAATAAATTTCCAAAATCACACCTTCGAACCGTAAGATTTCCTTAATTATTAACCCAATTTTTTGAAAATTTCCAAATTTTATAAACCCTAATTACAAATTTTCAGTTGTGCAAATTGATTTTTTTTTAGCATCAAAATTGACCAATTTCCCCCAATTTGAGCTCACGTGAGACCATTCCGTTAGTTTTTAGACAAAAAATTAATGATAGGGACCGAATCTATATAAATTGAAACATTTAGAACTATTTATGTCAAAGCCAATAAATGGAGGATCGAACTTATTTTAGTGATAAAGTCATAGGATCAAATGTGTAATTCTCCCAATATAAATTTATAAGACATATAAAATTAATTTTGTAACTATTTTGGGTTTAGATAATAAAGTTATCTTAAATTTCACAAAATTAAATATATAAGATATATAAAGTTCTTTGTATCTTCATCATAGTAAAATAATCTTTAAATATATACACAGAAGTATTTATTAATAAGTAATAACCCTTTCATTAAATTAATTAATCTTACTTATTTATAAATATAGTACAACCTTCTCTCATCTCTTCTGCAAAATAAAGGCAAATTCTGCGTTGCTCTTCTTGAAAACTTGAAAACCGCCAATCCGTCACCCCACTGCCAGCCCACTACCACAATTCTGCGTTGTACCTATTTTTGTCGTTCTCCTAAAGTTTGGCACTATTTCTGCAACCCATGTCCCGAGAAACCAAAAGTGCAATTTTTTCCGATAACTTTCTTATGACAAGGCAAATATCAAATTAAAAATTAATCTAACACAAAAATAAGGTACATATTTATATGAAACTTCTAAACTCAATCAATAATATTAGACCTTTTCTCTTATTTCTTTTTTCTTCTAGTACTCTTAAATGAAACATGACTTTAGCATTAGAAAGTTGTCTCATGTTGTTAATGCAAGAACATCCGACGTGCCAGCCTACGAGGTGGAGACCTTGAAGAGGTATAAACACGAATAGGAACCGCAAAAGATTTTAAAGTCAAAGTCATAATTATAGATTGAATGAGAAAATTAATGGAGCAATGACTATAAATAAGAATTTTAAATTTAACCATTAATATTCACAAGAATAATTTAATTTAGTGTTAAAACTCCAACTAACATATACATTGTACAAAATGACACCAAGCTCCTCACATAACTTGCAATCAATATTTGCAAAATATAGAACAAATGGAACCAATTATGAACAGAGCAATTAATAAGATTCTCAAGTTTAAGAAGTACAATAACCATAGCAATAGCAAATGAGACTGCAGACAAATTTAATTTTGTAGCCAATGAAATGGCGACATGTGAAATTATATATTAGATGTCAATTTAAAAAATTCTCTATTTATATTTTTAGGAATTTAATCAAATTCTAATTCCTAAAATTAAATAGTCAAATAAATTGATATTCTATATACATTTTTTCTAGCAAACTAAAAAAAAGTCATGTGGCTAAATAATATATTATAAAAATTCAAATAATATATTATGGCAAATCAAATTTAGGGTTGTTGCATCTTTTAAATCAAACCATGCAATTTAATTCCTTGTACAAGAGAAAATCTATGTATTATATATGTATATCCTATAA
Source organism: Buddleja alternifolia (assembly GCA_019426215.1). Lineage (NCBI taxonomy): Eukaryota > Viridiplantae > Streptophyta > Magnoliopsida > Lamiales > Scrophulariaceae > Buddleja > Buddleja alternifolia. Next base: position 17,431,719 of record CM033392.1, on the reverse strand, counting down.
TATAATATTACATATACATATATATATATATATAAAGAACAAAGTATGTATTATATATATATATATATATATATATACTTTGTTCTTTATATATATATATATATATATAAAGAACAAAGTATGGTGGCAACTACTTATCTTCCATATGGTTATATATATATATATATATATATATATACATATATATGTCTCTGTGTGTGTTATTATTAATGTTATATGAATCCTATATAATATTATATTATATATATGTGTATAAAGGATTAAGGTATATTTTGGCATCAACACACGCCACTTGCCATCCTTTATACATAATATATATTATTATATTATATATTTTCTCTTTGAATTAGATTGTCAATCAAGTTATGTTTTATGGAAAATCAAATCAAATTTTCAAGAGAAGGAAATAAATTACCCATCAAGTTATTGAGAACCAATCAAATCATGCCAACTCATCAAATAATTATGGCATAGTTTTCATCCTACAACTATAAATTGGGGTTCAAATTCATTCATTCAACACACCAAAATTTGAGCAAGATAGAGATATCCAGAAATGTATTGAAAGTTCTCTCTACTCAAATTCAAGAAGATTCAAGGCAGTTTGGCAATCAAGACGATTTGGTGTCAATCAAGGCGGCAATCAAGAAAATTTGGTGTCAATCAAGGCGGCAATCAAGGTGTTTGGTGGCATTCAAGGCAATATTGAAGGCGTTATTGGCGACCATTGAGAAATTCAAGGCGACATTCGAGGCGTTCTTGGCGAAACTCATTAAATAATAGTGTTTAATTCGTGATTACAGTGCTAAACCCATGAATTAACGTTATTAAAATTCAAGTCAAATTTGAAAGAAATCGAAGAGTCGAATCTACCAACAAGATATTCAAATAATAATGATAAGTCCGAGATTTTGGCGCAAATCTCTTAAATTAACGTTATTCAAATATCAAATCAAATTTGAAGGAAAATCAAAGTGTACAAAGAGTTCCACACCAAAGATCAAAGTGTTTGAAGTGAAGAATCAGAGGAATTAACTAGAGATTGTAACCATTTTCTTTTTATTTCAATTCATTAAAATTTATTTGTGTAACTATTTTTCTTGTTTGATTAAACTGCAAACATTTAAAATTTGTTGTTCACAAATTTTGGCATGATTTTGGCACGCTCAATGGGACATCTCTACCTCTGATCTCTTCCTTCACCAGAAATCCGAAGTATCAAATGGCTGCGCAAAGAAACTCGCATTCCAAATTGCTACTTCAATCTCTTTAAGTTTGACGGTTGAAAGCATTGGTGTTGTCGCAAGAAGCATGAGCAAGAAACTTCAAATATGTCCAGAGATGAGTCATTTTCTTCAAACCTTGGAGAAAGATCTACTACACCTTAGTGATATGCATGAAGGTGGCAAATCTCTACCCTCCTCCCCGTGGTCTACATCAACTATTCATTCACATCAAACATAGCGCCGATGATCGTACGATAAAGTTCTGAAGGCTAAATGGCTAACCATTATCTTCACAAAGGTCCAAAGCAATGACGAAGATGACAAAGAAAGTGTGGCCTCATCACACCACATCATGTTAACTGAAAAAGGGTCCACTGAAGAGAAAGATGCTGAAATCGCTCCACCTGAACTGAAAGAAGGTGTTAAGGCAACTATTGATGAACTAAAGGAGCTCAACTTAGGAGATGATGATGACCCTCAACCAATTTACATTAGTGCTTCGTTATCCACTGATGAAGAGAAAGTGTATACATCATTGCTACATGAATTTAAAGATGTGTTCGCATGGTCATATAAGGAAATGTCCGGCTTAGATCCAAAGGTGGTTGTCCACCATTTATCTGTGAAGAAAGGTGTTTGTCCTGTCAAGAAAGCTCAACGTCGATTTCATCCTGAGTTAGTGCCTTTGATTGAAAATGAAGTAAATAAGCTCATCGAAGTTAGATTCATACGAGAAGTCAAGTATCCTACGTGGATCTCTATCATCGTTCTTGTTAGAAAGAAGAATGGTCAAATTCGAGCTTGTGTCGAATTTAGAGACCTTAATGGTGCATGTCCTAAAGATGACTTTCCACTACCTATCGTTGAACTCATGATTGATGCCACCACTGGACACGAGGCTTTGATTTTCATGGATAGATCCTCTGCATATAATCAAATACGCATGGCGCCCAAAGATGAAGATTTAAGGGCATTTCATATTTCAAAAGGTATATATTGCTACAAAGTGATGTTGTTTGGGTTAAAGAACATCGATGATATGCTTCATAAAAATGTTGAGTGCTTTGTCGATGACCTAGTTGTGAAGTCTTAAAGAAGAGAAGACCATCCTGATGATCTAAGAAAAGTCTTTGAATACTTGAGGAGATACCAACTCTATATGAATCCTCTGAAATGTGTATTTGGCGTGAAGTCTGGAAACTTTCTCTGGTTCATTGTCAATCACCGAGGCATAGAAATTGTGCAAGCAAAGATTGATGCAATCGTGAAGATGTCTGAACCCCGACATCCATGAACTTAAAAGTCTGCAAGGAAAATTGGTGTATCTTAGAAGATTCATTTCAAATTTGGCTGGTCGATGTCAACCATTTAGCCGCATCATGAATAAACATGTTTCGTCCAAATGGGATGAAGCTTGTAGCAATGCTTTCAAAAGCATAAAGGCAAATCTGATGCAGTCACCTGTGATGGTGTCACCTGTGCCTGGGCGCCCGTTAATTCTCTACATTGCTGCTCAAGAGCATTCTGTTGGGGCTATACTTGCACAAGAGAATGATAGTAGAAAGGAATGTGCCTTGTACTACTTAAGCAGAATGATGACACCAAATGAGTTGAATTACTCACCAATAGAAAAAGATATGCTTGGCTCTCATCTTTGCAATCCAAAAATTGAAGCATTACTTCCAAGCACACACTGTTCGCTTTGTCTCTAAGGAAAATCCATTGAAGTATGTAATGTTAAGACCCATCCTTTCTGATAGACTCGCGAGGTGGTACCTCCAACTACAACAATTTGAGATCGTGCACGTCCCTCAAAAGGCTGTAAAAGGGCAAATCTTAGCTGACTTCTTAGCTCATCACCCCATCCCTGCTGAATGGGAGTTGTATGATGATCTACCAGATGAAACTGTTTTAGTTGAAGTAACACCTCCTTGGAAAATGTACTTTGATGGATCTTTTCATAGGGAAAGAGTCGGTGCTGGGGTTGTATTTATCACCTCTGATGGAGAAGTACTGCCATATTTTTTCATACTGGCCCAAAATTGCTCAAATAATGTGTTGAATGCCAAGCTCTAATCCTTGGGTTAGAAATGGCGGTCGACATAAAACAATGCACCTTAGAGTGTTTGGAGACTCTAAATAGGTGATAAACTAATTAGAGGGATCATATGAAGTGAAAAGGCCTGACCTGCTCCCATACTTCAATTATACAAAACGGCTTGTTGGATGGCTTGGGTATGTGACGATTGAACATGTACCAAGGAAAGATAATAAGCAATCTGATGCATTGGCAAAACTTGCTTCTACCCTCACCATGCCTGGAAAAGAAGCACGAGTTCCAATATGTAAAAGTTAGGTCATCCCACCAATATTTGAAGATGGGGATGATGAGGAAGAGGAGAATCACATTGTCGAAGTATTTGAGATAGAAAGAGAAGATTGGCGGCAACCACTGGTGGATTACTTGAAGTACGAAAAGTTTCCTGATGATCTACGCCAGAGAATCGACGTTAGACGTCCAGCAGCCTCATTTCATCTACTACAAAGACACGCTTTATAGACGCTCATTTGACGGAGTCTTCTTGCGATGCTTAAGCGATGATGAAACCATTCAAGCCATGGAAGAAGCTCAGTCAAGGGTTTGTGGAGCACACCAATCCAGCCTGAAGTTGCACTTTCGTATAAAAAGAATAGGCTACTATTGGCCTACAATGGTTAAGGACTGTATGGATTTTGCTCAAAGGTGTCAAGCTTGTCAATTTCACACGGATCTCATCCACCAACCACTTGAGCCACCACAACCTACTATTGCTTCATGGCCTTTTGATGCATAGGGCTTAGATGTCATTGGACCGATGACAAAGTCTTCTACCTGGCACTTGTACATTCTAGCTGCAACTGACTACTTCTCCAAGTGGACTGAAGCAATACCCCTCAAAGAGGTCAAAAAGGAAAATGTTGCTGATTTCATCCTCATTAACATCATATATCGGTACGGAGTCCCTCGGTATATAGTCACCGATAATGGAAAGCCATTTTTTAATGGTCTGATAGACAAGGTGTGCCAAAAGTTCAATTTCAAGTAAAGAAAATCTTCGTACAATGCCCCTGCTAATGGCCTCACTGAAGCATTCAATAAAACTCTATGCAATTTACTAAAAAATATGGTTGCAAAATAAAAACATGATTGTCATGAAAGGATTGGAGAAGCTTTATGGGCATATAGAACTCCGACACAAGAAACTTCTTACTTGTTGGTGTATGGAGTAGAAGCCGTTGTTCCTCTTGAGCAACAAATTCCTTCATTAAGGATAGCCATATAAGAAGGACTTACTGATGATGAAAATGCTCGTTTACGGCTAGAAGAGTTGGAAGACCTTGATGAGAAGAGGCTAGAGGCACAACAACGACTTGAGTTTTACCAAGCTCATCTTTCTAGGGCATTCAACAAGAAAGTGCGATCACGCTCCTTTGAAGTTGGTGACTTAGATCTTGCTGTAAGAAGGCCCATCTTTATCACGCATCGGACCGGAAACAAGTTCACATCAAAATGGGATGGTCCCTATGTCATTACAGAAGTGTATACCAATGGCGCGTACAAGTTGGTCACCGAAGACAGCTTAAGAGTTGGCCCCATAAATGGGAAATTCTTAAAGCGTTACTATCCATGAGTTTGTACCTTAAACTCCAAAAAGGAAAAAAAATCATAGAAAAAGAAAAAGAAAAAAGAAATGATGATGAAAAAGAAAACAAAAAAAAAAAGCTCCTTGACGTATGACCCTAAACTACACGTTACTCCTAATCCGCATGAATATAAATTGTGAACGATATTCTCCAATGGTAATATATGTGGTTAAACTATTAAATATCCCACCAAAGTTAAATACATGTGGTTAAACTATTAATTTATCCCACTATCGGTATTTCACGTGGTTAAATACTAAATACTCCACCTAGTCCAAGGTGGTTAAGCAATAGATACTCCTGGCCCACATGAGTATAAACTATGTACAGCACCCCCCTCAAAACAAATTATATTATTTTTTCTTGAATTGCGTAATGACTTGATCCGTTGTATTAGGGTACGTAGGCAACTTGGATATATTTTTAAGTCCAGTCATAAGTTCGAAAAATTTTGTCGTTCATGTGGAATGGTAGTTCTCATTATGCTTGTTAAAAAACAAAAGGCAAATATGTCTTAAATCAATACAAGATAGAAAAAAGATTCTATTACGTAATTCCGAAAAACAAAGATATCTACTCATTACATGTGGGGAAAAAAAAGAAAAAAGAACTCAAGCAAATGGATCGAAGTTCCTCATTCTCCTTTTCACGTTGTCTACATGCGCTATTGAAGTCTTCAAATTTTCTGCTGCTTCATTACTCAATGGAAAACCATTCTCAAGAGAAGTAATACTCCCTGATACGAGCTTAATCTATCAACAATACTCCTTGATATGAGTATAAAATGTCTACAAGTCTCAAGAAAATCCAAGTATAATACTCCTTGATAAAAGTATAAACTATCTTCAAATTCAAATAAAGACTCCCTGATATGAGTATAAAATGCTCCAAATCCCAAATTGGTGCAAGTATGATACTCCATGATATGAGTATAAACTATCTACCAAATCGAAACACTCATTTGACAAGAGTATAAATTGTTCACTTTTATGGTGGAAGTTCTCTCGATGAATGAAGAAAATTGTTTCTGTAATGTTGCCTTGCAAACCATGCCCAGTGGATGGGTCCTGTCTAATTTCGAGAGAGAATAAGAAGAAGTTTGTCGAATATTATTTTAGTGAAATAAATTGGTCTATTCAATTTTAAAGTTTAAGATTAACTCTTAAAACTTTATTCTTTGGTGCATTTGATAAATCCAAGGCGCCTATACAAAGCCCAATTGCAAATAAATGAAATAATGGATCGCGACGTTATTCACTCCAAGATTCGCTTTCAACCACCGTTCGTGAATAAGTCTCGAGGGGGCATTTGTAGACAAATTAAATTTGTAGCCAATAAAATGGTGACATGAAATTATATATTAGATGTCAATTTAAAAAATTCTCTATTTATATTGTTAGGAATTTAATCAAATTCTAATTCCTAAAATATAATAGTCAAATAAATTGATATTCTATATATATTTTTTCTAGCAAACCAAGAAAAAACCATGTGGCTAAATAATATATTATGAAAATTCAAATAATATATAATGGCAAGTCAAATTTAGGGTTGTTGCATCTTTTAAATCAAACCATGCAATTTAATTTCTTATACAAGAGAAAATCTATGTATTGTTTGCATATCCTATATAATAATATTACATATACATATATATATATATATATAGGGTATGGATCAAATACATCTTATTGGATTAGGTAAGATATAAGACTCAATCTACACCATTGATAATATTTGATCCTAAGGTTTGGATTTAACCCATTTTTCAGATTATATAATATTTTTTAATGCTAGTAGGGGCATTTTAGTCAACAAATCGTAACAAACTCATGCAATTATTATGTAGGATCAAAATCAAATCTCTGTTATTGCTCCATAACAGATTCTGTTTCTCAATTCATTTTTTATTTCTAATTATAATTCGATCCAAAATTATCAATTTCATTACCAAAACGTAAAATTTCTTCATCATTCATCAATTCTGCTTCCAAATTCATTTTTTTCTTTCAAATCATAATCACCAATTCATCGTCATCACGAATTCTGCATTTTTTTCCTCCATTATCAATAGTTTTTTATTACGTCATTGTCAAGCCATCACCTGCGTCGCCGAAGAACAGCCATGGCGGAAGCTGTTGTTGCTACTTAAATAATTGATTTGAATTTGGAAGCTCCTAATGAGAAATTGAAAATTAATTAATCACACATAATTTCAGTTTCATTATTATGGAAAAAGCTTTAGCCACATGAGACTATGCACAGGTAATGGGATGATGAATGAATAATTCTTCAGCCAATATACTGTATAATGAGTTACAATACACTGTATTATGTGTTATAACATAATGTATAATGACTTATAAGATACTGTATAATAATTATAAAATTGTAATTGTATGATGTATAAACACACACTCTCTAATGGGTTGTAAGATACTGTATAAAATATTATAACATACTGTATAGTTGTTTATAAGATACTATATAATGGTTTGAAATCACTAATTATATGTCACTAATCACACACTGTATATTACAGTTGTATTTACTGTATAATGGTTTACAAACTACTGTATAATGGTTTATAAACTACTGTATGATGGTTTAAAAAATCACTAATTGTGATGTCACTAAATACTACATTGTATATCACCACTCATCTACTGCGTTTTGCTTTAAAAAAATATATATTTTAAATTTTCGAAAGGCAAAAACTGTTTTTGGAATGTGGTCCCAAGCTCTACTTCAATCTCGAAGGAAACGTCGTTTTAAAAACAACTCAGTATACTTATCATAAGTATGATAAGTATGCACCACCCTATCGGGTCCAAATTCCATCGTTTTAATAGGTTTTTTTGCGTTTTTGTGTTTTCAGTCAGATTTTTATTTTTATTTTTATTTTTATTTATTTCCATTATTTTCGTACTTTACCTTGTTTATATTTACTGTATATTTGATTATTAACTATTATATAATGGATTAATTAGCTATTGGATTCACTGTATAATGGCTTATATGATACTGTATAATAGATTATAATATACTGTATAATGTAGTACAAAATGCTGTATAATATATTCAACTGACTGTTGAAAGGAGCACAATCACATGTTGTATATCCCTATTGTATGAACTGTATAATGTAATATAATACGTTGTATAATGTAATATAATGAGCTGTATAATGTGTTCAAATCACAATATATGGTATATCACCATTATAGTTTACTAATTAAGCAATATACAGAAATAACAGAACATTCAAAAATCAAAAATCAAAGCAAATAACAATGATGTAAGCGAAAACATGTGGAATTCAATCTTTTCAGATTCTGGGTTTGCAATCTCGATTTTCAGAATTTTTTCGTGGGTTTCAGAATATTTTTTTGTGATAATCGAACGAAATCTGAGGTTAATACGATTCTATACATTGATTGCGTTAATCTTGGGCTGAGATTGTGATAATAAATGGTTGAGTTCGTGGGTATCAGTTTTTGAGAGATTGCAGGAGATGATTGTCGTTATTTTTGGTAAATGGGTGATGTATAATTTTGCCATTTTGTCCATTATACCCCTAATCCCTATTTTCCATTTTTTTTCTGCCTGTTTCTTCCTTATTTTTTGGACTGTTGGATTTAATGTATCCAATGATGTATATTGGATCTTAGATCTTATCTAAAAGAGGGTATGTATTCGATCTTGACCCTATATATATATATAAAGAACAACGTTGCCACCTACTTATCTTCCATATATATATGTGTGTGTATGTGTATGTGTTATTATTAATGTTATATGAATCCTATATAATATTATATTATATATATGTATAAAGGATTAAGGTATATTTTGGCATCAACACACGCCACTTGCCATCCTTTACATATAATATATATTATAATATTATATATTTTCTCTTTGAATTAGATTGCCAAACAAGTTATGTTTTATGGCAAATCAAATCAAATTTTCAAGAGAAGGAAATAAATTACGCACCAAGTTATTGAAAACCAATCAAATCATACCAACTCATCAAATAATTATGGCATAGTTTTCATCCTACAACTATAAATAGGGGTTCAAATTCATTCATTCGGCACACCAAAATTTGAGCAAGAGAGAGATATCAAGAAATGTATTGAAAGTTCTCTCTACTCAAATTCAAGAAGATTCAAGGCGGTTTGGGTGCAATCAAAATGATTTGGTGTCAATCAAGGCCGCAATCAAGACGATTTGGTGTCAATCAAGGTGGCAATCAAGCGGTTTGGTGGCATTCAAGGCGATATTCAAGGCGTTCTTGGTGACCACTGAGAAGTTCAAGGCGACATTCAAGGCGTTCTTGGTGACCACTGAGAAGTTCAAGGCGACATTCAAGGCGTTCTTGGCGAAACTCATTAAATAATAGTGTTTAATTCGTGATTACGGTGTTAAACCCAAGAATTAACGTAATTAAAATTCAAGTCAAATTTGAAGTTCATTTTCGGAGTTCTTTAGCTCAAAATCATCCTAAAAGGATGAGGAACAGTTAGATTAAGTCTGAAAGTTCCAGAACTAGTCTTCAAAGCACCACCACAGTGTGCAGTTTTCAGTTTCAGAAACATTGCTTCATGTTCTTGTGCCCAGAAATCACACTTTCGTTGATTTGATCATACATGCAAAACCATCTTTGGAAACCTCTATGAGTTCAGATATCATTAAAGGTAATTGGTTTTGAAAACCGTTAAGGAAATATTACAGAAATTGTATTTGAAGCATCACTGCCAGTAATCTCTATTCAATTCCAGAATCTATGTTTCATATTCAATTGCTCTAAAACCCCTTTTTCTATGCTCTGATTATACATGCAAAACTATATTTAGAATCCTTATTGAGTCTAGATATGTTTTATGATAAAATTTGCTGAAAAAGGATTCGGTAATAGTCCAGAAATTGCCATCAAAGAGTCCTTGTCAATGTGCTGTTTTAGTTTCTAGAAATTGTCATGCATATATCGTTGCTTTGAAATCACCGTTTCCATGGTCAAATTATAAATTCAAGACCATTATGAAAAATCCCTATGTGTGTAGATTTTTATAATGGTAAGAAATATCAAGATACATAGTGTAAAGGGGTCATAAAGTTGATTTTAATAAAAGGTGACAGGAGGTACCTGAATGGGCAGATTTGGAGTGTTGATTTTGAAGGCCGATTTAACCAATTTCTGGTCTGATTGTAGAGATGGAATTTTGATTGTAGGAAAGCTTAGTTATTTTAATAATATATGGATACTAAGTTTACTTGATGATTAGGAGGTTAAAGGGAAGAAACAAGGATAATGGCAGAGACGGGACAATGGAGGCGCACAGTGGAGCGATCTGGTGTAATCTTGTGCACGAATGAACAATGGAGGTTAAATCTTTTCATATCCAAGTTAAAAATCGCTGTGAAGCACAATAAATGTTGGGTAAGTTGGCTTGGCCTTAATCTTTGATTATTTGCGATTAAGTGTATCATATTGAAAATGAACAATTATCGGATTGAGTGGATATTATGAGTGTATTGATGAGTATAGTTATTTGGAATAGGTAATTGTACCTACGAGATAGGTCGAGCATCACTCGAACACCAGACTTGAGCTTTGGTATTCGATTGGACGAAGTGAGTTGCCTCTCAAAATTATAGTTATAAGTCTTTCAAAACTGGAAGGAATTTTCTTCATGTCGTATATATATATATATATATATATCCTATAGTTGCATCATGCTTTTAAATCAAATCATGAATTCATTTTAAATTAACCATTTCATGTTGCCAACTGTTAACTGCGTGAATATTTTCAAAAACATATTTTGCGAGAATAATTTTCCAGACATGTTTTGTGAAAATAATTTCAAGGAAAACATATTTTTAATGAAATTCTGAAAAACTATTTATTGGATTCAATATTTTATCGTGAGCTAAAATGCTTCATTGCATCACTTGTGACATAGGTGATTGCATACTTGTTTCAAATGCATATTTTTGCAAGAATGATTTCAAAGTAAACATCGATTTTATGGATTTCGTGAAATTATCGTGATCATACATTGTGACTACATTCAAGTGATACGTGTTGCATATTACGTGATTAATTATCGTGCCCAAGTGTCGGACGTGGATAGGGCAGGGTTCGGCTGGTCAGGCATGGGCTTGCGGTCTTAAACGGTTCCCGCTATCCACGGCCAAATCCCAACACCTAAAGACGGAGTGTTTTGAGGGTAAGTGAGTACTAGATCATGTGGCATACTCCGGATATGACCAATCAGGCATCGCAAGCCTTCGTGGGGAGGTATAAGGTGATGGCTTTTTAGTCGCATGTTCAGGGGTCATAAGGAAGAAGCAGTGGGACCCAAAGTGTCGTGGGCGAGTCATCAGACGCGATGGTATTACTAACATGGCCCCATCCTGCTTAAACGTGTCTTGTACATATTACTTGCATTGAACTGATTGCTATTAAATGCATGATTTAAAACGTGAGTATCATATCACTCATTGATCAACTGTTCATGTGAACGAAAAACTCAATTTTCACTTATGCTTTCAATTATCCTTGAACAAAACTTTATCATGCATATACTAAGGTTTGAAGTCCTACCATTTATTGCTTAAATGTTTTTATGCATACAAACGTCATTTTAACTCCGGTTTCCAATGATCCTTTGAAAACAAAAACTATTTTAAGCACCTTTCACGCGCACACTGGCACTCACTAAGTCTTTGCTTAGGTATTTCACTGTTTCCTTCCAGTTAGAGGTGACTTGAGCAGTGGACTGGCTCGAAGGATAAGGAGTGTAGACAAGGACAATCCTAGACGTGACAATTGCAAATTAAGACATGGATAGTAAGTTTACTCTATCTGGTTGATGGTGTTAGGGTTGGGAACCTGCTAGAAGTTGTTGATTTGTTTGGAGATTTTGGATTGAACTGTTGTTTTGATAGGCTCACGCCTTCAGATTTTGATCCTTTAGAGATTGAATTTGGGGGCATGACATTACGTCATGCCCTTTTTCGATTTTTTTCCCTTCCTAAGACCTGTTCAAACATCAAATAAAGGTACACCCCATGTCCCAACCTTGTTATTCCTTAGCATGTTTTGGGGGGTTTTAATAGTTCATATATATTGAGTTAATGAATTATTTTTAATAATTTGTTTAATAAATCAAGAATTCCACGATTTCGCCCAATATTATCATCCATCCTCAAGCTTTTAAGAAAAATTGAAAAATACATTCTAAATTATTATGTGGAAATTACATATTACTCACATGCGTTAATGTTAGGGATGGCAACGGGACGGGAATGGGACGGGTTGGGCAGAACTCATTTCCCGTCCCGTTAAAAAAAATTTGGACCCGGACCCGGTCCTGTCCCGGACCCATCCCGGACCCGGTTATTTCCCGGCGGGTCCGGGTCCTTCCCGTTGGACCCGGCTGGTTTTTGAAAAAAAAAAAAAAAACTTTTTTTTTCTTCCTTTTCTTCTTCTTCCCTACTGTTTTTTCTTCCTTTTTCTTTTTATTATTCTTATTCTTCTTCTTCTACACCAACAAACATGACCAACAAAACAAAAAAAGTTGAAACATCCAACATAAATTAATTAATTTTACAGTAAACCGATAATTAAAATAAAAGTCACATAATTTCATCATGTCCATTTATATATATATATGTCCATCTATCAAAAAGAAATAGAAAAATAGAGAATAAAGTATTAGGGTTTGGTTGATATAATTATTATTATATATATAAAATTAAAAAATATATATTATATTACCGGGACGGGTCCGGGTCCGGGTCCGGGTCCGAGACGGGAAATCGACTGGACTCATTTCCCGTCCCGGACCCGGCCGGGTCTTGAATTTCTATTCCCGGACCCGGACCCGGTCCCATTTTCTTGGACTCATTCCCGTCCCATTAGGGACGGGTACTCGTTAGACCCGGTCCCATTGTCATCCCTAGTTAATGTTTTACGCTCGAGTCAAGCTAAAGTTTTTACCAAAACTATGTATTGAAACTATCTCAGAAAGGGTTGTTTAAGTGTGAACTACCAAAGATTATTGCAAAAAACATTAGGAAGCCTGTACTCAATGCCCCCATTTTGATAATTCCTATGGGACGACAAAATTACCTATTTTGATACTCTTTTTTGCATCTTCTAATGCAAATGGTGCTAGACGTACACAATTTATAAAGGTTAAGCCACAAACTCATTATCCTCCCCGGCGCTTTCTTCGGATTTTTTCTAAAAGGTTCTGGTCCTTCTCAAAGGCTCAATAGCATTGGTGTGGACCACGGAGAGGGATCACCTTGCCAGATTTTGCAAAATGAATTCATGTATGGTGAAAGAATGTTAGTATTATGATGAATTATTCTTCTTCCTCTTTCCATTTGAGAAATCACACACAGCCAATTTGATAGTAATTGCCGGTAATTCTCTCATCAGTTATGTGTTGAAGACAATTGTACGAAATATGCAGAAGACACAAGGAAAGTATATTGGATTTGCAACAATTTACTTATCTCTTCAAGACAATTGAAAGGAATTTGCAGATGACAAAAGGAATTATATTTGACTTTCAATATGCTTGTGAACCATCCATATTAATATACATTGAACAAGGTTGTTAGTATTAATTTGAAGTTCATGCAAATTCATTTGATAATAATAATTATTATTTTATAAATAATTATTCTTTAATTTGAGGATGATATTAATTTATTACTATAGGGTTATTTTAGTCTTAACAAAAAAGTTAAGAAATGTAAATCATGTAAATCACTCATATGTAAACCACTCCTAATTTTAGAATATATATATATATAGATAAGTGCATACATATTTATATTATATTGTTTTACGATATTATCATATTATATTATAGATTGTTTGAAAATCTGAGTTTCAAGCTTAATATTGTTTCCATTTGTTAGTAAACTTGCATATGGAGTACATATATCATCATGTTAATTGTTAAGGATTGTCTGAAAATTTGTACTTAAAAGATAGGGAAAATTGCATTTTTGGTCCAGTATGTTTGGCCTCATTTCAATACGAGATTCTCACATTGCGTTCCTTAACTTTAAAAAAAATCGCATTTAGTCCCAATCGAATTTTCTGTTCAAAATTTAACACTCAACTCCGTTAGTCAATATTTTGACTTATAGTTTTTGGGAGAATTTGGGCATGAATGCACTCACACACGAAGTTTATTCAATATCACGTGATAATCAGTGTAAGGTCATGTATATCTATATAGTTGAATTATTTCAACAAGGTCATGTGATTCACGTGTGATGTACGTGTTGTTTACTAGTATAACAAAATGCAAAGAACAAACATCACTGATAGGGATACAAAATTATATATATTTTTTGTGTTTATATATAAATATATATATTTAAAAACATATTTCAATTGTTTTTAATTCAGAATATATATAATTTAGATTTATAAAAAATACATTAAAGTTGGTTTACTAAGAAAAATAATCCTCTTGTCAAAGATAAAAATATAAATTGTCAGCTCAACTAATGGTGGTAAACACCATCACTAATGGATTTGAAAATGAAGGAATGAGAGATGTTTCAATAGTTTGGGAGGCTAATTGATGCACAGGGTATAACTCAAGGGGATAAATTGATTTTTACTCTATATTATAAATATAGGGAAAATTACACTGAGTACCCCTGATGTATTGCCTAATTACGGTTGACATTCCCTAGTTTAAAAAATTACATCTAACATCCTGTAGTTTCATATATTGATGTAAGGTTGGACGGAAGATGCAAATTGACCTAAATACCCCTAACAAAAGATTTTTTTTTAAAAAAAAGAGAAAACATTAGAAAAATGAAAAAGACTGAATTACCATGTTGTCCCTAAGGGAAAATTACATTGAGTTCCCCTAAGGTATTGCCTAATTACGGTTTACATCCCCTAGTCTACAAAATTACATCTAACATCCTGTAATTTCATATATTGATGTAAAACTATTTTTTGAAATTATCAAATAATACTAATTTGTTTATTTCTGAAATTATCAAAAATAAAATCAAATAAAAAAATATTTTCGAATAAATTATAATGTAATTAAAAATAATTAAAATATTTTCAAATAATATTGAAATTATAACTCAAATATTGAAACATTACATATAACATCTACACCTTTACAAAATATTACAAATAACACCAAAAGGGTATAATTGTCCAAAAAATTAGGGTTTTTAGGTTCAAAAAAATTTCCTGCCAAAATAAGAGATATTTTCGGAAGTTTACAAAGATTTTAACGGCGCCGTACTAAAACCCTAACGGACGCCGATTGTTGGACGGAAGGAAACTTTAGGATGTTAGATGTAATTTTTTAAACTAGAGAGTATAAACTATAATTAGGCAATACCTCAGCGGTACTCAGTGTAATTTTCCCTATAAATATATATATATATATATATATATATATATATGTATATGTATATTACACGTATGTTTGTATATTACCAAATCCCCTTGCTCAAAACAAACGAGGGACAAAGTTGTCTTTGATCACTTCAGAATTTGATGAATTTTTTATTTTTAAGAATGAAATCTGCACTCCTGAAGTCTGGTGTAATTACCAAACCATCTCTCTCAAAACAAAGTAGGTACAAAGTTGCTATTGTCATTTTAGATTCTTTTCGAATTCTATGTTATAGTTTATTTAGTTTTAGTTTTCGCTTTCTTTTGCGCCGTTAAGAAATTTTTATCATTGCACATTAGATCTCTAAATTTTAAAAAATAAGGTTTACGTAATTACATAATTTTTTTTTAATTAAACCAAATTTCAAGAGTGTAGGTGCGTGTAATTCATTTGTTTTTATTAAAAATGAGGGAGGAGAATAAGCTAATCTAATTACTTTGTACCAAATTATCGTGCATAAGCATCTTTCATAGTTATAAATAATTTCTACTCGGTCCCGCCGATGACTTATTTTCCTCATAATTTGATTTTATTATTTCGAGCTCCTAGCAATGAGATATTACATGTATGATGTATACATTGACAGAGATAGAAATGAATGGTTTGGTTTATTTAAGATTTAAAATCGATGAATTCTGACATAAACATTCTAGTTTGTATCAAATTAATGATTTCGCCAGCACCAAAAGCTTGAGATCTAGTCTCTTTTAAGTGTTTAGGTCGCTCTTTTGGGTGTAGCACCAAAATGGTGTGGTATGCATTTACTTTTTCGAACATTGAGTGTTCTTGCGTAATGTATTATCTGCTTTAATTGGAGTCATACAATTTTGCGATGGTATATTATATTAAAAGAAAAACAACTTTCAAGAGATTGATCAACATGTGAAAATGGCAAACTCATGTCCAAGAGAAGAGAATATGTGTTGTAGATTGTGGGTATTAAGTCAAAGGTGTTGAAAATGTGGAGCGGAACCTTTGAAGTTGTTGTAGTGGAGGCTTAGGTTTTTGGAGACACGACTGGAGGGTATGAAAATGGTGGGGAAATATTCTGTTTTAATTGTTTAGGTCGCTTTTCTGCTCTGACCCAAAGTGATGTGGTATGCATTTGCTTTTTCGAACATCGAGTGTCCTTACGCAATGTATTATCTGTTTTGATTTGAGCCATACAATTTTGTGACGGTATGTTATATTAAAAGAAAAACAACAAGAGATTGATGAACATGTAAAAATGACAAACTCATGTCCAAGAGAAGACAATATGGGTTGTAGGTTGTGGGTACTAAGTCAAAGGTGTTGAAAATGTGGAGCGGATGCGGAACCTTTGAAGTGGTTGTAGTGGAGGCTTAGGTTTATAGAGACGAGGGTATGAAAATGGTGGGGAAATAAAATTCAATTTCTCCAAAATGTTGATTGTTGAGTATAGATTTATTACCAGGGGCAAAATAGTCTACGCACATTTCAATATTGAATGGTCAAATTTTGTGGGATTATGGATACCACTTATTAGCTAGGTGGATTCCATAATCCCATACCCCGGAGTGATGGGATACCAAGCTCCTTTCCCCAATAAAAAAAAAAAGGATATCGAGCTCTAAACATATCTAAGGCTCCGAACTTACAAGTCACAACCATGATCTTAAATTTTGGTCGAAATCTCGAAATTTTGACTTTTTTTGTGTCTCAAAATGAAATTTCACTTTTGATCCAATTATGTAGAATATCCGTTGAAATTTCAACCAAAACCCGAATTTTAAAAATAAGATTAAATTATTTTACAAAATATCCACCGAAATTTCAACCGAAATTTGAAATTTTCCGAAACATTCATCGAAACCAGAAATTACGCAAAATTTAAAGATAATATTAAATTATTTTAATATGTAGATATTCATTTTCTTTCTTTGGGACCACAACAATCGAGTATGAAAAGTTGATGTGAGATAGAATATAACGATTTTAATCTTAGAAATTCCATATGATTTTGAATAATATATTTTATGAAAATTGTATGTGTTTTGCATTAGTGAAGTTTTAAAGATATTTATTCATTCCTTTACTTTTAAATCCTACTTATTTTAAATTTTCTTCACAGATTTTACTCATTCTAATTAACAAAGCTCACTATATATACGTTATATACACAATATTATTAATGAAAGAAATGCATAATATGTAAATTAAAAATACCCAAAGTTTCATTTACAAATTTCAATTATTTCTATAAATTTCCATGATTTCACTATAATCAAAACCGAATTATAAATATCCTGAAAATTTTTGTAGATTCAATACCTCAAAATTTATAATGATACCGATATTTAATACCTTGCTTACAATCAAACTTGATATTTGGGATGATCGAGGGGCTTATCACCTTTCCATCTGGGCAAACCAAATGGTATGCTTACAATTAAAGAAAAGCCGACATAGGACTCTTACCACATAAATAATTGTTAAATTTCAAAATCGTAACAGCTCATGAAAGGCAATCCACTTTTTCATCATCTCGAGCCAAAGTCAATCCCTCAAACTTTCGATGGGATTTTGACGTCCCAACTTTTTATCCTATTGTTTTCTTCTTTAATAGACAATTGAGAAATCCTGAAAATTAGAATTGATTAATCAAATCCCATGTGAAAGTTGAAACAACTATCCAATTTATTGGCAGAAATCCAAAATTTGTGACGCTGTCCGTGACCCATCTGGCTGTGTATCTCAAAACACAGAAAAGGCACATGCAAATTTTCCTCCATTGTCTCATCCCACTACAATAATTAATTACTAGGAAGGCATTAATATTCGAAATAGATCAATATAGAAACATGGGTTTTGGAGTAATCCAAATTAAGTCAACCCTTCACTTCAACTAAAACTCAACTTACATATAAACCAATCCAAAACCCCAACGTTTAAATCTCGAAAAAATGGAAGTTACACTTATTAGCTCAATTTTCACACCAATCCTGTTACTAGGATTGATAGTATTAGCACTCAAATTACTGAATTTGGTATGGTTTAGGCCTAGAAAGCTGGAAAATTTACTAAGGCAACAAGGTCTCCAGGGAAATTCATACAGACTTGCTGTTGGGGACATCAAAGACTTGATCACAGTAACAAAAGCAGAGCAACCAAGATCAATCAAACTTTCAGATGATTTACCGCCACATATTCTTCCATATTTCCACCAGACCAGAAGCAAGTACGGTAAGTTTAATTTAGTAAAACAATATATATATATATATTTACAGTTGAATGGTTGTAGTACAGATTAAATATTTGTTCCTCTGTTTCCACAATTTGAAAACAGGGGAGAATTCATTCATATGGTTTGGACCTACACCAAGATTGATTATTACTGATCCACAGCTCATGAAGGAGATTTTGACGAAACCCGAAATATTTCACAAGCCACTTCCTGATCCTATAGGTGAAACTGTTGCTGGAGGGCTCTTGTTTCTTGAGGATGAAAAATGGGCTAACCATCGAAAAATTATTAATCCAGCTTTCCATATGGAAAAGTTAAAGGTGAGATTATTTCTTTTCAGGGTTAATTATACTATTGTCCCGTCTCTTATTTAGTGTAATTACATTTCAATATGCTTATTTTCAGCGCACATCAAATATCCCTCATATAATAAAACCTTACCATCGGCTTGTTTCGTTACAAAAGTAACGAAACTTGCTGATCTCATCAAAAATATATTTTTCAGATTTCTTATTTGCTCTTCTGTTAGTCAACTTTCTTTGACCAATAAACCCTTGAGGGGGGTGAATGTAATTTTTCAAAATAAAAAGGGTGGAATTATAACTTTCAACATTGAAATACATGATTTCATATATGAAAAAACTTAAAGATGAGATTATTTCTTTTTAATTTTTCTTGTTCTTGTTTTTTAATTCAAATTTTTGTGGCTATGCAGAATATGGTATCTGCAATTCGTTTGAGTTGTTCAAACATGATAGACAAATGGGAAGACTTAATTTCTAGTAGTAGTGATGAAGAGTCTGGGGAGATCGACGTATGGTCTTATCTAGGAGATTTATCGGGTGATATGATTTCGCGGACAGCGTTTGGTAGTAGTCATGAAGAAGGAAGAAGAATATTTGAGTTGCAAAGGGAACAAGTGAAGCTTGTTTTGGAACTTATACAATTCACTTTTATCCCTGGATGGAGGTAAAATGTTTGAATCTAAGAATTTCAAATCCATAATTATAAATGATCAAGTTAAAATGTGTTTTCATATCATTTAGTGTCTATTTTGAGCTATTTTTCAAGTATTAGGTCGAGTTGTATATAAATTCAAAGCTGTGTACAAATTTGTTATGTTGACAGATATGTCCCGACCAAGGCGAATAAAAGAATGAAAGCAATCTCGAAAGAAATTCAGTCGTTGCTAAGGGGTATTATCAACCAAAGAGAGAAGGCAATGGAAAGGGGTGAAACCATTGGTGATGACTTATTGAGCACATTGATGGAATCAAATCTCAAAGAAATTGAAGAACATGGAAACAAGAATGTAGGAATGAGTATTGAAGATGTAATTGAGGAATGCAAGTTATTCTACTTTGCTGGGTCAGAAACCACTTCAATTTTGTTGGTTTGGACAATGGTAATGCTAAGTAAACATCAAGAATGGCAAGTTCGCGCAAGAGAAGAGGTTTTGCAAGTCTTTGGAAAGAACGAACCAACTTTTGATGGCCTAAACCGCCTTAAAATTGTAAGTAGATACCTTCTTAGAATCTAATTAATTTAGCACTTTTAACACTTGAAGAACATAAATGATGTTCAAACTCATAAATTAAACATCTGCCTGAATTAATTTTTTCATACTGACACTGTGTCACTATCATGTTTTGTGGGTCTAATATGGATCTACTGCTGATATAGCATCATCCTGTCTCATTTCATACCCTTAGTAACATTTTTCAAATGCCATCGTCGTCCCCAAGAAACCGGAAAACATAATCAACTTAAATGAGATTAGGTATAATGATTGATGATCTCCATGTCCCATGTCCCTCGACTAACTCTTAGAGAGTCTCAAAACATCAAATTCCTATGTTAATCGTATACTTGTCATAGACTTTTGAGTCCTCAGTGCTTCTAACAAAGCCTCGTGACGTAACAACTCTAAAACGTATGCAGGTAACAATGATTATCCACGAGGTATTGAGGTTGTACACACCAGCACCAATCATTGCTCGAGCCCCGATAAAGACAGTGAAATTGGGGAACATAACGACTCTACCAGTAGGGGTAGGTTTGGTACTGCTAATAGGCTTACTACATCATGATCCCGAGATATGGGGCGAAGATGTGAATGAGTTCAAACCAGAGAGATTTTCTGAAGGAATTTCAAAAGCAACCAAAAACCAATTCTCATATATACCATTCAGCGCAGGTCCTCGAATCTGCATCGGCCAACAATTTGCGATGATTGAGGCAAAAATGGCTTTGGCAATGATACTACAACGCTTCTCATTTGAGTTATCCTCATCTTATTTACATGCTCCCTTCCCAATTCTCACTCTCCGGCCCCAGTATGGTGCTACCCTGCTTTTGCGCAAGCACTAAGTTAGCCATATACATATCTATATATATAGAGAGAGAGAGAGAGTAATACACACACAAGCTATATATGAGAATTGGTTTTTGGTTGCTTTTGAAATTCCTACAGAAAATCTCTCTGGTAATTGTAGTAATTCACAAGCCTCTAACCAATGCCTCCTTGTTTTTTCATTTTTTAATAGAGTAATACATAATTATTTTATTTTTATACTTGTTTTGGAAAAAATATTCTTAATTGTAGTAAGTAGACAGTTATATCAAATGTCTCATAATTAATGTATTAAACTTGTTTGAGTAGTTATGAATTGTAAAAAAAAAAAATTGAAGTTCCATATATTTGAGAGAGGAAAAAAAAAATCATTGATACATCCATCAAACTTGTTGGACGATTTCAAGTTGTAATGTATTTCAAATCCATTGATACTCATTTTGAGATATTTTCTCAATCACTAAATCGAATTTCAAATGACTCCATTTTAGAATCATTTGAAATTTATCTCCTTCAATTCAAATACAATTTAAGAACTTCCTCAAACGTTGATGGGATCTGATGTCAAAATGCTCCGATTCCACCACTTGACCTTCCTAATTTTTTGAAAAAATGGAAATGTCTTATCAGAATTAACTGATTAACTTGTATTCCCATCTGAACAACAAGTCAATTTCTTGGCAAATATAAAAAATTATGCAGCCATGAAGACACCAATTGAAATTTCTCTACTTATTTCACTCTCATTGAATAAATTTAATAAATTGAGTTATATGGAATCATTTAAAATAAATTAAAGAGAAAATTACCAAAACCCCCGACTTATGTGGTTTGTACAACCACCTCTCTCTGTTAGAGTTTATATTCTGTTTACATTCATATTCCTTGTCTCATTAGTATAGATTACAGTTCGTATTACTTACCTTATATGTATAGGTTAGCTTAGTTCTTTATTTCCTTATTATGTCTTCTTATTGCTTCTTAACTCTATATATACATGGTTTGATTAATACAATATTCAAGGGGATTTTACCTTAACATGGTATCAGCCTAAAATCACTCCTAGGCCTCTCGACAGCAAAGTGCAGCCGCCTCATTCTCTCAATTTCAGCCGCTGCCTTCATCTCTTCTTCAATATTCAAGGAGGCTATCTCTCACGGTAATTTTTTCTTGATCTCTAATCTCTTCCTTTATATTTTCTATTTTTTTTCTTCGTTTCATGTTTTCAATTTTTCTCTCCAAATCATGTCTATTACCGTCGATTCTTCAGCCACCCCTTCAAACGTGAATATACCCCCCCACCGACCCCCTAAAATCCCCGGCTCTTCATCCTGCTTTAGCCGCCGGCAATGTTCAAACTTATTTTGGTTTTAAATTAACGGATAATGATTCTAATTACAAACTTTGGCGAGGCATGTTTATGGACCTCTGCCGTAGCTACTCCGTTTTTGATCATCTTTCTGGAAAGTCAAAACCATCCTCTGATAACGATGACTCATGGTTTGCACTTGACTCCACCATTAAACGTTGGTTTTACTCCACAGTGGATCTAAAGTTACTCAAAAATATTGATTTAGAATTTTCCACTGCTCACAACTTGTGGTTTGCCATTGAAGAAAACTTTCGAAATAATAAACCCTCCCGTTCTTTACAAATTAATGAACGATTTCGTACCCTTCAAAAAGGTTCTCTTTCTATTTCCCAATATTGTCAAGAGATGAAATATCTCGCCGACCTTGATACCCCTATCACTGACCAAGTCCTTATTCTCCAACTTTTACAAGGTTTCCCCAAATCCTAACTTCCCCTCGTCACTGTCCTCACCACCCAAAAACCCTTCCCATCATTTTTCGAAGTTCGCAACTTACTCCTCACTCATGAAGCTCGTGAGTCTCGCTTTCACTCAATCCCGTCCTCCGATACAGCTCTTTTTTCACAAAATCAATACCAAAATCGAAACACACATCGAGGTAATGGAAAATATCGGGGTTGAGGTGGTGGTCGGTTTAATAGCCATGGTGGATATAGTGGATATCAACAATCAGGCTCTCGAAACAGCCCCTCTACCAACACCTGCCCAAATTCTGGTTTTAATTATCAACAGGGCCATCAATCACTTCCAGGCCCACGTGCATATGGCCCACAGCAGCATTATCCATCCCAGCCGCCCCTCCCCTTTGCCCAGTATTATCCAGCTAATTGGGCCTCTCAAATTCAGCCCACTCAGCCGCCTTAGTCCATGCAGCAACTCCCAAGCTCCCAAGCACTTAACAGCGCAGCTTCAACTCTTGGGCCACCCAGCATTCTCGGCCCACATCCTGTCAAATCCAACTTTCCAATCAGCCCGCGTCCAGCTACACCCATGCAATTTGCTATTTCTGGTGCACCTACACCCGCGCAGCAGTCCGCTCTCACCTCCACTAATCTTTCTTCGCTTTATCAAACCATAACACTCTACCAACCGGATGAACAATGGTACATGGATACCGGAGCCAACACACACATGTCCTCTCACCCAGGTAATTTATTTAATAACGTACCTAATGCTAATTTAAATTCAATTATTGTTGGTAATGGTGTTGTGCTTCCCATTCTTTCTGTCGGTCAATCCTTCCTCCCTTCCCCTTCTCGTCCCCTTCACCTTAACAATATTCTTGTCTCTCCTTACTTAGTTAAAAATCTTGTCTCTGTTCGCAAATTTACTCGAGATAATTCTTGTTCCATTGAATTTGATCCCTCTGGTTTCTCTATTAAGGACCTTAGGAGCGGCGCGTTGATTCTCCGGCATGATAGTGATGGCGATCTTTATCCTTTTCCTCCCTCATCCACCCCTCTCAGTGCTTCGACTTCTCTCGCGACTCTCTCCTCCTCTACCTGGCATCGTCGGCTCGGTCATCCTGGAGTGTCTATCTTCAATTTTTTATCTAGTCGTAATTTTATTAAATGTAATAAGGATTTTTCTCGCCACTTATGACATGCTTGTCGGCTTGGTAAAAATAAGCGTTTACCTTTCTCTAGTTCATCATCTTCTAGTAGTGCTTTGTTTGACATTATTCATTCTGATCTTTGGACCTCTCATGTTCCCAGTCTCAGTGGTTTTCGATATTATATTCTTTTTTTGGATGATTACTCGCATTTTTTATGGATTTTTCCTTTATGTACCAAGTCTGATGTTTTCCACATTTTTGAACAATTTTATACGTATGTCAATACTCAATTTCAAATTAAAATTAATTCTTTCCAATGTGATCATGGTGGTGAATTC
The DNA here is from genome assembly GCA_019426215.1 of Buddleja alternifolia. Taxonomy (NCBI): domain Eukaryota; kingdom Viridiplantae; phylum Streptophyta; class Magnoliopsida; order Lamiales; family Scrophulariaceae; genus Buddleja; species Buddleja alternifolia. The sequence continues at coordinate 17,407,511 of CM033392.1, read as the reverse complement.
GATAATAAAAAGTTTCACGATTTTTTTGCTAAAAATGGTTTACTCTTTCGATTTTCTTGCCCCCACACTTCCCAACAAAATGGAAAGGCTGAACGCACCATTCAAACGGTTAACAACGTAGTTCGTACTCTCCTTTTTCAAGCCTCCCTTCCCCCTCCTTTCTGGGCCGAAGCCGTTCATATGGCTACACATCTTTTCAATCTTTCACCCACCACTACTCTCTCCTATCGCACCCCTTTTGAACTTCTCTACCACGTTTCATCCTCGTATGATCATCTTCGTGTTTTTGGCTATCTTTGCTATCCCAATCTCTCTGATACTGCTACTCACAAATTATCCCCTCGATCTTCCACATGTATTTTTTTGGGTTATCCTACCAACCATAAAGGCTTTCGTTGTTTAGATCTTAGTACTAACAAACTCTTCATCTCTCGCCATGTTCTTTTTGACGAATCAATATTTCCTTTTTCCTCTTCTTCCTATCCTCCTCCCTCTACCTCTTACGATTTTCTCTCTTCTGATGATGACTCCACCACTCTTCCTCGTTTGGCTAGCTGCCGCCTCTCCTCGTCTCTTCCTCATTGGGCGCATCCTCCACCGGGTTTTTTGTCTCCTTCTTCTCCTCATGTCACCGAACCCTCTGTTGCACCGCATTCTCCTCTCACCTCCTCATCATCTCCTTCTTCTGGTACTCTTTCCGTTCCTGTCGACAATCCTCCCGCATCCACTCATCCTATGACTACGCATTCCAAATCCGGTATTATTAAACCTCGCACCCTTTTTAATCTTACTATCTCTTTCTCTTCTCCTTCACCTCTCCCTCGCTCTCACTCTCAAGCTCTTCGTGACCCGAATTGGAAGGCTGCCATGGAGACTGAGCTCTCAGCTCTCCACTCCAATGGAACTTGGGATCTCGTTCCTTGTCCTACTAATATCAATGTTGTTGGGTCCAAATGGATTTTTCGCCACAAATTTCGTTCTGATGGCACTCTTGAGCGTTATAAAACTCGTCTCGTAGCTCAGGGATTTACTCAGCAATCCGGTATTGATTATGAAGACACGTTCAGTCCTGTTGTTAAACCTGCCACTATTCGCACTGTTCTTAGTCTCGCTATCTCCCGCTTATGGCCTCTCCACCAACTTGATGTCAAAAATGCTTTCCTTCATGGTCATCTTTCTGAAACCGTTTATATAAAGCAACCTCCTGGCTACTCTCATCCCTACTTTCCCGATCACGTTTGTCTCTTAAAGAAAGATCTATATGGTCTTAAGCAAGCCCCCCGTGCATGGCATCATCGTTCTGCCACCTTTCTTTCCTCTCTCGGTTTTGTGAGCATTCGTGCTGATTCATCTCTTTTCATCTATTCTCATGGTTCCTCTATTGCTTATCTTCTCCTTTATGTTGGCGACATTGTTCTTACTGCATCCTCCACTTCTCTTCTCTCCCATCTTACATCTCTTCTCTCCTCTGAATTCGCCATGACTGATTTAGGTCCTTTTCATTATTTTCTAGGCATCTCTGTTTCTCGTTCTGCTTCTGGTCTTTTCTTATCTCAAGAAAAATTTGCTCGTGAAATTCTCGAACGAGCTAATATGTCTTCCTGTAACCCGACGTCTACCCCTGCCGACATCCAATCCAAGCTCTTCGCTACCTCCAGTGCTCCGTTCTCTGATCCCACTCTTTATCGTAGCCTCGCTGTTTCACTTCAGTACGTCACTTTTACTCGTCCTGATATTTCCTTCGCTGTTCAACAACTCTGTCTCTTTATGCATGATCCCCATGATCATCATATGCTTGCTCTCAAACGCGTTCTTCGTTATCTTTGTGACACTCTCTCCCACGGTCTCTCTGTCTATCCTTCCTCTACCTCTCAGCTTATATCTTAGTCTGATGCTGACTGGGCCAGTTGCCCCACTACTCGTCGTTCTACATTCGGTTACTGTGTCTTTCTTGGTGATAATCTCATTTCTTGGTCCTCCAAACGTCAAGTTGTTGTCTCTCGGTCTAGTGCCGAGGCCGAGTATCATGCTGTTGCAAATGCCGTTGCTGAGACCGCTTGGCTACTTAATCTTCTTCTCGAACTTCTTTGTCCTCTTCAGAAAGCTACCATCGTCTATTGCGATAACATTAGTTCTGTTTATCTTTCTTCCAATCCGGTACAGCACCAACATACTAAACATGTTGAATTAGATTTATATTTTGTACGTGAAAAAGTTGCCTTGGGTGAGGTTCGTGTTTTGCATGTTCCCTCTGCTCGACAGTTTGCTGATAACTTCACCAAAGGTCTTCCGTCTTCTCTCTTTGATGATTTTCGTGCCAGTCTCAACATTCGCTCTTCTACCGTTTCGACTATGGGGGAGTGTTAGAGTTTATATTCTGTTTACATTCATATTCCTTGTCTTATTAGTATAGGTTACAGTTCGTATTACTTACCTTATTTGTATAGGTTAGCTTAGTTATATATTTCCGTATTATGTCTTCTTATTGCTTTGTTACTCTATATATACATGGTTTGATTAATACAATATTCAAGGGGATTTTACCTTAACACTCTTGAGTTTGGGTAATTACAAGCACCACTCTGGCCCCATCTTTTGTCTAACAAAGACACCCTCTAGTTAACTTTTTTAACGAAAAATGCTCAAGCCATCGGTTAGTTTTTTCTATAATTTGATTTTACCCCTAGGTTTACTTGATTTGGGTGTTAACAATAAAGACGATTAATTTAATAAAATATTTAAAAATTCATATAAATTTTTGTTTGTACATTCATATAAATATTAATAACACATATAATATATATATATATAACACAAAAATAGTATACTTTTTTATTAAAAAAAACATAAATATAATACATATATGCATAAATTTATGTACATGTGTATATATATTATTTATACTTATATAGTAATATTATATATAAGTCACCACCACTCCAGCCCTTCAGCATTCTCTCTCGGGTAGTGCAACCCTAACTTTCTAGGGCTTTTGGCAGCGGCGGCTCCTCCACCGTTCTGTGCCGGTTGTCGTCCTCATTTCTCACCCATCATCTCTCCCACTCCAAAACCCAAATGGATCTTCCCTCCCCCTCACCTAACCGAAAAACTTCAAGAGTCCATAGCTTTTTCCAACTCAAGAGCTCTTCGTGGCAAAGATTTGCATCTCCGGCGCCTCTACCAAGCCAAGGAGCATCTGTGTCGGCTTTATGGAAGACCACCTCCCCAGATCTGTCACTCAAAGGAGGAAAGTGCCCGTTGCTGTACACCATCACCCTCAGCCGCTTGGGTGGTGGCGGCCATGTCACCCTCTCCAAGCAAGCGAGAAAAAGAGAAGTCATTGATGGCTACCCTCTCTTTTGAAGATCCAAAGTTGTCTTATTCATTCCATTTTTCAGTTTGCTTTTCAATAAAAGTTGAGGAACCTTTGAGTTGCCGGTGAAATCAATCGTGACCATTCTCATTAGCTTTCCGGCTGTTCCTTCGAGCGAAAAATGGAGTTTGTTCATTTGTTATGCTTTTTTTAGTTATTACATTCTTGTTTTATGTTGTTTGGAGCTTTTGTTTTTCCATTTTAGGTTGTTGATGCAGAATTCCTGGCAAAGTGTGTTGAGAAGTTTTAGACTCCTCCACATTGATTGTGAAAAGAAGACTCCAGATGGTGGCTTTCATTGGAGCCATTTTCCTTGCTAAAAATATGGTTCTTGCTCAAGTTGATACCTCCTCTTTTTGGAATTGGGAGCCCCTATTAGATGTGGTCTCTTGTGATAAGCAAGAGTTTGACCTTCATTCTAGCGTTTGTTGTTGTAACTTGGTCGGTTGTAATGTTTTTTGTGCTTCCATTTTCGAGTCTTATGTTCTATTTGCCGAATCTGTTAGGTGTGTTGATGAATTAGAGTCGTTTGTATTTGGATTGATTTTTGTAATCTCTTTTGTTTTCATCAATGCATAACTTTTATTTATTAAAAAAATAGTAATATAATATATATACAAAAAATCATATAAATATTATATATAAAAATAAGAGGAAAAGAAATATCATTCCCATGAACAGCAAAACCTCATCCTTGCCAAACCACCACCAAATCCCCTCCCCTCCCCCAATCCCAAACCTCAACTACTCCCCAACCCCACCTCTACGCACCGCTGACATCCCAATAAATGCCAAACACAAGCTCAATACGGGTTTGCAGATTTTTCCCATACCCAACAGGAAGTCTTTTTTGTTTAATACCCACTTCCTTCCCCCCCGGCTAAATTGACCCCCACTCACGATTTTGCAGATTTTTCCCTTTTCCTTTTTCTTTGAGGGCATTATGGTCTTTTTAGAATTTTGATTTTTAGGGATTTCTTATGGATTTTTTCATTTCTTCTACTAGACTTTCACGGAACCCCCTCAATACTATTTAAGGATGTGTTTGTAAATATCCAAACTCGAGGAAGGTGGTTCTATATATAGATAATTCTATGTCACACCGAGTCCAATGATTTGAGTGTGAATTTTGTATCTGTCTCTGTTACACAGGTGCGTGGAAGGACCGTACAAAACACAAGTGTGTGGAAGGACCATACACAATACATTTTATTGGGTGAGAAATATAAACACGATGAATATTGGACTCGATCTAGCATAAATTTTTCCAACTCTATAGCCATAAGACTTATGGAGAGGAGTTTTGGACTTTTGGTAATTTTCCCTATATTAAGTCAACCATTTCCCTTCAACTGAATCTCTCTGTACTCGATCCAAAATCTTGAAAAAAAATGATGACAATGGAAGTAAAACTCATTAGCTCAATCCTCACTTCAATCATGTTAGTCGGACTGATAGCATTGGCAGTGAAATTACTGAACTGGATCTGGTTTAGGCCTAAAAAGCTTGAGAAATTACTAAGGAAACAGGGTCTACAAGGAAATACATACAGACTACTCCTTGGAGATATCAAAGACTTAATCTCAGTCACAAAAGCACAACAGCCAAAATCAATCCAATTTTCAGATGATCTAGCACGTCATATTCTTCCATGCTACCACCAAACATGTAGCAAGTATGGTAAGTTCAGTTCAGATTCATTAATAAAACAATTACTAACAGTTCAAATTCAATATAAATCGTTGTTTTTGAATAACAGGTGAGAATTCATTCATATGGTTTGGACCTTCTCCAAGATTGCTGATTGCTGATCCACAGCTCATGAAGGAGATATTGAGCAAACCCGATTTATTTCACAAGCCGAGTCCTGATCCTTTAGGGGAAGCTGTGGTTGGAGGGCTTCTGTATCTCGAGGATGAGAAATGGGCCAAACATCGAAAAATTGTCAACCCCGCTTTCCATGTGGAGAAGTTGAAGGTGAACTTGTTAATAGAAATCCGCCATCATAGTTTTCCTTGTTTCTAGTTTTCTTACTTCAACTTTGTGTGACAATGCAGAATATGGTACCGGCAATTTGTTTGAGTTGTTCAAACATGATAGATAAATGGGAAAAGCTGGTTTGTAATATTGGTGATCAGAAGTCGGGGGAAATCGACGTGTGGCCTTATCTTGAAGATTTATCAGGTGATATCATTTCACGGACAGCATTTGCTAGCAGTCATGAACAAGGAAGAAGAATATTTGAGCTGCAAAAGGAACAAGTGAAGCTCGTTTTGGAAGTCATAATGTTCGTTTTTATCCCAGGATGGAGGTAAACTATTATTGATAGGTTGCACATGGATTGAAATCTAACAATTCCATTTTCCCGTTTTTGGTTAAACCACATTTTTGTCTAGACAGAAGGTAGGCAGAAGGTATTATGAGACCTCGACTATAATTAATATCCAAAGAATATTATAATAATATTTCAGCCTACATGCCACCCCATCTGCACCCTTGGTATGTTTCTTTCCACACATAATTTCAATCCAAGTGCTACCCCATCTAATTTTGCATAATATTCGTCTATTGTCCTATGGCCAAAAAAAAAAGACAAATCCCACTTTACTACTCCAGTCATGTAGCACAAGAATTCCATATCCATGATCGAGTTTGTGTCCACAGCGTAGGTTGCAATAAATTTCAAATCTTTTAACATTTATGTTGAAATGTTTTTTTAACAGTTATATTCCTACCAAGGCGAACAAAAGAATGACAACAATTTCGAATGAAATTCAATCGTTGCTAAGGGGTATTATCAACCAAAGAGAGAAGGCAATGGAAAGGGGTGAAACCATTGGTGATGACTTATTGAGCACATTAATGGAATCAAATCTCAAGGAAATTGAAGAACATGGGAACAAGAATGTGGGAATGAGTATTGAAGATGTAATTGAGGAATGCAAATTATTCTACTTTGCTGGCTCAGAAACCACCTCAAGTTTGATGGTTTGGACAATGGTAATGCTGAGCAAACATCAAGAATGGCAAGCTCGAGCAAGAGACGAGGTTTTGCAAGTTTTTGGAAAGAACACGCCAACTTTTGACGGTCTAAACCGCCTTAAAACTGTAAGTAGATATCTTCTTACAATTCAATTTCACACTAATAACGCATGAATGGTAGGCTATGTAGGGATGTGAGAGAATGTCACAAATATTTTGTCCCAAGATATATTTTTTGCATATAAGGTGTTTGTGTGTGTGGATTTAGGAGATATACTGTTTGAAAATTTATCACCTCCAGTTGACTTTCTATCTCAAAAAAAAATAACTTCTTTAAATCTCAAAAAAATATCAAAAACTTCTTTAGCTTTTCACTATTAAAGGAAGGGGAAATCTCTATTTGAAACACTTCAACCTCATATAATTCTCCCACCATCTTTGTTCATGTTTCCGGCAAAACAATCTCTGCTATGGCGAAACAATATCCGAATTCTCAACCTCCAAGACGAAAACTGCCATTCAAAACCCATATTGATCATTTATTTCTATATTCCTAAAGCACATTCTCTTTTCACTTCTTGTCTATGAAACGGAATGAGACGATAAACCATTCAATCGCACCCATAGACATCCTAAATCCTAAAACATTTTCCTTGATACTATGTTTATCTATATCAACACAATATGTGTACCACAAGTAATATGGCATCACCACTCACATTGGTGTACAAACCTCTAAACGTGCAGGTAACAATGATTCTCCACGAGGTGCTAAGGTTGTACCCACCAGCACCGGTGAGTACTCGAGCCCCAACAAAGACAGTGAAACTTGGAAACATAACTCTACAACAGGGGATAAGTTTGTTTCTGCTAATAGGCCTAATTCATCATGATCCCAAGATATGGGGTGAAGATGTGAACGAGTTCAAACCAGAAAGATTTTCCGAAGGAATATCAAGTGCAACCAACAACCGATTCTCATACATACCATTCAGTGGAGGTCCTCGAATCTGCATCGGCCAACAGTTTGCGATGATCGAGGCAAAACTGACTTTGGCAATGATACTACAACGCTTCTCGTTCGGGTTATCCACATCTTATTTGCATGCTCCCTTCCCAATTTTCACTCTCCAGCCCCAGTATGGTGCTAACCTAGTTCTGCATAAGCTCTAACCAAAATGGCTTCCTGTGAAATTTCTCTATTAATTTGTGTTGATCAGAAGCTACAATGTGATTTAGTCGTCTCTGATCGTGTACTTCTCTATTTAGCTATACTATTATATAAAGCATAAAGGACGTAGAATAACTGCCTTGACTGTCAAATTTTTGGTGAATTAGTTTTTTTTTTATATATTTTATTTCATATATTATTTTCTCTTTTTTATTTTTTCTCACAAACCTTCTCTTTCTCTCCGTGCATTTCTCTCATATTTTCTCTCATCTCCTAATACACATTTTTTCCCCCTCTATTTTTTCTCTTTATTATCTCCCTACCTATTTATCTATCTATTCTTTTTCATTAATCATATTAAAATTTACTTTCCACCTTATTTTTCTTCTATTTTTATTCTCTTTATCTCATCTTTTATTTAAACTTGATTGAATTTTTCTCAAAGAAATTCCATATCAATTTTATATTATTGCACTCGCATAAAGTATGCCTTTACCGACTGGTTTGTAGAGTTCATACCGATTGGTGATGGACACTCATAACTCAATTTCGTGTTAGAAGAGCAAGCCAACATTCTATAATTTTTACTTAAAATAATAGTCCAAAAAGAACATTAAGTAAGATTTGCAGGTTTTGGGGGGTGGGAAGATAAGACTATCTTAAAGTCATTAGAAATCAATCCAGCCAGATTCCAGAGGGGAAAATACCGAAAGAGTAAAGCGAAAATTAATTGCGTAAAATAGAATTACCTGAAGCAAAAATATAGGGCAATTACCGATAGGGGTGTAAACGAACCGAGTTAAACCAAATGAGATATAATTCAAGCTCGTTTGAAATACATTTGAGCTTCAAAATTTGTATTTGAGCTTGTTTGATTAACTTTAATCGAGCCGAACACAAATCAGGCTCGAGTAGTTTGATTCTTTTGTACATGTTTTTATTATTTTTAACTAATCAATCCGAACTTCAAAACTTATCAAACATAAAAAATTGTTCAAGTTTGGTTTGATAAGTTAACGAACCGAGCTTAAACGAGCTTTTAGCGATCGAGCTCGAATCGAATATTTTAATTCGTCTTTCACCCCCAATTACTGAGATGAAAATGTGTAGAAACATTGAGCAAACCCGATTTATTTCACAAAGCACTTCCAGTTCCAGACCCAATATAGGCGAAACAATTGCTGGAGGAGGGCTTTTGTTTCGTGAGGATGAGAAATGGACTAAACATCGAAAAATTGTGAACCCCAGCTTTCCATATGGAAAAGTTAAACGGTGAATTAATTGGAAAATTTTGAAGTTTTAGATGAGATTATTATTTAATGTAATCCCATAATCAGATTAATGTTGAAGTTAGAAAGATGAACCAAGCGTCCAACAACATTTGTTTAGTGGTATTCACCTCCTCCTACTTTATGTAACAAATCCTAATTTTGAATCCAAGCTGTCATAATTTATAACCCTCCCCACTCAAAATTATGACTATTTGTCAAATTATATATTTAGAATATCCCTTCATCTTGAATTAAACAAACAAAAAAAAAATGATTGATTTTGACTAGAGATCATTTGCTAAAAATTCAATTTGTTATATATCAACAATTTGTCTATGCAATAAGTTTTAAGCTCAAGTCGAGCTCGATTAGTAAAAATAATAAAATATGTGCAAAAACATCAAACAATTCGAGCTCGACTGCATTCGACTCTACTAAAGCTCATTTAAATTCAACCCAATTAATAATCAAATCACGCTCAAGATAAATTCTAAATCTCAATTATAATTCAAATAAACTTGAACAACAACTTCATCAAATATACCTTGTACTCACAGCGACAGAACCAAGGGGACCAGTTGGCAGCCCCCTCAACTTCTGAAAAATATTTTGTTGCCCCATAAATTTTTAATATTTAAAAGTTTGCACCCCAAAAAATTAAAAATTTCTCGCATTTTTTCGTATTAGCCCCCGAACTAAAAACGTAGTTCCGTCCCTGCTGTACATATCTTCTTCCTTTTTTTCGTTTTTGTTTATTATTTGAACTTTTTGTGACTAAGCAGAATATGGCACCAGCAAGGAAAACGTTTGAGTTGTTCTCAAATATCAATCAAGAGTGGGCAGAACAAAAAATGGGGGAAATACGGAAACAGCAAATCAACAATTAACTGCGATAAAATTGAATTAATGGGAGTAAAAATGTAGGGCAGTAAGCCAAGAATTAAAACACGAGAAGAAAACGTGTAAAAATTGTTGAGGCTAGGCTGCCACCCAAAATGTAAATATAGGCCGGGTGAAATTGAGCTCCCGCACATTAGAAATTTCAAAAATTTCTCCGCGAGAACCCATTGGATCGGCCGATCCATAAATCCCCATCTTTATCAACCAAAATAAACCAACACTTATAAAGATAAAAGGAATATACATACATACATATATATATATATATACACACACACAACAAGATCACAAACTATTAAAAGAGGATTTGAAATGTGTGAGCCTTTCCCATAGAAAAAGATAAAGAGAGATAGATTATCGATCCGAATGTGGAAAGGGCTCTGATGATCGGTCTATGCCGGCAACGGAACACGAACGCCACATACCGGCGCGCTCGGCTCTTTGAAAGGCAAACTGGAATTCAATACAAAAACCCTAAACCCCTTTATAAAGAGAGGCTGGTGATTGGAATATGTCTCTTTTACCCCTAGGTTTTGTTCTGCCTAAGAGACTAGAGGGCTGAATGCTTTTTATTTCTCTTACCAATAAAAAAAACAAAAAACAACCACGAATGCTTTTCATTTTCTGTTGTTGCTTTTTTCCTTTTTTCAGATGTTCGTTTGTATTTGTATCGGTTTATGCATGAAAATAAATATATGTTGAGTAGTATAGGATTTCAATTTACTCCCTCACACGTTTCCAACTATATTTTTAATCACTATAGTGAATTACAAATTCACCTTAGAGTCATTTAAAATCTTTTCTCCTAATCCATTCGGCACATCCAAATTCTTCGATCCATACACAACCTAGAAATTATATAAGTAGGAATAACAATGACGTATAATTTACAATACATATAAGCATTGATTATATGTGGTTATATTATTTTAAAGTTAATTATAATACTATTATTTTAATAAAAGAGTAATAGCTATGTACGTTTTTACGTGGATCATATTAATTAAAGACCAGTGAGCAGTGAATCTCTATTAGCATTATGATGAGCTAGTTTAACTAAATGAAGAAAAGTCAGTAGTAGCGAGGCGGATGCTAGAATTTGTAGGTATAAACAAAGTAGCCTGAAAAATAAAATAGAAAAATATCCGTTTTGTATGATAATGGACAAAACAAACATAATTTGAGCATTCTGAATTCAGGATAAATCCATACAAGCCCTAAAACTCGTTCATTAAGCTTTTATGGATTCAATTTGATCGAGCCAAATCATGATCGATACAAAATGGGGTCAATTGGGATGATACGTGGTGGGTTTTGGGTGATCTCCACCCCACATGTATAGATATACGTGTGAGAGGTCCACCAGTGATGGTGGAGATCCTCTCGGGAGCTCCCAAGTATGACCCAGGCAACTGACCAAACCCACAACAACTGTAACTGGCACTGCAAACAGTACCAAAAAATGAAGTAAATAAAACATGTGAAGTTTCCTCCTTGTAAAATTTGAATCAAAAGCTACAGTTCATTTGTTATATAATGACACCAGCAGCTTAAAGAATTTATAATAATCACAAACTTGAATAGATTTTGCCTTCGGACGCGTGTTTCTCCTTGATCAACTCTATTTCAATCAGGGCTCTTTCCACAATCAACTCGTTAACAAATTTTCATAGCAAGTTATTCCTCGAAACTAAACCAAAGCAGAATTAATTGATTTAGAAGCAACTGGTACTCCAACTGTTCACCAATTTATTTATTTTTTTTGGACAAGTAGATTAGAAGCGAGGTTTCAGATTGAAAAAGCACATAGTCAAAATATCGGGTAGCATGGAGCACTAAAAGAGTATTTATATTGTGCCTTGATACTGAACAAGTTTCCAAAAATTTGTGATGGAAAATGAAAGAGCTGTTATAAGGAAAAGGACTATTCATCCAGTAATTGATCATTTAAATCACAGGTGAGGCACTAGTCATATACCTCTAATTACAGTTACAGTTCTCATCACTGTCATTGTCCCAATGATCCAAAGTCCCGAGGTGGCCATACCTGTGCAACCAAAATTAGTCGGTTAAGTAAATATTGCAGAAAACACCAACCACAACTCAAACTAGCTAAGTCGGAACTATTCTGAAGAGTGCTTTTATCTAAGTTTTACATGATTGATGCCTATATATTTTATATGATATACTATTTGATTAATAAACCATACATATTCCCACTAGAAAGCTGCATGTTTTAAAAGAAGTGAAGTTATAAACCAGGAGCACTATGAGGAAGTGACTTGGCAGAAGATTGTTTGGGGAAAGGGGCCAATTGCCAGATATAGGTTTATCTATGGTTGACAGTGTTGAACCGGCTGAAAACCAGGGATAGGATTCAAGTATGGAGTGAGCTTGAGGACAATAGATGTCTAATGTGTGGGGAAGAAGGAGAAAGTAGAGATCATTTGTTCTTTAAATGTGAAGTTACAAGAGAAATTATGCAATTGTGCTGGGGTAGATGCACATTCGGTGCAGCAAGCAGAACTGGGCAGAGCACATACAATGGGGCTTGAAGATTAGTGCAGGAAAGACAATTCTCAGTTGCAAAAGATGTGCCATGTTCGCGGCTATCATTTATCACATCTGGATAGATAAAAATAGGAGAGTTTTTTGTATAAATTTGAGAAGATATGATGGCCAGGTATGCCTGGTTTTTCAGTTGTAAATGATGTTTGTTGATTCAATAAGATGCCTTACAGTTACCAAAAAAGAAAAAAAGTTATAAACGAGAGATTTAATCAAAAGAAAGGCGACATAAACATACTCTACAAAATACTCTTCCAAGAATCAGCCCATAAGGAATTGGGCCAACGTGCCGCGAATCATTTGAAGCATATATGTTATCTCCCTGAATCCACACATGGCCCTTCGGCACCTATTTTTCCAAAAAGAAATGTAGTGAGTTCTATAAAAATGCATTTCTCTCACTAGAAAGAAATAACCAATTATCTCTATAAAACATCACTCGAAGAATTCATTAGAAATCAAAACATCAGATGATCAAGGATATCAAAATAGATTCCATAACAATTTCATATTGATAACCGGAACAATGATTTACTGCTAACGAGGGAGGAGTTCTGCTGGAAATATAATTTGATTGAAAAATCAAATTATATGATTTAGATTATGGATATGCATGGGGATCAAGTGATGACTTGATCAAATTCTGATATATATATATATATATAGGTGACTATTGTAGTTCAAAGGCAAGAGAGAATGTCTATGCTTTAATCTTTTCGGCATTTGTCCATGGATGTAGGCTGAATGACCAAACCACTTAATCCCTTTGTTTCGTTCATCTCTCTTCACTTTTTACATTATAGTCTGACTTTTTAATAAGTTCAAGTACCCACCGCATCACTCTTACAAGTATGCAGGAGTATCAAGTACATTTTAGTCCAAGAGCAATTCTACTGAAAATGTAGACCTAAATAATCAACTAAAGCCATGAATATTCTCCTTACTCATAAGAAGCAATGAGATATATGTTATATTCTTATGCAATGAAGCAAGGTTAGATATTAAATGAACATACAAGGGCATGTGCCTCTCCCCTTGCTAATTTGTAAGAAAGGTAAAGAAATTTCTGGACAATATTTTTTTGACGTCAAAACAGACTAGGTATGTTCCACATTGATGAAGACGACAAAAGATCGGTTACATGCATGTAAGAATTCAAGCACAAAAATCAGGCAGATCACAGACTAGTAATTTATCCCTCCTACAATATTCACTAGGAACACTGATCACATCTAATTTATATCAGAAACTTGAGCAATGATTATGTAAACAACCATGTCACAAACACTTTCGAAGTTTAGCAGTGATCAAATTTTATTTCCAAATATAATAATATATTTTCTAATTACAAACAGGGCCCACATAGACATAGGCATCAAAAGATCTACGAGAACAACGTTCCCCAAGATGTTACATATACCTCAGGCATTGCCAATGTTCTTTATCCAGTAAATTCTCATCTCGCCGGCACACTAATCAAACGAAAAGTCACTCTTTCTCAGGCGAAAATCAATTCTCTCTACGAAAAACGATTACTAATAGTCCTGGCACCATAATCCCCCACAGTCCAACCAAACTCCAAACATGGAAACACAAACATTGAACAATAAGCAAAATCAACGATGAAATTGTACTCACAAAACCAAACAACAAAACAAATGCAGAAAAAGTATGATATCTACATTTCTCAAGATATATTCATCATATTCACATACGTGTATACAACTACACAATACGTACCACTAACGAGTGCGATCGAGCACTGTGAGCAGGATCCAGCAAGAAGGTGACTCTATCGCCCTCCATTCCAAGCACACGCTTGGTAATGGTCTTCCTAGGGTTTTCAGGTGACCGAACCAAAACGACGTCGCCTGTGCCCACCTTCCCCAGCAAAGGCGACAGCTTATCAACCAGCAACACGTCGCCAGTGAAATTCAGCGTAGGTAGCATGCTCGGTCCATACACCTTCAGAAAATTATACATATATATGTATCAATTACGAAATGGAACAAGCAAACAGCAATTAAACCAAGAAAAATAGAAGAAATCGTACTAGGGTTGGGGAGCAAATGTAAGTATCGGTGAGGTGTAAAATGGAGAGGAATTGAGCGAAGAGTATGGAGTGATCGAAGACTTCTTTGGCTGTGGATCGCCATTGTCGAGCATACTGCAACAATTTCGCAGCTCTCATCGTCTCTATTTTGTTCCCATTTATGGCGCCCAATAGTGGGTGTGGATAAGCTACTTTTTTCTCCCCTTTTATTCTTCTTGTTAACACAAGCAAATGCAATATTGGGTTCTTTTTTGAAGAAAGAGAAAATAGGAGAACTAGATTATGAATATTCAATTATTAATCATGAGCCTTTTATTGGGTGGATTATCATTTTGGCGCCAGGGATGGAGCTAGCATTTTTCAGGGCCACAAAATTTTTGTGATATAGTTATACATTTTCTTTTCTAGATAGACGAAGGATTGAAGGGGGTGCAGGCTCCCCGCGGTACAGTACTCTATATTTATGAGGAAAAATCTAATAAGAAACTAGTTTCAATTACAACTTTTAACATACTTTATACTCTTATATCTCTTTCGTTATAGCCAGCATTATGGGTTTTGGAGGGGCAAACTCAAAAAAAATGGAGAAAGCGATCATTTCAATTTTGAGGGGGGCGAAATTTAAATATCAAAAATTTTATAAGGTAAAAAAAATTATTTTTCAAAATTGAGCCCCCCACCCCGGCTCCGTCCCTATTTGGGGCATAAGAGTAATTTATGAAGCCTTTTTTGGAACATATTTGAGCTGATTTTAGTGAATTTTCTATCAGAATTTGATATTTGAGCAAAGTGCTATTAATTTTATATTTTAAAAGGGGGGTTCTCTTTTGTGTATGTTTGAGGGGATAGTGCCAAAATAGAATTTTTCAAGGGATTAAGTGCTATTAGTCCTAATAATAATAATAATAATAATAATCATCATGTAACTAGTTGCAAAACTCAAACCAAAAGACGTAATGGATATGTAAATGGGGTAAATGGTAATCAATAATCAATCATATAATTGGGGTTTAATCTAAATACCAAGATTGTAGGATTTTGGAATTTTAATTTTTGCCACTTGAGTTACATGCATATTGGCAATTCAGCACAAGTAATTAAACGCATGACTTGCTGTGGTACAATTTTTGGAAGGTTACTGTTTGAGAAAAAAATTGTCTTTGAAATTTTTGATATTCAAAATTTCACAACATCAGCGCCTCCCAATTTAAAAGTATCAAGTTTTGCCATTTTTTTCTTTTTGTATTTGTCCTTTTATCAAAAAATTTTGGCTCTGTCCCTAATGACTGAGTGTCAAACTATTTTCATAGTTTCTTTTTTGGAGTATAAAATGCAAAAACACAATCTAAAATCAAAGAAGATGGAGGGGAATTTCAGTTATGTAATCCAGGAGATCTTAATGAAGCTCAAGCTGATGTTAATGCAGACTGATTGGCCAAAACAAATTGGATAATTACATATGCAACCCTAATACATGGGTACTTCTATTACCAACCCACATCCCAAATGTACCCCCAATCCCCGCTCCTCAAATCCTCTGGAAATTATAATTATACAAAGCATATTCTATTCTTGAAGGAATGCAGGAATATTGTTATCAGCCAAAATGAAGAGAAAAAAAACGTAATAAGAAGAGAAACACTTTTATTTATTAAGAGAAGCAACAATTTTCAGAGGGTTGACTGAGGACTTGACTACAACTTAAGGGCTAATTAGTCATTAGCCGAAGTGTAAGTTGGATTCCAAAGTGTAACAGAATTAGTTAAGTAGTTGATTAGTAGTTAATTCTCTAAAATTCTGATTTCAAAGTGTATAAAAGGAGAAAGAACGTATGTTGTTAAGAAGTATCTCTCTTTCTCTCTATTATCTCTGCTTAATTCTTGAATATCCACCTCCAGAATCAATTCTCAAGCTTGATTCTTAGGTATATTCTGTTAATTCTTCCCATAATTAATTGGTCTTCATCAAGTGGTATCAGTTTTGTCGGTCGATTCGTGATGAAATTGTGCTAATTCTTGAATTTACAGAGGTCCAGCTATGGTGGAAACAACGCGAAGCAACATGGAATTGCGCAAAGATGTTGATCTGCTCAAGGAAAGTTGCGACCGAACTGAAAAAACAATTGAAGCATTGAAATCAATGATGGAAACGATGCTTGCTAACCAAAATCTGAATCACAACAATGGCGGTGCAGGACACTCGGGTGAAATTGGGGGTGATTCGTATATGGCTAGGGGTGCAGTTAATTCAAATTCAGGATAACAAATTCCAACCAAAGTTTCCATAGTTGAATTTCCTCATTTCAATGGAGAAGATTTAAGAGGGTGGATGTATAAATGTGAGCAGTTTTTTGAAGTTGATGAGACCCCCTCAACTGCAAAGGTCAAGTTAGCCTCGGTACATTTGGAAGGGAAGGCTTTGCAATGGCATCAAATGTACATGAACGGAAGATTGACAAGAGAAATTCCAAATTGGGAGGAATATGTTAGGGCATTAAATGATCGGTTTGGGGCTTTGATATATGATGATCCTATGTCTGAATTGGTGAACTTGAAACAGTTGGGAACCGTACAACAATATCTTGATAGGTTTGATGAAATTGTTAATTGTTTAGACTTACCTGATCATTATGCTTTAAGTTGTTTTTGGGGGGGATTGAAGAGTGAAATATCTGTGAATGTGAGAATGTTTGGGCCAAAATCATTGCAAGAGGCTATTAGCTTGTCAAAATTGCAAAAACATGCCCTTATCTTGAGCCATAAGAAAACCCCATTACGTTTCAATAAACCCAATTCAATTCCACCAAAATATCCATACACTCAGCCAAATGTCAAAACACACAACAATCCTATATTACCCAAATCAACAACCCCCCCCCCCCCCCCCCCCAAACAAAACTTTTCCAAACTTCATTCTGGAAATCAAAGAAGGTTAAGCCCTCAAGAAATTGATGAGTAGAGAAGCAAGGGATTCTGTTTATGGTGTGATGAAAAATTCTCCAAAGAACACATATGTAAGAACAGGAGGCAACTCTATTTACTAGAAGTACCTCCAGAAAAAGAAACGGAGGAATCTAAGGAAGGTGGGGAAGTAGAAGGAGAGTTAGAAGAGGAGACTTTAACTGAATCCCACATATCTATGCATGCTATTACTGGCATTCTTAATTTTAAAACCATGAAGGTAACTGGAGTAACAAAGGGAAGGTCAATACACATCCTAATTGATACAGAAAGTACCCACAATTTCCAATTTCATGGATTTGGGGACTGCTAAAAGACTAGGGTGTAAATTAGAACCTATGACACATTTCTTTGTTTCAGTAGCTGATGGAAACAAAATCCACAGCTGATTCATGTGCAGGAACTTCTATTGGAAGATGCAAGGGGTAAAGTTTAGCACTGATCTTAAGATAATACCATTGGGAGGGTGTGACATTGTGTTAGGGGTGTAATGGTTGGTGACACTGGGGGACATTAATTGGAATTTCAGCCAATTGAAAATGGAATTTACCACCGGCAATAAAAAGATGTTACTAAGAGGAATGCAGCCATCATCAGTGAAACTCATGAGTAGAAGTAAGATGATCTAAATGATAAAGAAATCTTCCCAAATTGCAATGTTACATGTGGGCATTTTCCAGCATAAGGAGGTCAAATCAGGTCAGCTCTTTACAATGGATGGTCAACAGAAACAAGAACAAGAACAAGAGCAATTAAACAATCTTTTGGAAGAATTTCAAGACCTTTTTGAGGAACCTACTGCTTTACCACCTCACAGACAACAAGATCACAGAACTGTATTAAAGGAGGGGACTGATCCTATTAGCTTAAGGTCTTATAGGTATCCTGCCAGACAGAAGGATGAGATTGAAAAAATGGTAAAATCATTGTTGGAGAGCGGAGTCATTAGACCTAGTACAAGCCCCTTCTCAAGTCTTATAGTAATGGTGAAGAAAAATGATGGTACATGGAGAATGTGTGTGGACTATAAAGCAGTTAATAATAGGGCTGGGCAACAATTTTCTGAAACCGCCCGAACAGCCCGCACCGAACCGCACCAAACCATTTTCGTCAAATCGTTACGCAAACCGTGGTTTCGATTTTTAATGAAAACCGCACCGCAAAGTTGGTTTGGTGATGGTTTTGGACCAAAACCGCACCAAACCGAACCACAAAACCGCCATTATTTTATATATATATATTTATTTATATTTATACATATGTATATTTATATACATATTTATTTTTATTTTCTAAACATTTATTCATTATTTTACATGAAAATTATGAATTTGTTATTTAATCATATTGAAATTGATATTTAGAATTAAATTTTATTTGCTATAACTAATTATTCATTTTGAATTAGGATTAAAGTAATACTAGATTAGATATATCCAAATAACATGAACCGAACTGATGAACACCTCTATAGATTGATACCTTAAGCCCTAACCCCTAAACCCTAAGCTCTAACACCTAAACCATGAACTCTAAACCCTAAACTCTAAATGCATGATAGATTAAATAAATAATTAAATAGAATGAGTTTCTATCTAATATGGACCAATAAAAAGTATATAAAAATTATTGAAGTGTTCACCCAAGATGCGTGTCCATATTTTGTTGAAGCATGGATTTGGGGAAATAAATGAAATCTTAGATATACAAATTTATATACTACAAATATAATATCTTTTTGAACTTTAGACAAATTAAAATAGGTACTTCAAAATGTTATTTAATTGATTTTTGAATATTGTGTTATAGATGATATGTTCTAATTGAATTATAATTTGATAGAGATAATTTCTCGATAACTTATAATGCACGTATAACACATATCTCGTCTCAACCTTATAAATTTGAGGTGAGTTTAGAGACGAAAATATAAATTTAATTTTCATCTTCAATTGGAGACAGTAGATAAAATTAAAATTTTATATTAATTCAAAATAAAAATTATAGGTAAAAATTAAATTATATTAAAAAACTGAATTCATATTCATCTTAAATTCTTAATCATGAAACTAAAAATGATTAATATTAGAACAAGAAAACAAGTTTCATTCTAAAAGATTCGAGTCTGTGACTTCTAAGGCTTTCAAAAGGCTAGCGAGCTTTTTCATTTTTTTTATATATATTTATTTTTATATTATAAATATTAAATATTAACTATTAATAGGTTGTTTTGTAAGTTAAAAGTACCGAAAAATTTGTATTTCTCTTATTTTATTTTAGCCTTGTAGACCAACTTTCGTATTGTTTTCGTTTAAATCTTGTAGGCTATTTCATTATTATGTATGGATTGTTTAGTAGGACGACTTAGTTTAATATTGTAAGTTTTTGCGAAGTTTTCATTATGTTATGTAGTTTTTGGATAAATAATTTTTGTTAAGCATAACTTTTATCTTTGTGAAATATTATTATTAGGTTTAGTTAGGTAATGTTTAAAAAATGACACTTTTATGCAAATATCCTGAAATATTTATTTTTAGTTAGATAAAAAAACGTAAACCGCACCAAACCACACCAAACCGCCCAAAACCGCACCAAACCGCCCAAAACCGCTCCAAACCGTACCCTTGGTTTTATTTTTCAAAGTGGCAATTTGAGATTTCTCTACCAGAAAACCGCACTTGGCAATTCGGTTTCAAATTAGTAAAAAAAAACCGAAACCGCACCACGAACACCCCTAGTTAATAAAGCCACTGTGAAGGATAAATTCCCAATACCAGTTATTGAAGAGCTATTGGATGAACTAAAAGGGACCAAACTGTTCACTAAGTTGGATTTGAGATCTGGAT
This sequence comes from Buddleja alternifolia, assembly GCA_019426215.1. Classification (NCBI taxonomy): domain Eukaryota; kingdom Viridiplantae; phylum Streptophyta; class Magnoliopsida; order Lamiales; family Scrophulariaceae; genus Buddleja; species Buddleja alternifolia. Next base: position 17,387,387 of record CM033392.1, on the reverse strand, counting down.
ATCATCAAATCAGGATGGTAGAAGAAGATATTTGTAAAACATCCTTCAGAACACATCATGGTCATTTTGAGTTTGTAGTTATTCCCTTTGGCTTAACTAATGCTCCTTCCACTTTCCAATGTTTGATGAACAAGGTATTTGCACCCTACCTTAGAAAATTTATATTGGTGCTCTTTGATGATATCTTAATATATAGCAAGAATTGGAATGATCATATGGACCATTTGAGAACTACTTTCCAAACACTGAGATTAAACAAACTGTTTGTAAAGAAAAGCAAATGTGACTTTGCTAGTCAAAAGGTTGAATATTTAGGGCATGTGGTGTCTTATGAGGGTGTTTCAACGGATCCTAATAAGATAAGGACAATGGTGGAGTGGCTAGTACCCAAAAATCTCAAGGAGCTAAGGGGATTTATAGGAATGACAGGGTATTACAGAAGGTTCATAAGGGGATATGGTAACATTGCTAAACCATTAACAGATTTACTGAAAAAAGATGCTTTTAAATGGGATGAGACATCTAATGCTGCTTTTATAGAACTTAAATCTGCCATGACAAATGCACCTGTACTTGCCATGCCAGATTTTGATGAGGATTTTATAATAGAAACAGATGCATCTGGAAGAGGGATAGGGGTAGTACTACTTCAGAAAGGTAAACCAATTGCATTTTTGGGTAAAGCTTTATCACCAAGGAACTTAGCATTACCAGTGTATGACAAGGAAATGTTGGCTATAGTGGTGTCTATGCAAAGGTGGAGACCATATCTGGTGGGAAGACACTTTATAACTAAAACAGATCACAAAAGTTTGAAGCACTTGATAGAGCAGAGAATTTCAACTCCTAGTCAAGAGAAATGGTTAATCAAGCTAATGGGGTATGACTTCACTATTCAACATAAGAGTGGACAAGAGAATGTAGTAGCTGATGCTTTGTCTAGAAAAGTACATGAGGAAGTGGGATCATTAATGCATATTTCATCTGTTAACTCAAATTTATTGAAGCAAGTTAAGGACAATTGGCTTACTGATGCTAAATGCCAAAAGATTATTGATGATCTAGTGCAGAATAATGGGAAAAGACCAAGGTATAAATGGATAGCTGGAATACTAATAAGAAAAGAGAAGTTAGTGGTGGGGGCAAATGATAAATTAAGAAAGAAAATTTTTCGCATTTACCATAATAGTGGACTTGGAGGACATTCTAGAATGCAAGTCACTTTGCACAAAATCAAACAAGTCTTTTATTGGAAGAAGATGAAACATGATATATGTCAGGCTGTCAGAGAGTGTGACGCTTGTCAAAGGTGTAAAGGGGAGAATGTAGCTCTACCTGGGCTGTTGCAACCCTTGCCCATTCCAGATCTTATTTGGCTTGATATTTCCATGGACTTCATTGAAAGGATGCCTGTATCACATGGGAAAAATAGCATCTTAGTAGTGGTGGATCAATTGAGCAAGTATGCTCATTTCATGCCCCTTAAACACCCCTATTTAGCCATGGATGTAGCACAAGTGTTCATGGACAATTTATTCAAATTACATGGGATGCCTAAAACAATAGTTAGTGATAGAGATGTTGTGTTTATGAGTAAGTTTTGGCAAGAATTCTTCAAATTACAGCAAGTGCAGCTCCAGACTTCAACTGCTTACCAAACACAATCTGATGGCCAGACTAAAGTTGTGAATAGATGCTTAGAGTCCTATCTAAGGTGTATGTGTAATGATAGGCCTAAAGAGTGGCAGAAATGGTTACCTTTACCAGAATGGTGGTATAACACCTCCTACCATTCAGCTTTAAAGAAAACACCCTATGAAATAATCTATAGTCAAAAACCACCAATCCATCAACCATGTATTCAGTTTGAAGCTACTGATGATGCAGGAGACGGATGCTTAAATCATAGAGAGAGTACAATCAAGCTACTGAAACATCAACTGACGTTGGCATACGAGAGGATGGAATAGCAGGCAGATAAGGGAAGAAGTGAAAGGGTGTTACAAGTGAGAGATTGGGTATATGTAAAGTTACAAACCTATAGACAAATCTCTATGAGAAGGGAAGCTTATAGCAAGTTAACAGCTAAGTACTTTGGCCCTTTTAAAGTGATTCATAAATATGGTATTGTTGCATACAAACTAGAGTTACCCCCAGATGCCAAAGTACACCCCACCTTTCATGTCTCTCAGCTGAAAAAGAAGATTGGCAGTGCCCCTACTAGCCCAAATTTACCAATCATGCTGACCAGTCATGGATATTTGGTGTTGGAGCCAGAGGCAATCTTAGATAGAAGAAGTGTCCCCAAAAACAATAAGGCAGTCACTCAATGGTTAATTAAATGGTTCAATTCACCTGTGGAAGATAGCACCTGGGAATTTGTCTATGAGTTAAGATAGCAGTTTCCTCATTTTAATCCTTGAGGACAACGATTCTTTGTGGGGAAGGTATTTGTTATCAGCCAAAATGAAGAGAAAAAAACGTAATAAGAAGAGAGACACTTTTATTAAGAGAAGCAGCAACTTTCAGAGGGTTGACTAAGGACTTAACTACAACTTGAGGGCAAATTAGTCATTAGCCGAAGTGCCAACTGGATTCCAAAGTGTAACAGAATTAGTTAAGTAGTTGATTAGTAGTTAATTCTGTAAAATTCTGATTTCAAATTGTATAAAAGGAGAAAGAACAAAAATAAAACGTATGTTGTTGAGCTGAAGAATTATCTCTCTTTCTCTCTATTATCGCTGCTTAATTCTTGAATATCCACCTCCAGAATCAATTCTCAAGCTTGATTCTCAGGTATATTCTGTTGATTCTTCCCATAATTAATTGGGCTTCATCAAATATTACAAAGAGAAAATTATAGTGAATAACATATTATTAAATACGTTGATATACAAGTGATTAAATACGTTGATATACAAGTGATTAAATACGTTGATATAATTCTTACATGACATTGGGTAGCTAGTGTACAACAACTGAAGTTTCACTCTTCCTCGTTTCGTCGCCCCCAAAAAACACCACAAAGAATAACATTGTATAATAATATAACAACAAATTGCTCAAGAATACATCTAAAATATACAACATTGCGTGTAAAACGAACTTTTTTCGTTCACTTAATTCGTTCCAAGTTATAATTCACCATTTCTTCAAGTGCTAAACTAAAGGAACTCAGGGGCAAGCATCGAAGATTCTCAACCGCTTGATCAGCTTTCTCTCGTGCCAAATCACGAGCCCTCTCGATCCCCCCACAGCTCATGACAATATCAATGGCTTGATCAAGAGAGCCCGTTTCGCAAAACTCAGACTCGATTATATCTCTCAGTTTCGTTTCTTTCTCAAGTGCAAATATTACGGGTGCTGTCAAATTTCCTTTAGCTAAGTCACTGGCAGCTGGTTTACCGAGTTGCTCAGCTGATTGAGTAAAATCCAATATATCATCGACGACTTGAAAGGATAGACCTAAATTCTTACCGTACTGATACATCTGCTCGCTGATGTCACTCTGGACACCGCTAAAAATGGCCGCGCTCTTTGTGCTGGCAGCTATCAAGGAGGCTGTTTTGTAGTAACTCTTGATTAAATACTCGTCGAGTTGAACGTCGCAATCGAATAAGCTGGATGCTTGTTTTATTTCACCACTAGCAAAATCTTTAATGACCTGAATTAGCCATAGATATAGGATCAGAGATGGAGGTAGTAAGGGGACTGCATAACACTGTCTCTATAACTTTAAGTTTTATATAATAAATCAAACAGAATCCCAAAATTTGCCCCCTTTAAATTTCTAAATTGTTGTTCATGTAAGCCAAAATACATATTTTGTCACCAAAAAATAAGGCCTTGTTTGATTATGTTTTGAAATGTTTTTGGTGCAATAGCCATTTTCATATGTTTTTTAGGTGGTTTTTTGGTGAGAGAGTGTTTGGTTTTACTTCGAGATGGAACAAAAATTATTGTACCTGTCAAATCATCTAACTTTTTGTCAAATATTTATTCAATTTTTGGCCAAATTGTAACCAAACATTCCCTTAAGAAATTCGGCTCCGTCCCTGGATGTGATCATACGTCTAAATGGATCTTAGCCTCACAAATTGAACAGCATTTTTTGTTATAGATATAAGTTTTGATTTTACCTATCTTTTCTTTGGATAAAAAACTAATGCGTGTATATTTCCCGGGATGATTCTACTTTCACGCTGCAAGAGTTTCATAATCGAAATCTGGCATACCTGACTGATGAGCTTAATGACTTCGAGATTTTCAAGATTCGCCAAGTACCATGATGATTGTGCAAACATAAAATCCCCAGCCAGAACAGCTACTCTTGTACCGTATATTTGATGGACAGTTTCCTTTCCTAAAAACACAAGAATTTGGTCAAGCAAAATATGTAGCAGCTAAAAATGCATTGTCCAATTTTTCTCGTCTCTCTTTCTTTATCTTTGAATTTTATTTTTACATATTTGACTCGAGAAGGTCACGAGCGCAAATTTTATTGAGTTTCTTCGAAAGTTAAAGCGGAGAAGGCTAACCTCTGCGCATGTCACTTTCATCTAATACGTCGTCATGTATCAAACTTGCAGTGTGGATCATTTCAATTATCTCAGCCAACCTTCTATGTTCTTTAGTCAGTTCCCTGAAATTGAATTAACAAAGGCAATACATATTAATATAAACAACTTTTGTCGCAGTAGAAGTAAACACGGATTTAGTATTGAATATTGCTCACTTCAAACCAGCAATCTCAGCAGTGGCTCTTGACACTAAAAATACTAAAGCTGGTCGCATTCTTTTGCCACCAGCTCCGAATATTTGCTCTGCAGCAGACATCAGAACCGGGTTTTCTGCACCAACAATCTAACAATGAATTTTATCAGAAAAATGAGTTTTCAGAAATTGGGTTGCTAAATTGTAGATATATATCAAACTATGATTTATATATCGAACAATATATCAAATGAGGAACTTGAAATATGATGAACCGTGTCAAATAAACTGCTAATAGGTAAAGACAAGAAGTTCAACTCTGCAGCATTATATGGTCATTATGCAATCAGCAAAACACAAAATAATTAAATAGAAAAGCACATCACACAAGATGAATCAAGCCGTATGAAAATAGAATAAATGGGCCGAAGACAATTTATCGCCTTCCCCAACTTTTGGTGAAAAACTAAAAACAGGAACTACCATTGTGATCAACCGAGCGAGACTTCACTTACATGTTAAGGCATTGGTCGTTCAAGACAAATTTTAATTTTGGTAAAATTCCGAAAAAATTGTTCATATCAGATATATTGTTCGTTTTATTGAAACTTTTAATGAGTTCAATATTAAGCCTCAACTAATTCTCCAAAACACAATAGGGGCTTTTATCAACCTAACAAATTACTCGTTCTGCGACAATATGCATAAATTACTTCCCGACATCCATCTTCTCTGTGGTTTTCTCTCCCTATTCCTTTACTGATAAAGACAACATTACATCACTAACAAAAAGTCTCTCAGAGCATGCATAAAATCGAGAATCTCACCGACTGAAGATTCTTGTTCAGCGTGAGTAGGTCTTCCGCAACCACTTCAAACATATTAGACAGTGAAGAAGGGATTTTTAACCCTTTCGTTGGGTCCAACACCGGTGGAGGACCAGCTCCAACCCCTGTATGGCACAATCACATTCTCAAAAATTCGAACCTCAAAAAATCAATCCTGAAAACTATATTATCGCGTTTGGATTAAAGCATTAAGAATTACCGGAAAGAATTTCAAATGACTCTAAAATTGCTCAAAATGAATGTCAAAAGTATTCGTAATCCATATAACTTGAAATCATCCAATCCAAACACCTTATTACATTCAAATAATTCAATTCAAAGAGATAACTGGACTAAATCAAATATCACATCAGAGTACAACATGTAAAGCTGATCACATAAAAAAGAAAACACATTACCATCGAAAAAAACCTCCGGAGTCTTCGTCGAAAACACGCGACACCTGCCGTTTTCGCGCCTGCAACACGATAATTTCCGAGGTTTGCAGCCTCTATGAACATTCTTAACCACTCTCTTAGCACAATTTCTAACAGAGAAACGATCAATAGAGGCATTGGAAGAACAACCACATGCCACAAACTTGTCCAACCTTATTCTTCCAAACTCAAGATTATTACAAGTCATTGACATCATCCTCAAACAATTAAAAAACTATCAGATTATCCTCGTAATCAAGAACCCACTTCAAAAACAAGGTCAATATCTCATTTAAAAATAATTAAAATAGTTTGAAACAATAAAGATTGGATCTTTATTAATAAACCAATGAAATAAATCAAAATGTCATCTGGGGTAGAGAATAGCAGTTGGAAGTTCAAGTACAATCCAAAGAAGACGTATTGGGATTTGAATCGTGCATTACGTTATTATGCGTGGAGCAAGAAATACCACATAAATGTGAAGTTGGTTCTGAATGAATTGTATCTCACAAAGGGCTTCAATAATTTTTGACAAATTTCCAGAAGTATTCGCCAAATAAGAGAGACAGACTGTGATGTTTTAGGACAATGTTTGCTTGACAATGTTAAGAGGCAATGGAGGGGTGGGGTGGGTGGGTGGGTTGGGGGTGGGTGGACCTTATCTTGCAGTCAAACTGTGTGTGTATAAAATAGCGGTTGGGTTGGGTCGGCAACTTGTAATAAGATGGGTGTGGTGTGGTTTTATGAGAACCAGGAAAAAGAAGTCTGTAACTATTGGTGTGTATATATATACACAGATATAATATTTTGCCACGTGTCTGGTTCCTATTGATGGGTTTGATAATCAAGTGATTATAATGGAGTGGAGGTTAATTATTATAGAAGATATTATTCAAAAACTCATGGTAAACTCAGGCCTGATTGGATGGCAAACCATTTTCAACTTTCCTGATTATTTATTTGATATCTATTAAAAATTTTCAAAGAAATGATACACTCAATTCTCTAAGAACATCTCAAATCTCCTTGAAAAAGTGTATCATTTTTAACACCACATTTCCCTTGATACACTCAATTTGTTTAATTGGTTGGCATATTCATTTCTAAGATTCTTTTATTCATGAAAAAAAATAAGAAAAAGTGTTCTTAGGATAATAAATGTGGTGTTAAAAGTATATTTGGATGCATTTTTTTTAAAAGAAAATGTAATGATTATGGTTGATATGATATTTTTTTGTTGTGAGAAATTTGTTTGGATATAATTTTTCGTAAACATATCTTAGTTATTTAAACATAAAGACAAAATGGATCTAATTTTGTACGTTGCATTATTTTGCATTAGAATATGTAATTAATTCAATTCTCGGTATTAAGAAATAGCAGAAAGAAAACTTATTAATCAATAATTGAACTATCAAATCATGAATAGAAGAAATCTACTATTTATTTATTTTTTGCAAGAATTACTTCAAACTTTTTTTTTTTGACAATAGAATTACTTCAAACTTAGTTAGAACTTTGAGGTTTTTTAAGAAAAAATTTATGACATGTGTCAATCAACACATTATTTAGAGAAAAAATCTTTTAAAAAATACTTTTTCATGGTAAGAGTTGCCAACCAATTAGGGCCAAGTGGCACTTCTCTCAAGTTTTCCTCATGAAAGTCATATTTTTACTATTCATGAAATCATGATTAGACAGTTAGTCCAATAACTAAAAGACATTTTTCTGCAAATATTATAAGATTTTATCGAAACAATCACATATCTCTATTCAAAATGACGCAAAGTACAAAATAAGATCTACTTTGAATATTTTTGGATGCCTTAATAATGAATTTAACCTAAATATGTCTAAATTTCTCTCAAAAAATAAGAACGCATTCATATCATTTTCCCAACAAAAAAATAATTTTTCTTAAAAAAAAACATATGACATCACAATTCACACCTAGTCATACACTTTTTTCTATAAAAAAATATTTACCAAATACACTTACTCCATCAAATGTCTAGTGCCTTAAAAATAAATTCGCGAAAATGAGAAATTGGAAGTAACATTTCATCCAATCGGTACTCAAGCGAGTCATCTTCAAATTTCTCGAATAATTCAATAAAAGTTAGCATGAAAATATTATTTTTTAATAATTCAAATATAGATAATAAAATTATAAAAGCTCAAATATTTAAAGAGTTGAGAGTTGAGACACTATTAAACTAGAGGTATTCATTCGGTTAAAACCGTACCAAATTGAACTCAATCGGTTAATCCATAGTTAACCGAATTTTAACAAAAAAGAGAGATATTTATCAACTACCAAAATTCGATTTTTTCGGCATCGGTGGTGGACCTAGACTAAATGAAATCTTTTGTTACAATATTCGTGTTACACTTCCTATTACACACATAGATGTGTGACAAGTGTATACACGAGCGTTTAGAATGTGAAAAGAGAAAATTATATAATATGAATAAAAATTTGCGATTTCTCTCTCCACATCCCAACCGCCCGTGTATACATATTGTTTCGAAAATAAAAACAAACTAGACTAGGGAAGGATTTCGAGTAGTCGATCCAAGCCCCGCGATAATTCACAACTTAGAATTATCTTTCAACCCCTGCGTTCGATACGCTAAACGGTGGTTCAAGTTTTAAACTAAACGTCGATTAAATGTATTCGAACTTCTCTTCATCTTCTTCGAGTGGACCGCAATGATTGAAAACTCAAGTCAAGTGTACAAATCATCTCTCCGATACTTAAATTTGGATAAAAAGACAATTTATACCTCCGTGAAAGTCTTCAATTTGAAGAATACAGGCAGCGTTCGATACGCTATTTGGTGATTTCAGCCTTTAATTAAATGCTGATTATTGTGTTCGAATGCAAAATATAAACATATCTCAACAGCCCAAAAAGATATACTGAAATTCAAGCAATTAATTAACATTTAAAAGCTTAAATATATCTATCTCCATGGATTCTTCGATCGTGAAGATTACAAGCAAATGCAGATACAATGCCTTGGAGGCAAATTCCATCGAGTCTAACAGTAAATTACACTACGACTACTCCTAAATTACGCTAAGAGTTACTCCTACATTACGCTATGAACTACTCCTAAGGCTAGGGCTAATTCTAAGAGAAATAAAATGTAGAAGTTTTTCTTCTGATGATCTTGTGATCCTTTTCCTCTTTCTCGGCGGCTCGTATATATATGGGTCTTTGAGGAACCCACGTTCCTTTTCTTCGGGAACCGCCTTCAACCGTCTTCAACTGCTCTTTCAAATAATTTCAAATTAGCTCGCCTCTGCAGATGATTGGAAATTAGGTTCATTATGGACCTAATTTCTTTCTTTTCGAACGCCTACAATTCGGGCTATTTGGGCCTTGTAATTTCGACAATCCAAATTATTTTACGACAATCCAAATTATTTTATGATGTGCTATTCAAGCACTCACTCGGGCTGGAACTGAGCAACCTACTCGAACTGAAATGGTTGGAGCGCTCGAGCACTTTTTATAGTGTAAACACATATGTCACGCATCTATGCGTGTAACAGAGAGTGTAACACGAACGTGTAACAGAAGATTCGGATTGGGACCTAGACGTCCGTGAGCTTCAGAGTTGAGAGGTTGAGACATCGGATATTATCTTTCTGCTTTCTGCTGCTGCGTGAGTCGTGATTGTTGAGGAGGGATTTCATTTTTTTTTTGGCCCTTATGTTTTTTTAAATGCTACAATAACCCCCCATGTTCCAAAATGTGTTGGCCTAAAGGCCCTAAACCGCCAAAATATAATACTATATATTTATATAAAAATAATTCGGTTTTTTGGCTCGATTCGGTAAATCGGGACCTAAAATTGAAACCAAATTGAAAATCGAATCTTTCAAGAAATAACCGGAAATCGAATTTTAAAGAATAACCAAAATTTCAGGTCGGTGTCGATGTGAATTGAATTTTCGATTTTTGGTTTGGTTCTGTCGGTTAACCAAACTGTGAACACCCCTATATCAAACCAACTAGTATTCATTCCTAAACCAACAAGCATTTAAACTAAATTTAAAATCGAACTGACCAAAAAAATTACGAAACTTGATCTTAAAATATTTTTTTACACGCGACAATATATGGTACAATATATCAGGTTGAAATGACAACGGCAGAAAATACTAAAATTAAATAAGCATTGAAAATGAAAATCAAAAACAAAAAACCCTCTAAAAATGGTCGAAACATGGGAATATCTTGATAAATGGTGCCTTGTTTAAGGATATCGGAACCAGGTTGGATTCATCGTGAAAAGATGAACACATGCACACATTGTTCGTTCTGTAACTCCTCAAACAATGTGTTTCATCGCTTCGTCTCTATCTGATGTGGGACGGTAGCTACATACACATCATAATCCCTACAAATAAGGGGCTTGGGTAGGGCACATGGCCTCCACAGACGGCGCCAAAATAATATGGTGTGCATTTGTCTTTTTATACAACGGACGCCCTTGAACAATGTATTGCCTACTTTGAACAAAGCCTCACAGTTTGTCCTTAAAAGGCGCCTCGCTAGGAATAGGGGAGTTTGAGATTATAAGCCTTTCAAATTTTTCGTTTTCATCTGATGTGGGGCGGTAGTTTCCATCTGATGAGTGTACGAGGTGCCTTTTACAAGATCTCCTGATTCTGCCTAAAACAGACAATACCTCGCTCAAGGAAGTCCGTTGTCTGAGAAGGTAAGTTCATGCCACATCATTATGGCGTCGTCTATGGGAAAGAGATCATGTGTCCTATACCTCGTCTTAGGAGGCTAATGATGAGTGCAACTACCATCTCACATTGGATGGAGACGAACGACTTGAGAAACTTGTAAGTCCAAAGCTTCTCTCTTCCTATCCTAATGAAATGTATTTTACCTCATGCAAGGATGTCCAATGTGTAAGAAAACAAGTGCATGCTAGATACTTTGGTAATTACATATTTAACAAATACTTTTAGGTGAAGCTCACATGCCCAACAAATCCATTTTAATATTCCTAACTAATCCTTTACAAAATGATATGTGTAGCTAATTATCCCACTTCTTAATTGCAAAAATTGGAGTTTACTTGGGTTAGTGGGGGTGGGAAGCAATGTTCTGAAAATCGGATCGGACAGCGAACCGAAAAAATGATCGGGTCACCGGTTATCAGTTCAACCATCGGGTAAACCGCGGTCGAACCGGTGACGTCATAATTATGCAATAAATAATATTTATTATACAAATAATATTAAAAATTTATATATATGCATATATTACACACACAAACATTTATTATACATAACAATAGAAGATCAAATCCAAAACAGGAGACCAATTTGAATAGAAAATTAATGGGCCTGCAAAATACAAGAAAGAAAATTACAAAAGAAAAAAATATATAAATACAAGAAAGAAAATTTCAACCCTACTTTTCCTCTTCACAGTTCACACACACAGCAGCAGCCATATTTACTCTTCTTCTTCCTCTTCACACACACAGCAGCCGCCATATGTACTCTTCTTCTTCTTCACTTCTTAATTTTTCTTCTCTATTTTCCTAGGTAGAGCGAGGTGATTTTACCTGGTGGAGATGATGGTTGCGTGAGGGGGTGGCGATGGGTTGAGCAGTGGCGGCTGCGCGACGGTGCCGGCGGGGCTGAGCGGAGGTTTGCGACAGTGCCGACGGGGTTCTCTTCTGATTTCTGTTCTTCTGTTTCTTTCAGCAGCTGAGCGTGCCCCTCTCATCTGTTCTGCCATAATATTTTAACAAATAATAGGTTGAATTTGTTTTTTTGTCAGAACCGCCCGATTCAATAGATTAAGGAACGGTTTTGGCGGTTCAGTGGTTGAACCGTCGATTTGAACGGTTTTGACCGATTTTAAGCCAAAAACGGTTTTTTCGCAAAATAGGACCGAAAAGAAGGCCGGTTCCGGTTTTAAGTCTGGTTTTCATAACATTGGTGGGAAGGCAACCAATGAGATCTTGAATGAAGCGTATGTACTTCTGCTAAAAATTAAAATTAAACATATTCTCATAATTGTACCTATTCATTTTCAATTAAAATTTAAAAAACTAACCAAAAGTTTGAAGTTTGAAAAACAAGAAAAGAAAATCTTTAGAAAATCCTTAGGTTTTGATGGGGTGATACTTGAGGGTTCCCGAGAGTCTAACTCCCTTGTTGATCTCCACTATTATATGTATATATGTGATATTGAATCTCACATATGTATTAATACATGTATGGTGGAGATCGCTTGAAAAATTAATATTGTGAGCACCAAGTATGACCCATTTTGAGGAGGAAATTACAAGGAAATTAATTAATGTTTTTACCTTTTCACGTTCACTTTCCAAAATTTAAGGCACAACAAATATAGGAGAAGACTTCTTTTAACAACTTAATATAATAATTTCGTAACCTATCACATTCATTGGGCCATGAGTCATGACGAGAATGTGTCTTTAATTTAGACAAATAATAAAGGCAAGTCATGAAATCAATGATTATCAACAAACAAATTAGTACAATAAAAACATCTTGAGATCTTAGTTTTTAGATATTGCACCGTGAACTCCGATCAAGTTACCATCATTTAACAATCATAACTAGGGGTGTACATAAACCCGCACAATCCTACTTGATCCGCTCAAATCGACCCGAACCGCCAGTTTGAAATTATTAAAAAATTGTGGTGGGTTAAAAAAATTGCAACCCGCCACTTTCGGGTCGGGTGGTAGGTTTAATAATTGTAACCCGCCTAATTCGCCACCCGACCGTTAATTGTATATGTCATAAGTGTGTGTGTGTATATATATATTTAAAGATTAACCCTAAACTCTTAAAATTATATATGCATATATATAAACTCTAATAAAAGTAGTTTTATTCATATTTATGTAAAACACTTTATTTTTAATTTGAGTAAACAAAAACATTTGTTTTTACTTGATTTGAACGAAGATGTAGATGTATATTTTTTTGATAAACTTATAAAATAATTTAATTTTATTAATATTTTAGAGTTTACAATTCATGATAAATATGATTTTTATTTAATAACATCACTTATTTTTGTATTTCTCACCAACTCAATTGTTTTTAGTTAAATGTACAAGTATGCTATTTAGTTTTTTTACTTACTAGTTGAAACTAAAAGTAACATAATTATAATTCAATAACCCGTCAAACCGCCCGCTAAATACATTAAACCCGACTGACCCGAACCGCTTGGTTTGAAAAGATAATTATGCGGTTTCGGTTTGTTATTTTGTCAAACCGCATATATCGGGTCGGGTTGAAAATTTTCCATAAAACCGCCCGAACCCGACCGCGTACACCCCTAATCATAACCTTGTATAAATGTACAATTGTCCACACCTGCAGCATATAAGTTGGGAAATATCAATATTAGACCGAGAGCAATAGTCCTAGTATCTATATCTCTCATACAGTAGGGTGTTGATGTGTGTGGATTTCACATCAATAATATTTATATATTAATATATGGGAGAATATGAGTATTATGATGAGATTTGATATATAATATAAAAACGATCATGTAAATAACAAAAGATTTAACGTGGTTCGGTCAAAAAATTAGAACTACGTCCACGGGGGTAAAGAGTTCGGATCCCTTTATTGATGTTGGGGTTTGATATATATATAAGAATTTGATGGGGGGTTACAAGGGGTAAGTCAACTATGCTAAATATATATTTGGTAATAAGAATAAAGCATAATCTATCCATATGAAACTACAATCAATTCAGTTATAATTGGGAAAGATAGGCCGGATCTCCGCAGGTCTATATATGGTAAGGTAGAGGATTGATTGGATCTTGTCTCCTAAATGTCCATAATCAGGCTGCCCTACCTGTGCAGGTCCGGTCATCTGGGCTTCCAGGTAAGCCTGTCCACATATGATGTCTTCTAGAAAGATTCAAGTCCATGAAACTATTGGGCTTGGGCCCATACGGTATTGGACTATCCAGCTTGGCCCAAAGACGGATTTCTACCCATATCAATAGTCCCCCCCCCCCAACTCTAAAGTTGGACGTAGTCAAGGTGTAAGAGTTGAAAAGAAATAGTTGATATAGGCCGAGCTGACAAAACTCTAGGTATGCGGGTGGAAAATACGCTGAAGCGAAAATGCCGAAAGAATCTCTAATCAATCTAGGTATAGCAGCCTGACCTGTAGAGCTCTTGGAAGCCTTTTCTGTGTAGGTCCGGAGAAAACCCTAGTCGTGAATTGACTAGGTCGATTGGACTTCTCCACATGTCTGCAGTTATTGCATTGGAACTCGACAAAGCCGCTCCATAATCATGGCCTCGGCAGATGATGACGCCATAACTGCCCCTAGGTATGTGTTTGATGGCAGCCACGTGTACGGCTGGGGATGAAGCCCGTCTCTTTCCATGTATGTTAATTTTATTTTTGAATTTTTAATTTTGAATAAGGTAACTTGCAGAAACCATCGATTTTGTTTCCTTTTTTCAGATTTTTCCTGAGCATTAAAATCAGAAAACCCTTTTCCTCCTCTTCCTCTTTTCTTCATCTCTTCCAGTAGCGGATACCCACGTTCGTTGCCCATTCCCTAGGTATTGCGTATTTCTCTCTTTTTCTTCTCTTTATATGTTGTTTGTTTTGCTTGTGTGCTGCGCAGTTCTGTGAGAAATTCCCAAAATTTTGCTGTTGTTGTTGTCTTTCTTTGTGTGCCGAAATATGTTGAACAGTCTTGGGTCCTGATATAGGTAGAAATCCATCTTTAGGCCAAGCTGGATAGTCCAATACCGTATGGGCCCAAGCCCAATGATTTCATAGACTTGAATCCTTCTAGAAGACATCATATTTGGACAGGCTTACCTGGAAGCCCAGATAACCGTACCTGCACAGGTAGGGCAGCCTGATTATGGACAGCTAGGAGACAAGATCCAATCAATCCTCTACCTTACCATATATAGACCTGCAGAGATCCGGCCTATCTTTCCCAATTATATATGAATTGATTGTAGCTTCATATGGATAGATTATGCTTTATTCTTATTACTAAATGTATATTTAGCATAGTTGACTTACCCCTTTTAACCCCCCATCAAATTCTTGTATATATATCAAACTCCAACATCAATAAAGGGATCCGAACTCTTTACCCCCGTGGACGTAGGTCTAATTCTTGGACCGAACCACGTTAAATCTCTTGTTATTTACATTATCGTGCTTATATTATATATCAAATCTCACCATAATACTCATATTCTCCCATATATTAATATAGATATTATTGATGTGAAACTCACACACATCAATTGGCGCCGTCTACGCCATCACACCTGATGAGGCGTTTGGTGAAGATCCGATGATAGGTGACTCACCGGAGGGCCTGGTGGAGGGAAATAAGGTTTTCCCTCAAAGTCTGTTGAGCATGGATCTCATCGTCCAAAGGCTGGCATCAAGGCGGTAGATTCTAAACTGGCAGGTGTGGCAGATCGCACAGGCAGGGACGATTTCGTGCCCTGTCCTCAGAAGGGAGGGTCCAAGGCTGGAAACGCGGAGGCTGGGGGTGTCAACAACATCACCCCTGATGATAACTTGGGAAAACGTGCTAAAAGGCTGGCATGTCCGAAAGAAGAAGAAGAGAGAGGAGGCATCACGCCTCGAAAAAAGTACTTGGCTCCAAAGGAACGTCACATTCGTCGTTTAGACCTGAAGGATGACCTGGCAGGTTGAGGACCCCGACTAGGACTACAGAAAGAACAAAAACATGATGAGGAACTGCATCAGCCGATGCAGCACTCGCACCATGACATACCTGGGAAGGATGACATACAGAAACACCACTATCGAGTTCTCGATAGGCGTGACAAAGATTTAGAAGATGACGCTAATAGTTTTGTGTCTGCCAAATCCGGTTGGGCAGATCTCGGCAGGATAGCAAAAGCAAAGGAAAAGCTGGAGCAGATGGAACTTATGGCAAAGCGAATGGAAGAAGTGGAACGCAAAATGACAGGGGGCAAGATCCAGATGGATAAGGGGATCCCATTCACAAAATCCATCATGAGGGAGGAATTACCAAGAGATTTCAGAGTTCTTTCGATCATACCCTATGAAGGAACAATTGATCCAGAAGATCACTAATATACTTTTTGAAATTTTGTTGTGCTACATAGGTATTCCGATGCCATCAAATGCAGGGTCTTCCTGACTACGTTGGCCAAGTCTGCATAGCAGTGGTTCAACCAACTTCCTAATGGGTCCATTGGATCCTTCTCAAAGTTTAGCTCAAGGTTCTTGCATCAATTTGCTAGTAGCAAGCGTCATGAGGAAACCCCTTTGAGATTGTTCAACATCAAGCAGAGAGAAGATGAGATCTTGTGTGCATATGTCAGGCAGTTCGATACGGCTACACTGGAGGTACCATCTGCAACGTCCGACCTGAAAGTCAGTGCTTTTATGCAAGGTTTGAGAGAAGAAGATCTCTTCAAATCACTCACCAAGAGGCCAGCCCTGGGCTTCGACAAGTTACTCGATCGGGCTGCAAAATACATCAACATGGAAGACGTGCAAATCATGAGGTGGTCCGAGCAAAGAAAAGACAAGCCTGAGGAGGATAATCGCAACAAGACTCGTAGGAGTGGTTGGACACCTAGTCCAACCCCGGTAGCCCTACCTGAGCCAGGTATGCACGCCAGACAACGACGTATACCTTTACGAGGCAACTGGAGTGAGCACTAAATGGCGGTGGAAGAGAAGAATGTGGTACAATGGCCAGAAGGAGCAGACCAAGACCCTAAAAACCCGCCTAGCAGCGTCTACTGCAGATACCATAGAGAATTTGGGCATCACACCGATGACTGTCCGGAGCTCGTCGAAGAAATCCAACGTCTAGCTAGGATGGGCTACTTGAAAGAATTCGTGATACAAACCAATAATGGGAACAATTCTGCCCCATTTCAGATTTTTCCTGAGCATTAAAATCAGAAAACCCTTTTCCTCCTCTTTCTCTTTTCTTCGTCTCTTCCAGCGGTGGTTACCCACGTTCGTTGCCCACTCCCTAGGTATTGCGTATTTCTCTCTTTCTCCTCTCTTTATATGTTGTTTGTTTTACTTGTGTGCTACGTAGTTCTGTGAGAAATTCCCGAAATTTTGCTGTTGTTGTTGTCTTTATCGTTTTTCTTTGTGTGCCAAAATATGTCGAACAGTCTTGGGTCTTGATATAGGTTGAAATCCGTCTTTGGGTCAAGCTGGATAGTCCAATACCGTATGGGCCCAAGCCCAATGGTTTCATGGACTTGAATCCTTCTAGAAGACATCATATTTGGACATGCGTACCTGGAAGCCCAGATGATCCGACCTGCACAGGTAGGGCAACATTGATTATGGACAGCTAGGAGACAAGATCCAATCAATCCTCTACCTTATCATATATAGACTTATGGAGATCCGACCTATCTTTCCCAATTATATCTGAATTGATTGTAGCTTCATATGGATAGATTATGCTTTATTCTTATTACCAAATGTATATTTAGCATAGTAGACTTACCCCTTTTAACCCCCCACCAAATTCTTGTATATATATCAAACTTTAACATCAATAAAGGGATCCGAACTCTTTACCCCCGTGGACGTAGGTCTAATTTTTGGACCGAACCACGTTAAATCTCTTGATATTTACATTATCGTTCTTATATTATATATCAAATCTCACCATAATATATTCTCCCATATATTAATATATATATTTTTGATGTGAAACCCACACACGTCAGGTCCGATTCTCAGAATCGAGGTGAGCCTTGCGATTTGCTGGAGACTCCCTCCGATTCTTAGGAGAAGACCTCGTCGTTTGTGCGCGACTTCTATAGTGTCACCGAGGGTGAGAAGATCATTGACGTTGAGTCCACCGACACTAAGTCTGATGGGCGTAATATTTCCCTCATCTCATCCCTTTCCCAAGGCGGAAACCCAGGAAGTAGTCGAATTGGGGCCCTAGATGTTGTAAAAGCTCTTCAATCACATTTCACTCTTCAACAAGAACAAAAAATACGTTACATGTATGGCATATATGAGAGATACCATATTGTAGTCCCAACTGTGCAGGATAGGCCTCATCGTCCTCCCCTAGGTTATGATTATTTTTACGTCGCCCATCTCGGGGCAGGTCTGTGTTTCCCCAATCCTTGCCTCTTGATTAAGATAGCCAATATGTATCACATCCCTCTGAACCAATTAGTCCCAATGGCATTCGATTGATAGCCGGTTTTGTTGTGCTTCTTCATCATTATGGCCATCCAGCCACGGCCGAACTGTTTTACTCTTTGTTTTTGCCCCGCTCTATCTCCTCAGATAGTGGAGTTTTTTTACCTTACCTCCAGAGGTCAAGCTACCTTCTTGGATACCCACCCCACTAAGAAGAAGTGGAAATACAATTACTTTTTTATCACCCCACCTCCAGGTGAGCTCTGGAATTTCCGCCGTGAATTCTTGGAGAAGGTAGATGCGACCCATCCTTACCCTCCCCAAAATTTATCTTCATACCACCAGCAACTTGTGTCCTATCTGAATTTTACCCCTTGCGATATGGGTAAACTTGTAGACGACCGTTTGTTATACAATATTGGCTTCAGCCTTGTTGGGACGGATCTGCGGGGCGAGACCCTAGGTAGTGCTTTGTGTGATGTTTTGCGCATGCTTGTACTGTAGTCTTCAGGGTGGCATTTCTCGTATCTAAATGTTGCTTGCTGTTTTGTTTGATTTGCAGAAGAGCTAATGGACGCTTCTCGTGCCAAGGATGCTTTCAAACGCAGGAAGAAGCCCCCTCCAGCTTCAGAGCCTCCTCTGTCATCACCTCCCCCAGGTGTGCCACCTCAGGTGGTACAATCTCCAGCTACGCCCTTGGAAACTATGTTTTCTCCTACCCTGGGCCAGGGAAAACAATCTCTCCCACTTCGTGATCCAGCCTTGGCGTCGGAGATAGCCTCGAGTAAGAGGCCTGCAGCTTCGGCGACTTCTCTGGACAACCGCCCAGCTAAGCGTGGCAATTCAGGTATTGCCATCAAGAAGCTCATGCCTGACCTGCAGCTCAGGACTGCGGATCCTCCAGCCTCCCGAACTCGATTCAGGGCTCAGGATCCTACTCCCACTTCTACTTTGAGGAGTAACGACATTGGGTGATGCTGGAATTTATCTAGAGGCTACCCAACTCGCTTGATCGTCACTACATGGAGAATTTGACCCCACACGAGGCTTCTCGGGCTGTCCTTCTTCTCATGCCCAAGGCAAGTCTTGTTATATTCTGGGCTTCCGTGTTTCATTGATATTTTTATATAAACATTTTATTTTTCTTCACGACAGTTTCACATGCTAGTGGGCCGTGCCTTGACGGATCAGTACCAAAATACTGAGGTGGACGACCTGCAGAAGAAGCTTTCTATGGTCCAGGAGCAGCAGAAGAAATCTCAGGAGTCCTGGTCTTTTAAGGAGAAGAATTTGCTCCAGGACCTGAAGAATCTTCATACAGACTACCAGAAGCTGCTAGGCGAAAAGGTGGATCTGGAGATAGCCTTAGCTGCACAGGCAACATAAAGGCAAGCGGAGCTGGAGGAAGTCCTGAATGTGGAGCGCCAGAACTAGATAGCTAACTTCCTTGCCTCGGCTGAAGGCCAGGAGCTCCTCGCCAAATTCAAAGCTGACTTCCTTGCTTCCAAGGAATTTTCAAACCTGGTTGATGACAAATCCATAGATTTCTTTGTCAAAGGCTTTGATGGTTGTGCTGCTACGTTCCTGACCAAGGGTTATCCTCCCGAGGGTGTCTCTGATGAATTTATAGATCCGGAGGTTACCCTAGAGGCTACTGTTGCCGCTCCAGGAGATCTTTCTGATGCAGATCCAACTGCCCCACCTGCCGCAGGTCAGCCTGATGATGCTACTGCTAACCAGCCTACAAGTGTTGTTGATCCCTCTCCTGATGTTGCCGATGTTGTGCTGGGGCTGAGCCCACCGAGTGAAAAAATAATTTCTGACTTTTGATGGCTGTATGTGGCCTTTTAGACAATTTATCTTTATTTGTTGATTTAGTTTTGGGCATATGTGGCCCGTGGACAATTTCTGTTTATGTTTTTTGCCTGTTCTGCTAGACCTGCCCCTAGCTAGGGCGGGAAAACTGCTTGGTTTTAATATGATGCCTGCCTACTTACATCTATTTTGTGTGTGCTATATAACCTGCTTAGGAAATTAAAGGCTTACCTGTGTTGTGCTATAGTTCTCTCTTAGGCTTTTGAATCATACCTGCATACTTTGCCAAAAATATGGAGAAACACGAAAAATTTTGACTTCCTTCAAGGAAGAAAGTTAGTCTTTCATACATGTATTCAAATTATACCCCTGGTAACAATCAAATAAATAATGCAACCATACCTCCATTGGTACTTTCACTTTCCATACCTACAATGTTTGATATATACAAAAAATTCCAGGTACTCCTTTCAAGATCAAATAAACTGGTTAGTCATCAGGTAATACCATCAAACCTGAACTGAGCTGTAGCTGCAATTCTCATCATGGGGCCTTATCTTAAATCATTCGTCAATTCTTAGTAATATCTTGACACGTACAATAATGTGGACTTGCACTGTCACTATGAAATTGTAGGGACTTGCATAGGGATCAAACACCCTTACTTTCTCTTATGCAATCATGGAGACTTTCTCTTATGCAATCATGGAGACTTGCACACGGGATCGAACACCCGTCAACAAGTGCATACAATCGTGGGGACTTGTACCGCACTTATGCAATCGTAGGGACTTGCATTTGCCACCTGCCTTATTACACCTTTCTCTCCCCTCCATACACAAATTTCCTGGACGGGCTCGGGTGGCCAGCCCTTACTACAGGTATCTCGACTTATTTCCCACATTTCTCTATACCTTCCCTCCTTATTTCTTCTCCAACCTTATGGCTTTCTTTTCCTCCTTGTCGCTCCAAACCCTGGTCTTCCTAGGACAGGTCCTAGAACCACCCCGAAGGTGATTCCTCACCCAGTCCCTCCTTATTTTCTCTTGGTATAGGGCCTTCGGGTCCGCCACCGATTTTACGCCTAGCATCACGGATCCCGGCTACCTACCCAAGTGGTGCATTCCTAGTCCTCCGACTACCTCCCTTTCACCAACTACCCTTACTCTACAATACAATCATCAATTTATATACATATACATCATATCGAATTTCTTAATAAAACAAATTCTTGCTAGATTTTCGGAGCTTTGCACCTAACCTTCCAAAGAAGGCATTACATTCTTAGGTATTACCTGAAAACACAATCATAACTTCAACTAAAAACATTAGCAATTTCGTGAGTTGATATATCAAAACGTAAAATAAAGCAAATTGCAAATAATCAATTGTAAAACTTTTTCAAATTTTGCATGTTCTATGGGCGAGGGAGTAATTTTCCCTCATTATCCTCCAGCTCGTACGCTCCTCCTGCTAACACCTTGATTACTTTATAGGGATCCTCCGAGTTAGGGTCCAATTTCTTCATGGTGCACTGCATCTACCCTCTTGAGTACCAGATCACCCACCTGTAGAGATCTGGCCTTCACCTTTGTTGTCTGGTCCCTCATGATCCTCTGTTTGTACTGCTCTATCATCAGGTATGCCTTGTCTCTATTTTTCTCCATCAGGTCCAGCTCTTCCCTTAGTCGTTCCTCGTTCTGCTCAGGTTCGAAGTATCTGACCCTGTGGGTTTGCACCCTGACCTCTGCAGGTATGACCGCCTCTGTTCCGTACACAAGGTGAAATGGACTCTCTTTTGTAGTAGATTTTGGGGTGGTCCGATATGACCATAACACTGATTGTAATTCCTCAACCCAATTCCCACCCGCACCCTCCAGTCTATACGACCAAGGTATGGGTGTTTTTCGTCAGCATAATAGTGATGCATATGTTATGAAATTGAACAAACTAATATGAGAGATATGTAATTGAAAAGGAAGGGTGTAGACATACCTGATCTTTAGACCTTGTACAATTATTCTATTGGTAACCTCTACCGGATCATTGGTTTGCGGATGAGCTACCGCGCTAAAGCGTTGTGGGATCCCCAACTCCTCGCACCTCCTTCTTAGCTTGAATCCATTGAAGTGTCTTCCGTTGTCAGCTACGGTCTCTCTAGGTATGCCGAATCGGCAAACGATGTTCTTCCAAAGGAACTTGATGACTTCTGCTTCCGTGATCTGAGCTACAGCTTCGGCCTCCACCCACTTTCTAAAGTAGTCCACTAGCACTAGTAGAAACTTTTTGTGTGTCTTGGCTATGGGAAAAGGCCCAATAATGTACATACCCCACCTGGCGAAAGGACACGGGACACTCATTGAATGCATTTCCTCTGCAGGTTGATGGATGAGGCTGGCGTGTACTGGCATTGCTCGCACTTTTTTACTAGGTTAGCCGCATCTTCCTTCAGGAATGTCCAGAAGTATCCTGCCCTCAAAGTTTTTCTAGCTAAGGCTGATCCTCCAATGTGGCTACCGCAGTCTCCTTCATGAATTTTTCTTAGCACATAGTCTCCCTCTTCTGGTGATACACACCTCAGGTGTGGCTGTACAAATGATTTTTTGTACAACACACAATCGATCATGACGAATCTACTGGCTCTGGTTTGTAGACGTAGTCGGGCATTCCTATCCTTAAGGAGCTCGCCTTGAGTGAGATATTGAATGATTTTAATTCTCCAGTCTCCATCTTCATCTACCCGTAACACTTCTTGCTCCGTACCTGACTTAGGTACGGACTGGATGATGATGTGCCATGTTTTGCAATCCATGACTGAACTGCCCAGCTTTGACAGGTAGTCAGCTTTAGCGTTTTCTAATCATGGTATTCGATGTACCTCTAATTTTCAAAAGCTCTTTTGCAATGTTTCTATGGTTTCCAGGTATTTCGCCATTCTCTCCTCCTTGGCTTCGTAGGCTCCTTAGATTTATTTTGTTACGAGTTGTGAATCCGAATAGGCTATCAGATTCTTAGCCCCTCCTTTAAGTGCCATTTTGAGTCGTATGATGAATGTTTCGGATTCGGCTTCGTTGTTACTAGCCTTGAATTCGAACTTGATGGCATACTCCAACTGATCTCCCTTAGGTGTGGTGAGAACCATACTTGCGCCACTCCCATTCTGCGTAGCTGATCCATCGACATGCATGAGCCAAACCTTGCCGTTTTCTTTCTCTTCCTGCTCAGGTTTTGTCATTCATTGAAAAAATCTGGCAAGACTTGAGGTTTGATTGCAGCCCGAGATGCTTACTATATCTCTAACTCTCCTAGTTCCACAGCCCATTTGATGAGTCGGCCAGATGTTTCAGCCTTCCCTAGCACTGTTCTGAGTGGTTGATTGGTCTTTACAATTATCTTGTATGTCAAAAATTAAGGTTTTAGCTGTCGTGCAGTGATGACTAACCCGAAAGCCATCTTTTCGATCTCTGAATAGCTTGATTCTGCATCTAGGAGTACTTTACTGACATAATATACAGGCTTCTCCGTCTTTCCTTCTTCTCGTACAAGGACAGTGCTGACAAATCGGTCAGCCATAGCTATGTACAACATCAATGGCTCACCCTGCACGGGTTTGGTCAGTAGGGGAATTCGGTTCATGTATTATTTTAGCTCGGCGAAGGGTTGCTGACACTCTTCACTCCACCTGAAGCTATCTGCTTTCCTCAATATTTTGAAGAAGGGTAAGCTATCCGCCGATTTGAAGAAAACTTAGGGCCGTGATCCTTCCATTTAGTCGCTGCACTTCGTTCACATCTCTAGGTGGTTGCATATCTTGGATGGCTTTGATTTTCTTGGGGTTGGCCTCTATGCCTCTTTCCGTGACCATGTATCCTAGAAACTTTCTTCCTTTGATCCCAAATGTGCACTTAGCTAGGTTCAGCTTCATCTTATACTTCCGAAGGGTTTCAAAGTTCTGTTGTAGGTCTTGCACATGCGTGCTGGAGGTCCGACTTTTGAGCACCATGTCGTCCACGTAAACTTCAATGTTTCTCCTGATCTGGTCACGAAACATCATGTCGACCAATCTTTGGTATGTAGCTCCGGCGTTTTTAAGGCTGAAAGACGTCACTATGTAATAGTACGTGCCAAAAAAGGTTATGAAGCTAACCTTCTTCTGATCTTCCACATCTAGAGGTATCTGATGATACCCACTCTGTGCATCCATGGTGCTTAATACTTCGAATCCAGCTTTGGCGTCTACTAGTTGATCGATTCTAGGTAGGTGTAATGATCTTTAGGACAAGCGTTATTTAGATCACGAAAGTCGATGCACATTCTCCACTTTGTCCCTCTCTTTGGTACTAGAACAACGTTAGACACCCATTCTGGGAATTGAATCTCTGCTATATGCTTTGCTTTAAGTAGTTTATCTATTTCCGTCTTGATTATGGTGTCTTTTTCCAGGCCGAAGTGTCTCTTCTTTTGGATGGGTGGTTTCGCGTCGGGAAATACATTGAGGTGATGTTGTATGACTGTTGGGTCTATACCTACAAGGTCATTGGCCGACCACGAGAACACATCTACATGCTCCCTCAGCATGGCTATCAATTCTTCTTTCAGGTCGGGGTTTAGGTGAGAACCAATCTTGACAGTCTTCTCCTTGTCTCCAGGTATGAGCTCTATGCTCATGAGCTCTCCTACAGGTTCGAAGTGTGACAAAACTGGCTTTTTAGCCACTTTGATTCCTTCTAATACCATTGATTCGGACTTACGCTTTTTATCCTCAACTGACATTTCTCTTTATTTTAGTGAGACTAAGTAACATTTCTTGAATTGGTGTTGATCTTCAAATACTTCTCCCACTCCATCGAGTGTTGGGAATTTGATCTTCATGTGTGGTATTGATACCACTACTTCGAACAATACCAGCGCATATCGGTCGAGTATTACGTTGTAGGCTGAAGGGGTATCCACGACTAGGAATCTAGTCAACTTTGTTGCTTTGTTGAATCCTCCCTCCAGGGAGAGAGGTAATCCTACCTGTCCCACAGGTTGTGTCGCCTCACTTGCGAAATCGAATAGAGAAGTTTTCACTGGCTCCAACTTGCCATTTCCTAGGTTCATCTATCGATACGCTTGGTAGAATAAGATATTTACCGAGCTACCGCTGTCGATAAATATCCTTTGGACTTCATAGTTTGCAATCATGCCTGTGATAACCAATGCGTCATTGTGAGGCGTCACCACGGTCCGCGCATCTTCAGGTCTGAACCGTATTTCTTGCCTAGGTCGGGTTTGACTGACATTCATGAAGAACGCAGGTGCGGTCTCTACAGACCTTACTTGCTGCTTGAGCTATCTTTTAGATTCCTCTTCAGCTAATCCTCCCAAGATCATATAGATGAACTCTCGATCGATACTGTTGACCTCCTTAAGTGCGGCCTCCAGGGCGAGCTGTTTGTTAATCGGTTGGGGAAAGTTTGCTCTTCCTACAGGTCCCACTCTACCACCTCCACGGCCCTGCCATCTTCCTCGTCGACCTCTCTAGCTACCACCCCGCTTATTGGTTTGTATCAGGAATTCTTTCAAGTAGCCCATCTTAGCTAGACGTTGGATTTCTTCGACGAGCTCCGGGCAGTCATCGGTGTGATGCCCAAATTCTCTATGGTATCTGCAGTAGACACTGCTAGACGGGTTCTTAGGGTCTTGGTCTGCTCCTTCTGGCCATTGTACCGCATTCTTCTCTTCCACCACCATTAAGTGCTCGCTCCAGTTACCTCGTAAAGGTATACGCCGTTGTCTAGCGTGCATACCTAGCCCAGGTAGGGCTATCGGGGCTGGACTAGGTATCCAACCACTCCTGCGAGTCTTGTTGCGATTATCCTTCTCAGGCTTGTCTTTTCTTTGCTCGGACCGCCTCATAATTTGCGCGTCTTCCATGTTGATGTATTTTTCAGCCCGGCCGAGTAACTCGTTGAAACCCAGGGCTGGTCTCTTGGTGAGTAATTTGAAGAGATCTACTTTTCTCAAGCCTTACATAAAAGCACTGACTTTCAGGTCGGAAGTTGCAGATGGTACCTCCAGTGTAGCCGTATTGAACCGCCTGACATATGCACGCAAGATCTCATCTCCTCTTTGTTTGATGTTGAACAAACTCAAATGGGTTTTCTCATGTAGCTTGCTACTAGAAAATTGATGCAAGAACCTTGAGCTAAACTCTGAGAAGGATCCAATGGACCCATCAGGAAGTTGGTTGAACCACTGTTGTGCAGACTTGGCCAACGTAGTCAAGAAGACCCTGCATTTGATGGCATCGGAATACTTGTGTAGCAAAGCAAAATTTTGAAAAGTATATAAGTGATCTTCTGGATCAGTTGTTCCTTCATAGGTTACAATGGAAAGAACCCTGAAGTCTCTTGGTAATTCCTCCCTTATGATGGATTCCGTGAATTGGATCCCCTTATCCATCTAGATCTTGCCCCCTGTCATTTTGCGTTCCACTTCTTCCATTTGTTTTGCCATGAGTTCCATCTGCTCCAGCTTTTCCTTTACTTTAGCCATCCTGCCGAGATCTGCCCAGCCGGATTTGGTAGACACAGAACTACAAGTGTCATCCTCTAAATCTTTGCCACGCCTATCGGGAACCCGATAGTGGCGTTTCTGTAGGTCATCTTTCCCAGGTATGTCGTGGTGCGAGTGTTGCATCGGCTGATGCAGTTTCTCATCATGCTTTTGTTCTTTCTGCAGTCCTGGTCGGGGTGCCCAACCTGCCAAGTCATCTTCATCCTCCAGGTCTAGACGACGAATGTGACGTTCCTCTGGAGCCAAGTACTTTTTCCGAGGCACGATGCCTCTTCTCTCTCCTTCTTCTTCCGGACATACCAGCCTTTTAGCACGTTTTCCCAGGTTGTCGTCAGGGGTGACGTCGTTGATATCCCCAGCCTCAGAGTTTCCAGCCTTGGACGCTCTCTTCTGAGGAGGGGGCACAAAATCGTCCCTGCCTGCGTGATCTGCCACACCTTCCAGTTTAGAATCTACCACCTTGGTGACAGCCTTGTCGATGACTCTTTCTAGCCTTTGGACAATGAGATCCATGCTCAACACACTTTGAGAGGAAACGTTATTTCCCTCCACCAGGCCCTCCGGCGAGTTGCCTATCATTGGATCTTACAAGTCGATCACCAAACGCCTCATCAGGTGTGCTGGAGTCTCAGGTGTGGGCTGTTCTTCTCCAGGCAAAAATATCATCGCCTTCTTCCCTCTCTCATTGTTGTCGTCTCCATTTCTCATTTCCATGACGTCCTCTTCTGCCATTAAAAATTATTACCGTAAAGAAATTATGTTTACGAAATAAAATATTACCTCACGCTTTTTTTGCTCAGATTTTCCACAGACGGCGCCAATTGATGTGTGTGGGTTTCACATCAATAATATGTATATTAATATATGGGAAAATATGAGTATTATGGTGAGATTTGATATATAATATAAGAACGATAATGTAAATAACAAGAGCTTTAACGTGGTTCGGTCCAAAAATTAGACCTACGTCCACGAGGGTAAAGAGTTCGGATCCCTTTACTGATGTTGGAGTTTGATATATATACAAGAATTTGATGGGGGGTTAAAAGGGGTAAGTCAACTATGCTAAATATACATTTGGTAATAAGAATAAAGCATAATCTATCCATATGAAGCTACAATCAATTCGGATATAATTGTGAAAGATAGGTCTGATCTCCGTAGGTCTATATATGGTAAGGTAGAGGATTGATTGGAACTTGTCTCCTAGCTATCCATAATCAGCGTTGCCCTACCTTTGCAGGTCGGGTCATTTGGGCTTCCAGGTAAGCCTGTCCAAATATGATGTCTTCTAGAAATATTCAAGTCTATGAAACCATTGGATTTGGGCCCATACGGTATTGGACTATCCAACTTGACTCAAACACGAATTTCTACCCATTTTGAGGAGGAAAGTACGAGGGAATTAATTAATGTTTTTGCCTTTTCACGTTCACTTTCCAAAATTTAAGGCACAACAAATCTAGGAGAAGACTTCTTTTAACAACTTAATTTAATAATTTCGTAACCTATCACATTCATTGGGCCATGAGTCATGACGATAATGTGTCTTTAATTTAGACAAATAATAAAGGCAAGTCATTGAATCAATGATTATCAACAAACAAATTAGTACAATAAAAAGATCTTGAGATCTTAGTTTTTAGATATTGCACCGTGAACTCCGATCAAGTTACCATCATTTAACAATCATAACCTTCTATAAATGTACAATTGTCCACACCTGCAGCGTATAAGTTGGGAAATATCAATATTAGACCGAGATCAATAATCATAATGTCTATATCTCTCACACAGTAGAGTGTATTATGTGCAAACCCTACACATATTTGTGTCAGAGAATAGACACAAAATTCAACCTTGAACTCAATCTGGTATAGAATTGTCCAGTTAAGATGCCTAATATAATATCATTTCTTAATAACCTCTATTTCTTTGGCTAATTGCATAAGACCTCCCTGTGATATGCGAAACCTGTGCGAAACTCCCCTGTGCTAATTTTTTTTGCGAATCACCCCCTTGAGTTATCTTTTATTCTACATATCCCTTTTTTAGTGTTTTTTTCATCATAAATGTCAATCAAAATGCATTTTTGGCCCAAACATGTTTATAATAGTTAAATAATTTAATTTGAGTTGGATTTAGAATATTTATGATGGAAAAAATACCAAAAAAAATCGAAAGGGGGATTATGCAGAATAAAAAATAACACAAAGGGGTGATTCGCAAAAAATTAACACTGGAAAGTTTGGGGCAAATTTAGCATATGACATGGGGGTCTTATGCAATTTTTCTTATGCAATTTTCCCAATCTATGAACTAGTCAACACAAATTCTTGATGAACTGAAATTGATGGTACCGTGCAGATTAATAAAATTGACAATTGTATTAATAAAATTAAAATATTCTTTTTTTGGCTAAAGAAATTAAAATATTCACTAGATGGTTAAGAATTAAGATCAAAGATTATCATCCAACCCAAGAAGCTATCACAAAGTTTTTTGCAAATCACTTATCAAAATATATATATATATATATATATATTCTACAAAGTGTCACGAAATAAGGAGTGGTGAGTTGTCGAGACGCTCTCATGCTCGTACTAAATCAAATTATACAGAGATGATTATGAATGTTAGGGTTCTGGAAACCTCTTAAGTGAGTGACATATATACAGTAATGTTGGGTCGACCAAATTTAACCTTGTAGGATCACGCTTCTCGTCCATCAATTTCAGGTGTTGTCTAATCCAATTATAGCAGTTTCTTTAACCTAATGTTCAAATTTTCTCCCTTTTTTTTAATTCAAGACGAAGGGGATACCTTAAATATTTCGTCTGACAAACTCAAGTTGATAGTCATAATTCTAAGTCATAAAGGCTCTATCAAGCCATAAAGACTCTATCTAACTCTATAAAGGAGAAGAGAGTCACAACTTGTGGCAACCTGGATTCAAATCTAGGATCTCTCACATAAAGTGAGAAGTGAATACCACTAGATCAATAATTTTTGTATTTCTCTCGTTTCTAGAGCATTCTTCCTTATATATCAGTTCGACCTATTGGACCCATTTCGAGTTTAACTTGGCCATTCTCAGGTTGGTATGGGCCTCTCCTAACTCTTATTCGGCTTTTGTTAAGTGACCTTAATCCACTACAGTTAACTTTAGCCCAACAATTTAGTTTGAGCCCATTATTATTCTATCTACATCACATATAAAAGGCATGGACATCTGATGAAGATTGACATAAAAAAGGCTTATGACTTTGTTGAATGAAAATTCTTAAAGAACCTGTTGAGGGGTTAAGGTTTCCTCAAAAGTTCTGTATGGATTTTTGAATGTGTTACTATACCTTCCTTCTCAGTGGATATTAATGGAGAAACTCATGGTTTTTTCAAAGGGCAGACGAGCTTGAGACAAGGATATCCCATCTCCCCTCTTCTCTTTATTCTGGTTATGGAGTACTTAACAAGGAGTCTAAGGATTGCAGCCTAACTAAGTCAGTTCAGATATCATCCAGGGGTAAAGCACTACAACTCACCAATATTTGTTCTGTTGATGACCTCATGTTATTCTGCAAAGCATCCCAGCCTGCAGTTGCAACTATGTGGAATGAATATCAGAAATTCTCTTAAACACCTGGATTGTTTGCTAATCAGAGTAAATTTAGTGTGTTTGTGAGGGGTGTGAATGAGAGTTTTAAACAGGACATTATACACACAACAGGCTTTAGTGCAGGAGTGTTCCGTATGAGGTATCTAGGGGTCTCTTTGCCCCCATCTAAATGGAGTAGGCTGGATTGTTATATACTTTTGGAGAAGATCACAAAGCTGGGCATCAAGACATTTGTCTTATACAGAGAGGGTGCAGCTGATTAACTAAGTGTTGAAGAAATTGTAAATCGAGATTCTGCCCGAGTCGAGGATTGCTATTTCTTTAATATTTTATTTGCATACTTTTATTGCTAGGTGATAGAGTTCAAAGTACGTAATGTTCACGAACTCATGTTTGTATATGTTGAATGAATGTTACAATGATACAACCATATGTATAAATAGAAATGAAACGTAACCCTAATACATAGATGGGTCGGACTATAACCTATACATGGGCCGGACTGTAATCTATACACTAACACCTCCTCGCAATCTGAGCAGTGGGACCAACGCAAAGATTGGCCCGAAGTTGGGAAAACTTGGTCGGTGGTAAGGCTTTGGTGAAGATGTCAGCAACTTGTTCAGCGGTAGGAACATACTTGACCAAAACATCACCGATGGCAACTTTTTCCCTAAAAAAATGGTAATCAATCTCAATATGCTTCGTACGAGCATGAAACACAGGATTAAGAACGAGATATATGGCACTAATATTATCACAGTAGACCCGAACTGGATGCGGAAGAAAGATGCCCAAGTCACGCAGAATAAAACGTAGCCAACAAGACTCAGCGACAGCATAGACAACAGAGCGGTACTCAGACTCTGTACTGGATCAGAAGACGGTAGCCTGTTTCTTGGCAGACCAGGAGATAAGATTATCACCAAGATAAACAGCATAGCCAGTGGTGGAACGACGGCTGTCTGGACAACCAGCCCAATCTGAGTCAGCATAAATAGTCAGGGAGTCCACAGTGGAAGAACGAAGGAGAAGGCCATAATCAAGAGTACCCCAAAGATAACGAAGAATGTGCTTGACCATCTGAAAGTGGCTATCCCGAGGTGAGTGCATGAACTGACTGACTAAAGCAACGGCATAAGCAATGTCAGGCTGAGTGTGAGTGAGATACTGAAGACCCCCAACAATGCTGCGATAAAGAGTCGGATCAGAGAAAAGATCGCCCTCAAGAGCGGAGAGAGTAGGCGACGCAGAAAGAGGAGAAGTAACAGGCTTCAAGCTCATCATGTCAAAACGCTGTAGAAGCTCAGTGGCATACTTTTTCTGCAAAAGAAACAATCCAAGAGAGTCCCGTGTAGCATGAATACCCAGAAAATAGTGAAGAGCTCCTAAATCCTTCATAGCAAATTCCTGGGAAAGGTGAGAAATAAAAATAGTAACGGCAGCAGAGTCATTCCCAGTCAAGATAATGTCATCAACATAGAGCAAGAGAACCAAGGTGATAGAACCAGAACGGTAGACAAAAATCGACATGTCAGCTTTGTTGCTAGTGAATCCAAGACGCAGCAAATACGAACCAAATTTCTGAAACCACGCTCTAGGTGCTTGTTTCAGACCATATAAAGCCTTCTTTAACTGACACACATGAGAAGGATACTGGGGGTGAGTAAAACCACGGGGCTGAGCCATGTAAACAGTCTCGGTAAGATCACCGTGAAGAAAGGCATTCTTCACATCAAGTTGTCGGATAACCCACTGACGAGAGACTGCAATAGAGAGAACAGTGCGAATAGTAGTCGGCTTAACCACAGGGCTAAAGGTCTCACCAAAATCAATTCCAACCTGTTGCTTAAACCCTTGAGCAACCAAGCGGGCCTTATAGCGCTCAACAGATCCATCAGAACGTAACTTAACCTTATACACCCATTTGGAACCAACTAGATTTTGCGAAGGATGCGATGGCACCAAAGTTCATGTGCCATTGGCTTGGAGAGCATTAAACTCATCAGCCATAGAAGCACGCCAAAGGGGATCCTTAGCGGCCTGTGTATAGCATGTTGGCTCGAGAGGAGGGTAAACAGCAGACAAAGAGGAAAGAACACGAGGCTTACGTGTACCATCACGTAAACGGGTGACCATAGGATGACGAGGACACGGAGGAGGAACACGAGGTGAGGACTCAAGAGAAGAAGAGACCGAGGAAGAGGTAGTGGAAGGAGATTGGACATAGGGAGACACGAGAGTCGGGGAAGATGATGAAGATGGTCCTGGACCATTGGGACGAGGAGGACTCCGGGGGGAGGATGGTGAAAGAGATGACTCCAGAAGAGACGGCATGGAGGACACAGTGGTGGTGGCAATAGGTAGGTCAGGCGGCATGGAGGACACAGTGGTGGTGACAATAGGTAGGTCAGGTGGCATGGAGGACACAGTGGTGGGGGCAATAGGTAGGTCAGTGGGACCGAGATAAGGAGGATGAGGAAGAGAGACCGTAATAGATTCAGAAGCAAACTGGTGTGTACTAGAGGCGGAAGCGGAAGGTAAGGTAGGATAGGGAAAAGAGTCTTCATCGAAGACGACGTGACGACTAATATGGATAGCACCAGAAATAGGATCAAGACACCGGTACCCCTTATGATCCGGGGCATAACCGATAAAGATACATGAAGCGGAGCGAGGATCGAGCTTATAAGCAGCACGATGACTAAGATGTGGGAAACATGCACAACCAAAAGTCCGAAAGGTGGAATAGTCGGGTGAACGACCAAAGAGGACCTCATAAGGAAACTTGCGGCGAAGCGTAGGGGTGGGGAGACGGTTAATAAGAAACATAGCCGTATAGAGAGCATCGACCCAAAAGGAGGGAGGGAGATGAGCAGTAAGAAGCAAAGTGCGAAGTAACTCAAAAATATGACGATGCTTACATTCCGACACACCATTTTGCTGTGGGGTGTAAGGGCATGACAGACGAAACTGAATACCAGAAGCAGCAAAAAGATGACGGAATTGAGCATTATCAAACTCACGACCCCCATCACTTTGAAACATTTTGATTTTACTTGTAAAAAGATTTTCAATTAAAAGTGTAAAATTACAAAAATGAGTATAAACTTCAGATTTAGCACGCATAGGATAGCACCAAGTAAAGCGTGAAAAATCATCAACAAAAATAACATAATATTTGAAACCAGTAGGAGAGAGAACAGGAGAAGTCCAAACATCAGAGTTAATTAAATGAAAGGGAACGGAGGTACGGTTTTCAACGTGCTGAAAAGGTAACTTGTGTGACCGACCTAACTGACAAGTTTGACAAAAAGAAACAGAACAATCCTTAGACGTTATATTACCACGACGAGACAATTGTTGACAAATAGAAAGACTAGGATGACCCAGGCGGCGATGCCAAACATCACCAGAGACGGTACGGGCAACAAGGGAAGACACTAGGCTAGGGGAGATCGGGTACAAACCACTACTGGAAAGGGACTTCAGAAGAACATGCCCTGTTGCGTTGTCCTTGACACAGAAACCAGTGGAAGAAAACTCAACCATACAATCATTATCTTGACATAATTTTCTAACAGATAGGAGATTATGAGACAAATGAGGAACATGCAACACATTAGATAAAGTAAGGGGACCAGTAGGGGTACGTAGAGTACAGGAGCCGACATGCTTAATAGACAAAAGTGCACCATTACCAACTAAAATTTTGTTTGTACCGGTATAGGGAGTAAGGTTAAAAAGATTACTGTCATCCGGAGTCATATGAGCAGAGGCACCACTATCAGGATGTCAGGGTATGCCAAAGGTGGTAGTAGCAGACAGGGCTGAAAAAGACTGTGGAAGCTCCGCAGAAATATATGGGTGGTTAAACCGTTGGGGACACGAAACACAAGTGTGACCCAAAATGCCACAAAGTTGACATGTCTGACCAAGAGTATGAGTCGGAAGTAGACCAGAACCCGGAGAGTACTGAAAAGTATGAGGAGATGAGGACGATCCCCGGCCATAACGGTCCTTCCCATGTCCGGAACTAGAACCGTGACCATGGGAGCCACCATTACCTTTAGCACCACAATTTTTGGAATTTGAGGAGTGATAGTGGGCGACAAAGGCATAAGATGTAGATAAAAGGGAGGGAACAAATGAAGTTGGGGAAATTGGGGTTTCATGGGGGCTAATTGGAAAAAGAGAAGGCATATGGGGATTGTTGTGTAAATGAGAGAGAATATTGGGGCTATTTTGGAAATTAGTGATTTGGTGGGGGCGATTTGGGAGAGTAGGGTTATTATGGGGGCTGTTTTGAAAAGAAGAATAATTAAACGAAGGGCTATTGTGTAAATTGTTGTGACTGTGCGGGTTGTTAGGAAATATAGTGGTTGGGGTGGGATCAAAAGGCAAAAAGGTGCTGATTGTGGGGGGGACAAAAGATAAAGGGGTGCTGATTGTGGGGGGGACAAAAGAGAAAGCGGGGGTAATTGTGGTGGGGTCAAAAGGAAAAGGAGAGTGGTTGGGTGAATAAGTGGAGATGGGGTGTTGTATTTTATAGAAATGGGCGGACAAGAGAGCGCCTGCATGAGAAGAGAGAAGGGAAACGACCGAGTGATTTCCTGCAGCGGCAATAGAGGAGAAAACGGCGCCAGTGGCCGATGGGAAAAGAAGAACGCCGGCAGCAGCGTTAATTTCAGCAGCTGGAATACTCTCGGCCATAGGTGAGAGAATGGCTCCGGCGGTGTTGACGGCCTGAAATGATGACGCAGCGTCGGCGACAGATTGCAGAGAGCTACCGGTGAAAGTAGATGGAGAAAATCCGGCGACTGAGGATAGAAGGGGTGACTGAGAGAGAATCGCATCAATGTCTTTGGGTGAGAGATTAAAGGGTGGAGAAAGAAGAGAATGGAGGAGATTTACAGCCGTGGAAATGGAGTCATCGGTGGTGGTTGGCGCCGGTAGAGAATAGAGGGAGAAAATCTCATCTGTAAAAGAGGAGAGAGAGGCAGTAGAGGTGGAGGAGAAGGTGGTGGCAGAGGAGGCGGCAGCGGTGGTGCCGGAAAGGGAGGAGGCCATCCCGGAAGCTATAGGTGGCGTGAGGGCGGGAGACGAAGCCATAGGCTCGGTGTATCCAGTAACTAATACCATGATAGAGTTCAAAATACGTAATGTTCATGAACTCATGTTTGTATATGTTGAATGAATGTTACAATGATACAACCATATGTATAAATAGAAATGAAACGTAACCCTAATACATAGATGGGCCGGACTATAACCTATACATGGGCCGGACTGTAATCTATACACTAACACTAGGTATTAGCAAATAAGCCTCCCAAGATAAATCAGACAAATTATATTCAAATAGCAGTATATGAATATACTTGAATAAAGCAAATTTGAAGAAAGAAGAAAATTGTATTTTCAATTTAATGAAGTAAATATTTCGGATTTAGGGGTCAAATATTTATAGGAAATATGGAGTCACTTCTTAAGGGTTGCATTGATTCGGCTAGGCTTTGTTGGACCAAAGGTTGAACCTTTTCGTTCAAATTGAAGAGTCATGGGCACTCAAATTGAACATTTCGGTTTAAAATTAAAAAAATTAGACTTTGTTTGTTTTTATTTTGAAAGGGATATTTTGGCCAAATATTTGCATCAAAACACATTTGGCTCTGATTTATTTGGTTAAAATAGTAGGCAAAATTTCCAAACATTTTGGCCAAAATGACCAAAACATTGGGAAACACCTTGTCTGATCAACCTGGCATTAACAGATCATACAAATGGCAGGTGAAATGACTAGCCAAGTATTTTATAAAATATAATTTCTTATGTCTTTCACTTTTATCTCTTTTTAGTTAGTTTTAATTAATTTGATTTTTAGGATCTCTATTATTTCATTCTACCCATGTTTAAAGGTCATTAATTCCTGTTAAGAATTATCACACACACATATATAGACACAAAATTACGTATACATTATACTTATAGTTGTGCATACAGTTCTTTTTTATTCATTATTCCTTTGTGATTCTTTGTGCCAGTTACATTTGTCAAAAGGATTTTTTATTGAGCTAACAAGACTGTAATAGTTCTCTTGCACCTGATTCGTATGAGATGTATGAAATAGTGTGCATAACTGGTTTTATGTTGGTCAATTTTGTAAATATATTAGATTACATGCTCATGAGTAGTATATAAATTGTATATATTTATATATATATATATATATATATATAAAGTTAAGATCTAATACATACCCTCTCTTAGATAAGATCTAAGACCCAATATACACCATTGGATACATTAAATCCAACAGTCCAAAAAATAAGGACGAAACAGACAGGAAAAAATGGAAAATAGGGATTAGGGGTATAATGGACAAAATGACAAAATTATACATCACCCATTTACCAAAAATAACGGCACATGATCTCCTACAATCTCTTAAAACTGATACCCACGAAAATCTCCCCTTCAATATCACAATCTCAACCCAAGATTAACGCAATCAATTTATAGAATCGTATTAACCTCAGATTTCGTTCGATTATCACGAAATTTTTTTCTGAAACTCTAAAATTTCTGGAAAATCGAGATTGCAAACCCAAAATCTGAAAATATTGAATTTCTGGAATTGGCGTTAAATCGTCGAATCGCTGTGGGTTGCATGAGTCGCTGCTCGAATCGCTAGGGAAGACGATCGGAAAATAGCCATGAAAATGACAGATTTTCACGAACTTGAAAGTCGACCGAAAAATATCAATCTCCCCTACTGTATATTTGTGTATTAGCTATTGTATAATTTATTAATTAGCTATTGTATAATGTTTATTAACTATTGTATTTACTGTATAATGACTATATGATTCTGTATATTGGCTTATATTTTACTGTATAATGGTTTATAAGCTACAGTATAATGGTTTATAAGATTGTAATTGTATGATGTATAAACACGCACTATATAATGAGTTGTATGATACTGTATAATATGTTATAACATACTGTATAATGGTTTGAAATCACTAATTGTATATCATTAATCACACACTGTATATCACCGTTGTATTTACTGTATAATGGTTTATAAACTACTGTATGATG
The DNA here is from genome assembly GCA_019426215.1 of Buddleja alternifolia. NCBI lineage: Eukaryota > Viridiplantae > Streptophyta > Magnoliopsida > Lamiales > Scrophulariaceae > Buddleja > Buddleja alternifolia. The sequence goes on along the minus strand of CM033392.1, from coordinate 17,350,087 downwards.
GTTTAAAAATCACTAATTGGGTTGTCACTAATACCACACTGTATAAGATATTGTATAATGGTTTATATGATATGTATTTGCTATTTACAAGCCTTAAAAACTAACAAAACGCAATTTTGAAGCCTTAAACTATCTCAGATGGCTAGAATCACCAGACCGCACTGCTATGCAGTGCGTCTTGTTCAGCACGCCGTTTCACTATGACTGTACAATTTTCGTGTTATTCTGACACAGTAAATTTTTTCCCCATATTTTCGCTTACATCATTGTTATTTGCTTTGATTTTTGCAATATACAGAATCTGTTATTTGTTTTTGTGAAGAATCTATTTTTGTGAATAATCTGAAGAATCTGTTATTTTGCGTTTTGATTTTTGAATAACACGCTATATAATATCAATAAATGTTTTGTATATTGCTTAATTAGTTAATGTATCATAAAAAGTATAACGTGTTAAAATGCACTGTATATCGCTATTGTATTCACTGTATACATGCTTACATTCGACTGTATAATTATTAAACTGACTTTCTGTATTGCATTTAATACCATACTGTATAATCACGTTATATGGACTGTATAATGAAATATAAAAAACTGTATATTGATGATTAATGTACTGTATAATATATACACAAACACTGGTTGCATGATCACTTGCATCAACTGTAACTACGCGTATGTGCTGTTGTATATCACACTTATATCTACTGTATATTGACGTTTCAGCAGATGCGCATCATTAACATATATTTTCCGTAAACACTCAGATAGTATAATGAAAAACGTAATAAAAAACTATTGATAATGAAGAAAAAAATGCAGAATTCGAGATGAATGATGCAGGAAAAAATGCAGAATTCGCAATTATGATTCGAAAAAAAAAATGAATTTGGAAGTAAAATTGATGAATGATAAAGAGATTTCAGATTCTGGTAATTAAATTGATAATTTCTGTAAATAGATCGAATTATAATTAAAAATAAAAATAAATTAGAAAGCAGAATCTGTTATGGGAGCAATATAGGAATCTGTTATGGGAAGCATGAGTTTGTTAAGTTTTGCTGACTAAAATGCTCCTGCCAGCATTAAAACAATTTATATAATCCGAAAAATGAGATAAATCCACACCTTGGGATCAAATTGAATCAGAGGCCTAGATTGAGTCTTAGATCTTACGTAATGCCAAAGTATGTATTTGATTCATACCCTATATATATATATATATATATATATATTTGTATTATATATATGGTTATACACAAAATTAAAATATATCCACACACGCATTAAAATATATCTTTCAATAATTAAATAATAATAATAGCACAACTTTTTCAGAAAAAAATTTACATGACAACTTTTTCAGATAAAAACTTACATGATTTAACTGCTACAATGATTTTTATTTCCTCTTAAAACAAAACCAAACACAATTTCACCAAAAAAGCATCTCAAATATTACTTCAAAATAGCTAATCCAAACAAATTTTCATGAAAATACACAACTCCCAATAAACTGTTTTATCAAATAATTTCACCAAAAACATCCTCCAAAATAGAAACATAGCCTTAATGTAGGCACTCAAATTGAATCAAAATTGTGACTTTTCATACTTAAATTAATTTTCTCGCAGCAAAAACGTATACCACGACCATTGACGGCACGCGAGCACATGGGCCACGGCCAGACCTGAGCTGGCACCGGTCGTGGTCCGCGGTGCATCGCACCCGGCACGGGTGATCCCTCCACACCCTTTTGCTTATCAATTTAAGTATTCAAGAAAGTACATTAATTATATACCTACTTCAATTTCCTTACTTTTCCTATGTGAGATAAAGAACTTCCTTATAAATGTTCCAAACAAGTTCTATTTAATTTCTCATTAAACACTTGTTATACAAAAACATTAATCACGAAAATCCCAACAACCCCCCACCTCCCACCCCCCCAATTTTCGAAATTTCATACAATTTCTAAAAATTCTATTTTAACAGTATTTTGTACTTCAAGAAAGATGTCTTTCGACTTGAACCTTTACATAGTCTAGCACGTTTCAGGCAACCGAATAGTTTGATAGTAAAAACTTTAAATCAAATATTCATAGTGGATACTAGCACATGTTAGAAATACAAGTACAATCAGCTCATTCAACTTGCTCGCACATTAACGGCCTTGTACAACAATATCAGGATTAATAAGTGACTTGGAGATAAGCTTCCAATCTCACAAAAGCTGTCACACTTCCTCACTTACATAGGTTAATTTAATTAAGTGTACTTGTATGATTTACACTTTCCAAAAAGACATAGATTCATTAGGAGAATTAATCTCACCCTCTTTTCGATACATGCATACACTACGTTGAGAAGGCATAAAATAAATTCTATATGTTAGTGCATTTTCAATTCTAACTACAAGTGTTTTTCCATTAAACCAATTAAATTGGATGCTATCCAAGAATTGGTTGGTTTCCACCCATAGGTTACCTTTTACAAAAGTCTTAAGCTCATCTCCTTTGAGGTTTTCCAAACCACATCCCTCGCAAAACCTTTGGTGAAGGGATCAGCCAAATTCTCTTTTGACATAACATATGTTATCAATATGGTACCACCTTCGATAAGATCTCGGACATAACTATGTCGTGGACGTATATTTCTAGACTTACCGTTATAAATCTTGTTGTATGCCCGTGATAATATAGCTTCATTATCACACAGGATTGAAACATGAGGCATTGGTTTAGGTCAAAAAGGAATTTCTATCATTAGGTCCCTAAGCCATTCTCCTTCTTTAGCCGCAAGCGCTAAGGCAATGAATTCGGATTCCATAGTTGAGTGCGCAATACACGTTTGTTTATTTGAACGACAAGAAACTGCGCCTCGACCAAGTGTAAATAACCGTCCACTTCTATCTGAATCCGTAATCCAATTTGCATTCGTATATCTTTCTAATACCGACGAATGACCTTGATAACTGAATGCATAATTCATTGTGCCTTTCAAGTGTCTAAGAACCTTTGAAATTTCATCCCAATGAACTTTACCCGGATTACTAGTAAATCTACTTAGTATTCCAACAACAAAAGTTATATCAGGTCTTGTATAGTACATTGTGTACATAAGATTTCCAATCACACTAGAATATTCTAAATGTGATATAGTACTACCTTTATACTTCGTTAATTTAACCGAAGGATCAAAAGGTGTACTAGCAGTCTTACAATTTATGTGACTGAATTTCTTCAATACTTTCTCAATATAGTGAGATTGAGACAATGTAATTTTATCATGTGATCTAGTAATTTTAATTTCAAAAATTACATCAGCTTCTCCCATATCTCTCATGTTGAAATATGTAGATAAAAAAGCTTTAGTTTCCAATACTATGCTACTATCAGTTTCAAAAATTAACAAGTCATCTACATATAGAGAAATGATCACACATTTTTCATTTTCGCTTTTAGAATAAATACACTTATCAGATTCATTTTATCTAAAACCATTTTGAACAGTATTTTGGTCAAATGTCTCAAGCCATTATTTAGGAGCTTGTATTATGGCGTACAAAGATTTAATAAGTTCACAAACTTTCTTTTCTTGCCCTTTCAAAACAAATCCCTTTAATTGTTCTATGTAGACTTCTATATCTAATTCTCCATTTAAAAACACTGCTTTAACATCTATTTGATGTATAATTAAATTATAAATTGAAGCTAAGGAAATTAGTACTCTAATGGAACTTATTCTTGCTACAAGTGCATAGGCAGCAAAGTAGTCTTTACCTTCCTTTTGTCGATAACCTTTAGCGACAAGTCTAGCCTTGAACTTGTCAATGGATCCATCAGGTTTAAAGATTCATTTGCAACCAATAGGTTTACAACCAGGGGGTAAATTAGATAGCACCCAAGTTTTATTTAACATGATTGAATCCATTTCATCGTTAATAGTTTCTTTCCAGAAAGCTACATCCCTAGATGAAATTGCTTCCTTATATGTTAAAGGATCATGGTCAACATTGTATACTATCATAAAGGTAATACCATTCCTATCACCTTCTACTAGATATATGTAGAAATCGGAACCATAGGACTTAGTAATTCTTGCTCTTTTACTTCTCCTTGGCCTCAATAACTTCATTTTCCATAATTCATCTACAGAAGTTTCATCGAGCTCTTGATTTGAACATGTGTTTTCTTGTGTCCTTTTTCTAGATGATGGAAAAGAATTTTCAAAAAATTCGACATCTCTAAATTCAAGAATTGTATATTTATCAATGGAATTTGTAGATTTCATAGTAAGAAATCTATATGTTTTACTTTGTAGTGCATATCCAAGGAAAACACATTCAACCGCCTAACAACCAAGCTTAGGACGTTTAGAGTCAGTAAGTCTCACTAATGCTTTACATCCCCACACCTTAAGGTGTCCAAGAGAAGGCTTTCACTTTCTCCAATATTCATAGGGTGAAATATTAGTTTTCTTATGAGGAATACCGTTTAGTATATAACAAGCCATGTTCAAAGCTTTTCCCCACAAGTTGTTAGGCAAACCAGAAGTATTAAGAAGAGTAGAAAACGCCATTTTGTTGAGAAGCATAAAGGAATGTCACTTGATGAATAATTCCATAATCTTCTAAGAAGTCATTATAGGAAATATATTCACACCTCTATCCGATCGAAGATTTTTAATCTTACAATCTAGTTGATTTTCAACCTCAGCCTTATACACTTTGAATTTCTCCAAAGTTTCATCCTTAGTCCTCAACTAACATACATAAGCATACTTGGAATAATCATCTATAAATGTTATAAAATATCATTTACCACCTCTAGTGAGAATTCCTTCTAATTCACAAATATCAGAATGCATTAATTCTAAAGGACTTGAGTTTCTATCTACTTTATGAAAAGGTGTTTTAACTATTTTTGATTTAACATAAATAGCACACTTTTCATCATTTGATTTAATATTACTATGAATTAATCCTAAATTCATCATACATTTTATACTTCTAGAATTAATATGACCTAGTCGATTATGCCATAAATAAAAAAAATTAACAATATAAATGGAAAAATTAATATTATTACTCAAGCTCAGTTTGAACAATCCGTTGGTTACATAGGTTTGGAACAAACTTTTCCTAATGTCGGGCATGAAGTACATCATTAAGAATGAGTTTCTTTCTAGAAGATAAGTTAAGCACCACTTTTCCTTTTCCAGCAACCCTGGATGATGAGGAATTTCCCATATGAAGGCTTTGACCATCTTCAATTTTCTCATAGGTTTGGAACAAACTTTTGTTTCTCACTATGCGCCTTATTGCACCCGAGTCGATCCACCACTCAGTATCATCATCAACCATGTTCACTTCAAGCACCACAACAGCAAAGTCTTCATCATTCACGACGTTGGCTTGTACATGTTGCTATCCTTGTTGCTTAGATTTCTCTTTGCAATATTTCTTGAGATGACCAGGTTTACCGCAACCCCAACAATTTTCTTTGACAATTGTGGGTTTCTTGCCATTACCAGAATTGTTAGTTCCATCGTGTTTTTGTTTCTTTCCATTATTCAGAGATTTATTTTCAACAACCATAATCTTTGAATTTTTCTTATCAACCTCAATTTTTTCCATATTTCGGGTATTCTTCTCAATTTGAAGAAACTTGATTAACTCTTGTAAATGCAAAGCCTCTTTCTTTTGTGTCAACTCTATACGAGTATTTTTCCAAGTCGGAGGCAACTTGGCAAAAATGTTAGAGACCTGGAAAGCCTCGTCAAGAGTATGACCCTGAGAAATAATTTGGTAGAGAAATACTTGAAAATCATGAAGTTGAACTAGAATAGATTGAGTATCCACCCTTCGGAAACCATAAAGTTTACTAACCAGAAAGCACTTATTTCCAGCATCTTCGGTTTTGTATTTGTTTTCCAATTCTGTCCATAGTTCCCTCGCCGTTTTGTTTGTTGAAGTTGGTTCGTACACATCATAATGGGAATTTGACATAGCATTCAGAATGTGACCCTTGCACATAAAATTGTCTTGCTCCCACTTCTGGCGTTCCTTCATTTGTGCCACCGTTTAGCCCTCGACATCCGCAGAAGCATCCCGTTCGGGCACGTAGCCTATCTTCAATGTCATCAGATAGAAAAACAACTTTGCCTTCCAACGCCTAAATATGAAACCATCAAACTTCTCCAATTTTAAAATTTCAGACACATCGTGACCTCTTACAAAACTCTCAGCCATTGTAAAAAATAAAGTCTTAAAATAGTTGAAGAAATTGTAAACCAAGATTCTGCCCGAGTCGAGAATTGCTCTTTCTTTAAGATTTTATTTGCACTTTATACTGTTAGGTATCAACAAATAAGTCTCCCAAGATAAATCAGGCAAATTATATTCAAATAGTAGTATATGAATATACTTGAATAGAGCAGATTTGAAGAAAGAAGAAAATTATATTTTCAATTTAATGAAGTATTTTGGACTTATGGGTCAAATATTTATAGAAAATATGGAGTCACCACTTAAGGGTTGCATTGATTTGGCTAGGCTTTGTTGAACCAAAGGTTGCACCTTTTCGTTCAAGTTGAAGAGTCATGGGCGCCCAAATTGAACAATTTCGATTTAAAGTTCAAAAAATTAATTTTGGCACTCAAATTGAATCAAAATTGTGACTTTTCATACTTAAATTAATTTTCTCGTAGCAAATTAATAATATCACGACCACTGACGGCACGCGAGCACATGGGCCATGGCTCGGACCGGCCGTTGTTTGTGGGTCACCGTGCGTGCACACGGTTCGTGGTGCGATGCGGTACATCGCACCGGGCTTGGGTGATCCCTCCACTCCCTTTTGCTTATCAATTTAAGTATTCAAGAAAGTACATTAATTATATACCTACTTCAACTTCCTTACTTTTCCTATGTGGGATAAAGAACTTCCTCATAAATGTTCCAAACAAGTTCTATTTAATTTCTCAATAAACACTTGTTATACACAAACATTAATCACGAAAATTCCAACACTAAGTCGTTATGACCATGCATGTTTATTGGGCTTCTGTCTTCATTATTCCTCAGTCAATAATGAAACAAATTGAGCACAAATGTAGAGCTTTTTTATGGGATAAAGCAGATCAAGGCAAGAAGTTGATACCTATAGGGTGGGAGCAAGTGCGTACAAAGAAAAAGTATGGGGGTTCTGATGGGTTTTGTGGAGTCGGATCAAATTGAGGTCAAGAAGAGGAGCCAAAATAGAGCCAAGAAGGGTCGGGGTTGACCGAGATCGTGAAAAGGAAGAAAAAGCATGTTTCGGGGATTCCGAGCGAGCGAAACGGCGCCCAGGGGCAGACAGATGCGCGCCTAGGCGCGGGATGCAGAAGACGGGGCGCACAGTGCGATGAGCCACTGCTGGCGGCGCCTAGGCGTGGCCATGACGGCGCCTAGGCGTGGGCACAGTGGCGCCTAGGCGTGGGCACACGACTGGGCGTGGGTCCGTCGGCTGGAGCAGTTTTGACGCGGTTTTTCCTTATTTTGGCATGTCTTGAGTCCTACTTTGATTGGAATTGTTTCCTATTGTGTTAGGAATTATTCCCTAGTGGTTTAGGAATGTTTTCCTAATTTGTTAGGGTTTAGACTTCTCCACCATTATAAATATGTGCACTCACTCTTGTAATTGATTGATGTACTTTGAAAGAAATAAAGATGTAGTCTAGGTTGGCTCGTGGATGTAGGCAAGTTATGTCGAACCACGTTAAATCCTCGTGTTGTTTATCTTCATGTTTAGGCTTAGGTTTTCTCACTTCTTGATTATTCTTCGTGCTCTGATGCCTACCATCCCTAACAGGTTCGAATCTGAAAAACTGTAAAACTTGGAATATAGCTTTAATTGGAAAACAAGTGTGGGCTCTGTCATAAAAAAAGTCTTCCCTTTGGGTAAAGTGGATCACTAGCATTTACCTCAAAGACCAAGATTTCTGGGCATATTCTCCGGCCCAAGATTACAGTTGGTCTTGGAAAAATATACATAGTGTTGAGAGGAAAATTCTAGCCGGTTTCCAAGACAATAGCTGGGTTCCTAATTCCTCAGGTATATTTACTATTCAAAGTTGCTATGATTGGTTGATGGGCTCTTATTCTAGATTTAAAGCAGCTGATGTTGTATGGAATCTTATGATTATCCCTAGGGCTGCTTTTACTGTGTGGTTGGTAACACATAGGAAAATATTGACTCGAGAACGTTTGTGTAGATTTATGCCCAATATTGACTGTCAAAGTGTTTTCTGTGGGGAGGCTCTGGAATCTGTCCAGCACTTGTTTTTTGGTTGTGTTTGGAGTAGACAACTCCTTGATAGAGTTATGCAATGGCTGAAGGTTACTCACTGGCCATATCTACTGTCTAGGTGGGTGAATTGGCTTAGGCATGCCTTTAACACATGGAGGTATAAGAAATAGGTTATTGTGGCAGGATATGCAGGTGTGATTAACAAAATATGGAGGGAAAGAAACTTGAGGATATTTGAACAAAAGGAAAAACAGATGGAAGGAGTTTATCAAGAACTGAAATTGGAGCTGAATTTGAGATTTGCAGGGGCTCAACAAAAGAAAATGAGGAATCGAGATCTTGCTTACATATCAACTATCTTAGCATAATTGGTTTGTTTGTAATGACTGTTTTTGTTAGCATAGGATTTGTCTGATTTTTGGTTAATTGACACCAAGGCTTGATAAAAGTTTTATCTCCCTTGAGTGTGCTGTATGAACTATTTTGGTTAATTGACACCAAGACTTTAGGAGTCAAACTGATGCTGAAAAGTGAAAACCATGTGTGGTTTTAATTTTTAACCTTTATGGCAGATTGGATGCAACTTCCATTCTATTATTTCTATTTATCGTAGAAAAGTGAAAACTACCCACCCTACTCTAATGATCACAAGTGCAGCATGCAATAGTAGCCTAGAATCTCAATATAGGCATCTATAATAATAAGAGCTTAATATGATCTTTTTGCAAGTACATGTTGCTAAAAATCAAGGTTGAATATTAAATATATATTAATTCATAAAAGTGTAGAGTCCAAAATGTAGTTAATATCATGAGTTCGAATATTTTTAAAAATATAGAGTTCGACATTTTACGTGGCTGTATAATGAGTGGACGTTGAAAATCAACTCATAAGGTTTGATCCGATGAGAATTAGAACCTATCTTTTTAATATATTAATGGAACAGCATCGGTGAAAGTAGACTATATACTTTGGCCAAATGAACATTTTTAACTATTAGTTTATAGCTACTTCCAGGTTTTGAGTCAATGGGTGGGAGTTGGCACCTCCCCTCAACTTTGAGAAAATTTCAGGGTAAATCTCTGCTGGTCACCTAACAAAGCAAACATGTCCATACGCAATAGCCCGCAAATCACGTATAGAGGTAAGCCGCCCTAGGTAACCCATATGCGACGGGAAATATGTCCATACGCAATAGTCCGCAAATCACATATAGAGGTAAGCCGCCCTAGGTAACCCATATGCGACGGGCTAGATAAGCGCAGGGGCCCGCAGGGCAGGACGGAGGAGTAAACTCCCCAGACCAAGCATCACCTGGGTTTTGAAACCACCCCCAGAGCAGAGCAGGATAAGGGAGAAAACTCCCCTTACCAGGCATCACCTGGGGTTTGAACCTGGGTGGATTCTCACGGCCAAAGGCCTTGTAACCGCTAGGCCACACCCCCTTGCTTGAGAAAATTACTTTTCCATCCCAATTTGTTGAAACTTGAGATTTTAACCACCCCCCCCCCCCCCCCCAAAAAAAAAAAATCTAAAACTATCAATTTTTACTCTCTTTCTTTTGTATTCCTTCCCGTGCCAAAATTCTTTGCTCCAATCCCTAATCGGCAATTTTCATATAACCTAACTTGTATGCACCCAAGTGGGTTGCTAGAAGTTGGATTATATATGATAATGTCATCATTTTACTTTATGATATAATCATATACATATTCATATACACAATTAGGTGTCATTAAAGTGAATGACATTAAATAAATCAAAAAAAAAACCTTATGGACCCCAATCTTTTTATTAAATTTTTTTGGGTGAGGCCAATCTTTTATTAATATTATTATTATTTGCCTACTGCAAGACAAGTTCTGTTCTGCTACTTTATCTTGTAGGAATAGAGTATAATTTCAGTTGCTAGTCTACCTAAGCCTTATATGCTACAATTTTGGGATCAGAAAAATTCTATTTTGCTGACAGTACTCAGTCTCATTTTCAGAAAATGTCTTCAGCTTTAGCAATTTCCACATCACTTTGCCTTTCATCACCCACAAAAATCAAATCCTCTAATCTAAACTCCAAAATATGCTTTCATCCAAACAAGCCACTATCCACATTGTATACTCATATCTCTCTCCACAGGAATGATGCCAGGCTGCTTCACGCTCACCTCTCGCCAAAAGCTGCTTCATCGTTATCAGGTAATTAAGCAAATCAATTTAGCGATTTCCTCAATAAATTGATGAATTTTTGTGTTCAGACTATGAATGTTTGGTGTTTGGAAACTCAATTTTAGTGTTGAATTAAAGAAAAATGGATTTGAAGTTGTGTGGAATAGTTTTTGTGATATCCTTGGATGAGCCTTTCTTGTAATGATTGAGAGAGTTAGGTTTATATGATTCTTTAGGGTTCTATTTGTGATCATTAATTGGAATTCGAATATGAAATGTGGATTTCATCAACGTTTATAAGCAAGTCTGGGAGAATGTAGTGAAGAATGTAAATTCCAGTATTCTCCCTTCTCAACTAATTCGACTCTACACTCGGAAAGACTCTGCGCTTCATCTGTCTTCGTGTATATAGGCCAATGCCAATGCGGATCGGCCTTGTCGATCCGATAATAGCAGACTATATCTCTCCTCTCCGAATTTATATATATCGCAGATAATATGCGATAATGTCAGATGATACCACAAATACAATGATGCAACATGTATCAGGATATTATTTGTGGTAGTACACGATAATATTGGGTGTTTCAGATGTTATTTCCTGTAATAGTTTTTACTACTTTTTTTTTTAGACATGTTTGTTGATAGGATATAGTGAATGAATTTTTATAAGTACAACGAAGGCTTGTTGGTATAATTATTAATGAACTGTTACTTTACTATGTACCAATGATGGCAATAAGTAGTAACCTAGGTTGTTTATATTTTCTACAATTTTACTAATTGTTTAGAATTTTTTGAGCATCAATGTAATGCATTTGTTTTGTGTCGCTCGATAATATTCCGATAAACCACAACCTATGTGAAACAACTCCTACCAATATTATCGCTGATACCACGACTTTGGATCATCAGTAGGATTTGCGCCTATAATATGTGGGGGGGGGGGGGGGGGGGGAGTAGCCTGTGATTCTTAAATCTTGTAAGCACACAAGAGGGAATTTATGAGGTAAAGTAACCTGGGGAACATTTTCTGTTTTGCTTATGACTCTTAGTATGACAATAATAACTATGCTAAACCTTGAGAGCCAACTTAATTACCTATAAGCTTTACAAGATGTAAAGCAAACTTGGAAACATGATGGTTAATTATGTAAAGGAATTTTATGTCAGGCTTGCTATTTCAATGGTCACACAAGAACCTGCTTACGTAGTCTATAACAACCCTACTCTCTTTACGTTACATATTAACAACTCTTATTAATGTTCATTAACAAAGAATGTCGAGAATTGTCTGTAGAAATCCTTTACTTCCTTCTGTAGTCTCCTCACTGGTCTAATGGTATTGCCATCATGCTTTAGTTTCAAGTTCAGAATACACTGAAGAACCCGAGACCAAGGTGAAATTTCAGACATCACTGAGCCTTCCAGGTTGCTCCTCCCCATTATCCTTACTTGGAACTGGTTAGTTTTTGTACAATTTAATCAAATTATTTATATTTTTGCAAATACCATCTGAATTTGTGTTTATCTTTAACGTTGATGCTGCTTTGGGCTTTAATCCGCACCCTTTGTTTTACTTTTAGGATACAGGGAAAAAATCTTTGCAATAATTGGAGTTAAAGTGTATGCAGCAGGACTATATGCAAATCAATCTATATTCAGTAAATTAGATGCCTGGAAAGGACGTTCAACTGCTGAGGTGCAACAGGATTCATCATTGTTTAATGAAATTTTTCAGGGTAATTATGTCAAATTTAAAGATGTTCAGTTGTGTGTGTGTGTGTGTGTGAGAGAGAGAGAGAGAGAGAGAGAGAGAGAGATTATTAAAGAATACTGATAGTGTTTTTATGAAATGCAGCTCCCCTAGAGAAATCATTACATATTATTCTGGTACGAGACATAGATGGTAAAACATTCTGGGACGCCTTGGATGAGGCCATCTCTCCAAGAATGACATCACCAACTCCAGTTGATGAATCGGCACTTTCGACATTTCGTAGCATTTTTCAAGGGCGGCCCCTTAAGAAAAGAACTTCCATATTTTTGACTTGGTTGGACACAACAAAAATGCTCGTGAGTACAAAATCTCTATGGATATGATAGTGAAGATGGAATATTTTTAATCTTTTATTTTTAATTCCTCTCTTCTTCTCTAATAAACCTCCCCTGCTAAATAAAACAAACACTAAGGCGACCTTCACATGAGAAAAACATCTCATATCTAAAGTAAAAAAAAGGCGTGCTTCCTCGTTTTCTAACTGTCCTAGAGGGTTGCGGCTCGACTTGAATGTGTTAAGCAAAAAAGCTTTGAAGCTTATCAGATAAATTGTTTTCGTGTGTAAATATTCTCAGGTTTGTGTATCATCTGATGGGATCCTTTCTTCCGTTGATGCTACAATTGAATCATCAAATGTTACATCAGCTCTATTTGATGTGTTTCTTGGACGTGATCCTGTTTCTCCTTCATTGAAAACTTCAGCTTCAAAAGGATTGGCTTCAGCACTTAAGTAATTAAATCCCCGTTGGATTTCAGTTATTCTTTAGCTTCTAAGGTTAGTTTCTCTATAAACTTAAAAAATTTCTCATTGAATTGCTCAAATTTGATGTATAAACGGCATGCATATGTTCCAACTGGTTAAGAAATTTGAGCACAATTTCAAGTTCCTGGTGCAACTTCTTCTTGCCTTATCTGCTCTAGCATCTTTAGAACTTCTGCCATGGTAGGTCTATTAGACGGCTCTGGCTCGAGGCACATTAGTGCAATACTAAATACACGGTTAACTTCATCAACAGGACAATCTTCCAAACTGCTGTCTAGTACATACTCTTCTCTCTTTTCTTGGACAACTGTCTTCACCTGCGACAATGTAATACCAAACCTAGTTAAAATAATTTACTTTTAAATGTTTAGAAATGAATCCATGATAACGGATAATATTATAAGTTTTCCATTACTAATGAAATTGAAAAAACTTTACCCAGGTCACCAGCTTAGTTCCCTCCTCAATAAATGCTTCATCTGTTGGTTTTTTCCCAGTTAGAAGCTCTAGCAGTACAACGCCAAAGCTGTAGACATCCCCTTTTACTGTTGCTTTTCCTGTGTCGAAATATTCTGCAGAAGATGAAAAGATCATTTATCTAAGAGTGTATTACATAGACACCCCTGCCTGAGACCCTAATTACGAAAACACCCCGATATTTGAAAATTTATCATAACTTCCCCTGTCAGTAAAAACAAAACCCTATTACAGTAGAAGCATATTACGCTTTACCCAGTAAAAAACAGATTACAATTTCACCCCAGTTTCTTGGGTTGTCAGGGTCTGATAATGAGAAGATGTTGACAATTTGCAAAACCTCAGGGGCTCGTGGTAGTTTTTCAATAAGTGAAGGGGTATGCGTATAATTATCACTTTAGATAATTTCTCGACATATTCAAAAGTTAAAAATCATCTTATAATCTCCAATTTAACATACCAGGAGCCAAATATCCAAAAGTCCCTGCAACTAAAGTTGAAACATGAGTTTTATCCGGTTCCATCAAGGTAGCTAATCCAAAATCAGATATACGAGCCTCCAAGTCATAATCCAACAATATATTGCTCGACTTTATGTCTCTGTGTATTATGTGAGGTATGCAATCATGATGTAGGTAGGATATCCCTCTTGCTGCTCCAACTGCTATCTTGTATCTTGAATGCCAATCAAGAATCATCTTGTTCATGGATTTTCCTGCATAAAAAATAAATGTCTTGAATGTATTATCAATCTATCATATCCTTCAAAATCCTCCTTACGTATCATGTACTGTGGACCATTGAAATTTTTTAATTATTTAATGTGGTGTAAATAGGTGTGGCAATGGGTCTGGGTCATACCCGAAAACGCCCCTCTTGGTCCAGGTTTTGATACCATAAACGAGTCTTGGGTTTTATGGTTGAGGGCCTAACCTGATCCCATAAATATTATGTGTATGTGCAAATACATTTGATATATATGGAACTGTATTTGTTATTAAATGTACTCACAGATAAAACATAAACATAATTGTTATAAATTAAAATCAGAAAAGAAAATAGTAACTAGTTTATATTTTCAATATATAGATTAAAAGCAAACATATCTTAAATTATAAATTTTGAGGTTCAAATGCATACCATGAAGCAGAGAATCCAAACTGCCATTAGGCATTAGCTCATAGATGAGAAGATTATACTGAGGAGCATTGTAGTATCCATAAAGTGTTACTATATTCCGGTGCTTAATATCTCCCATCGCCTCCAATTCTCTCTCAAAACCACGGTCTTGCTCTGCACTTAATCTGTTTAATCTCTTAATTGCGAAAGATATGGAGTCGTTTATTACCAGTTTGTAAACCGTGCCATACCCTCCTGATCCAATAATATCCTTGTTGTTCAATTTTGTCGTCTTCTTCAAGAACATATTTGGCTTTAAAGACTTAATCCTTGCTGATCTGAACATTACTAGTTTCCCACCTGATTTTAGACATAAGGAAGATATTCTCAGATATAGTCAGTAAGGCGCGTCGCACTCGATGCGTGTGCAAACAATAGAAGTTAATATGAAGTTTTTTGAGTTAAAATTAAGTAATAGGTGAGACTAGAGAAGGAAAAGTATATAAAAAAAATGAAATGGGAAATAAGATTAAATTGATTAAAAGAAAAAATAAAGATAAAAACACAAGATAAGGTGTAAAAAAGTGAGAAATCATAGATAACACTGCACTACATCTAGTTTCATGGACCATGTGGTTATCAATATGTCATAAAATAAAGAGAAAAACATATAACAAGATAAGATGTAAAAAGTGAGAAATCATAGATAACAACGCACTACATCTAGTTTCATGGAACATGTGATTATGAATATGTCACTTCACCAAAACAAATGAGGTCACAGTATAGCAAGTAGGCATATGATGCATGAATACTCAATTCACATAACCCTTATGCAACCATTTTTTCGGTTTGATCAAAACACACTTCTTTAAGCCCCTCTTCAATTATATAAAGTATAGATAACGGACAAATATAACTAATGACATACTCGAATTAGAAACCAAATTATGACAAAGGTTTGGAAATACCTGTAAAACTGTCTTGTAGGACCATTTGCTTCCGTTTCCATCGACGGTAACATAGGACTGCCATGATAATCTTTGAGATGACGAAAGCAACTACCGATATGGTAATGTAGAATGGAATCGCCCGATTGCTTCCCATTTCGTTTTGCAGCGTTATTGCTATTGATGATCTGAAACATGAACTAAGAGTTAGAGAAATACTCTCTACTACCATAAACAGAAGGCAGATTTTTCAAGTTTAGTTATTTCTATCCTGCTTCAATTTTGATGTTAACCTGTAATCTATATTGGACTCTGCAGGATCAGTAATTTCTAGAAACATAATGCATGTATGTTGATATCCTTCAAATTACTAAATTGCTTTGATATCCTTCAAATTATTAAATTGCTTTGATATCCTTCAAATTACTAAATTGCTTCCATATCAGCAAACAATTCTAGTTTGTATTGGGTTTGACCGTACACAACCATTCACATAGCAATTGTCATAACAGTTGCTCTGTGAGTGGCCTCTCTTCTTGGAGCATACAAAACTCACATAATAAGTGTAATTCACTGGTCCAAGCTAAAATTTCCGCCCCCAAGACTGCCCCTTTTTAATTACATAATTTTTGCAGGTACATCAAGATATATGAACTCTTTGTATAGATGAGATTGAGTTTTGCATTAGAAGTTTCTGGAACAATATGAATTTAGAAAGGCTACTTACAGAGTAATTGAATTAGGAAATCAGTTCCTGAGAAGTGCAAAGTTCAAACTAGCATCATGCCTGGAAACTCATGATCAGCCCTGTTGATTTTCACTGAACAAATTAAAGAAAGCTGACATTATCCTTTAAAATCATAGAACAATCAGGTGTGTGTGTGTGTGTGTAATAAATTGAAAAAAGAAAATGATCTATTTGGTTGGCTGTGCTCCTACAGAAAGAAGACAGCTTCTTTAATGGAAAAATGAAGAACAATAGATTGGTTCATATATAAGAACTGCCAAGTAAATGATGAGTGGGTCTCTTTTGACTGTTTCTCGAAATTCCAAATCTCGATATAATTGCATTTACCTGTAAGGTAAACCTTAATGTAGACCTCCTATGTGGACGGTTGTAATCCTAAAGATCCTGAAAATAATTTATTTTGTCTTTTTTTGATAATTACAACGTGAAATGGTGATACGTATTAAATAACCATGTTATTTGAATGATAATTTCACATCTAATGCCTCTAATAGTTTTTTGCTTGAACAATAATTTCACATCTAATGTGTGAAAAAAAGAAAATACGTATAGAAAAAGCAACAATTTCATAGTATGATAAATTTTAATGGTGTGGGAAAAAAAAAAGGAGTAGTTGGCAACCTGGTGTCCATTTTTGTTGACATTTCCAAGTCACGAGGTTGCATTTAGTCAGTGGCGGATCTAGAAATTCATGTCAATGGGGGCACAATCAAGGACGAGCGATGAAGGATTTAAGGGGGGGGGGGGGGGTACGGTACGCTATATTTATGAAAGGAAATATAATAAGAGATTAGGTTCAATTACAACTTTTGACATACTTAATACTCTCATATCTCTTTCATTATATGCATAATTTTGGGTTTGGGGGAGGGCGAACTCAAAAAAAATGGAAAAAGCGTGATATTTTTCGATTTTTAGGGGGGCGAAATTCAAAAATATGAAAGGTACCCCCTCAAAATTACGTGAGAAAAATAAAAAATAAATACAAACAATATTGTTAACACAAAATGATCAACAATAATTAGTAAATTACATTTTACGACTGTAATATTACAATAACAATTACGGTGGTGGTGGTCAGTAGTGGCAAAGAATAGATGAGAGAGAGGGAGAGAGGATGAGACTAGAGTGAGAGAGAGGTATGAATATTGGATGGGAGAAAAAGAGATAGAGCCAGGGGGGGGGGGGGGCTTTTATAAATTGAGGGGGGAGCATTAGTGTAATTTAAAAATTAAAATTATAAAATATATATATATTTCTAAAAAAAATTTAAAATCCCCCCCCCCCCCCCCCCTTCCTTTCTTAAGCATAGATCCGCCCCTACATTTAGTGGATAAATACTTGATTTGTAAATGCAAGACAAGTGTCTTATGATTTTATAATCTGCGATATAAATTAAAAATAAAAGCATGATATTGTCGTAAATCTATCCATTCAGTGTTTGTTAGTATAGAATATACCGCATGTTTGGCTAGGTTTTGTGTTTGTTTCCCAATATTCTTTCGCAATTGGAGATTGCTCTAATTAGTTTTTCTTGATGAGAAAATTGCATTTATATGCTAAGCAAAAGAAAAAAGAGTTTGACATCCAAATATTCCAACCACAGGCTAGTTAGCCATTGCAAAATGAAAGCTTGCTCTAATTCGTAGTAAATTAAATTAAGAGTTACAAAAATAGGCAAGCATTGGGACAGACCGACAAATGCACGTAATTTGGTTTGAAAAATAAAAAAGAAGAGGCAATATAGTAATAGAGCATGTGATTTAAAAAGCTTCTTTTTTCTTTTTTTTAAAGACAAATGAATCATGTGAAAACTGGCTGTTTTCCGTGGGAATCGTTGCAGCTGTCCTCCTACTACTTTAATTATGGAAGAAGAGAAATCTTATAGAAAAGCAGAGGATTTCCTTTTTCAGAAAGTTAGATCATTAGGCAGATTATATGATTATATATGTCGCTTCCAAACAGTAGAAAATCTGTGTTTCCACGCAAAAGTCTCCAGCTATGGCCAAGAATCGTGTGAAAATGACTATTTTTAGATTACTAGCAAAGAACACGAGCGATGCACATGGTTCATACGAATTTATTAAAATAATTACACAATTTAAATACTTGAACGAATAAAATGAAACTTTTCGAATAACGCTTCATAAATTAAAATGCTTCATAAATAAATTAAAATGATCGACAATAATTAAACTTGATATGACAAATAGCATAAAATATAAATAAAGTAGGTTTATCTTATTTCATAGTCTCATTACTCATTAGTCTTTCTCTTGTTCGATCTTGATGTTGCAACTTTCTTTTTACTTGATTTCACGAATTTCTTTCTTACATTTCAATTTCAAATTGTTCAATATCTCTACACCGTCACTTGAAATTATGTTGTGGTCCTCTTCTATATTTTTCGTTGTAAGTTGTTTTGTTTTGTATTCACCACTGTCTTTTAGAATCTATAGTAAGTTTATTTTTAATTTTCTTTTTTGGTGTATAAACTTTTTGAAGAGTTCCACTTACATGTTTCTCCAAACCAGGCTTGGTTTTCTTTCTTTTTCTCTCCTTGTTTATTTCTGGTTCTACTCTTTCAATTACATCTACTACGACATTAAGTTTCCCTTTATTACACTTGTGCTTTTCTATTAACCGTGATGAGATAGAAAAATTCTTTAATCATCCACCCCATCAATTGAAGCAATATATATGAACAATAAAGTTGAAGGATGAGTAATGTATCTATAAACTAACAAAGTTGATGTATTCTTGCAACACACCCGTGCATTTTGCTGGAGTATATAAATACTCACTATATTCATTTTGCTAGTAAGATGCGCCGTGCGCGGGGAATCATTCTTCAAATTAATAAATAAGTAAACATGTGTTTACAAGTTAAGAAATAGAAGCTGAAGGAAGTCCACAAAGAATTATATGTTCATGAATATCCCATGAAACCAATGATACCATATCTGAGAAAAATCAGAAGATCCACTGAGATTAATATAAGTCTCAAAAGTGGCAGCAATATACCACTGTCGTTAGGATAAGAGTATCTCTTGATGTAGTCTGCAACCAAAAAAATTACAAATATCCTCCTAAAAATAATAATAGACAGAAATGCACTTGATTTATGTAAAATTATAAATTTACTTTCCACCCATTTATTATAACTAGTAAACAGCACGTCCATTGCACGTAAATACTTAATTGTTTCACATTATTAGGAAAATTGATATTGAAATAAGCCATGTATCTAGGAGGAACTTTCAAATTTTTTTTTTTATAGATATATGCTTTTGAGAAGAACAAGAATTTTCTAAAAGAAATGTATAATTATACTCATAGATATCATAGTTATATGTTGGATACAGATCGATTGTAACGTATTTATTTTGCATTGTGGTAGTACAAAATATTTCTCTTATGATTGCAAGAATGACTACATAATTTAATGTAGATATTTAGATTCAAATATTGTTCAAGTGAAAATAAGTATAGAGACCCTATTTGTCAATCTCCCTGGTGGGATTCATGGAAACAATAAATTTAGTCATGTGATATTGTGATGTTTACTTTTAATATATGATCGGTGATCAGTCATAATAAATACATAATATTCATTATTATTAATATAATAATAATGTAATTTGAAAAAATAAATTATTACATATATTATAGTTCATTCATTTTTTATAAATATAAATATTAAAATACAACTACAATTATTCAATTATGATTTAATGGAAAATAATATGTATTATATAAATGCTAATGAGTGATAACAGAAAAGTTGATCATTATAATATGATTGAATGTTTAATTTATGAAATATATTTCAATATTATAACACAATTTAATTAATAATCATTTTACAATTTATTCAACTTCCTAGCACATAAATTTAATAATGCTCCATAGATTATATTAGGGAGTGAACTGAAACTCGTATCAAAAGTTGAGGATGAATTTGATTGTTGAAATCACTCATCCTAAAAAATTGAGGATGAATTTGAAACTCGTATCAAAAGTTGAGGATGAATTTGATTGTTGAAATCACTCATCCTAAAAAATTGAGGATGAATTTGATTTTAACTGAAAATTGTAAGATAGCTCAACTGTATTTTAGTAAAACAGTCAATAGTTTAGAGTTTAGACTTTTGATCCGAATCGAATAACATTGACCCAATTATGGGTTAATTTAACACTAATATGAATACAGAGACTAAATGAATTTTATCCATGTAAATATGCAGCTTTCGATGGAAAATGAGTATAAATTAAGTGGTCGAAAGAAAGTAGTATAAGGAGTATTGATTTAGGCAATTGACTTTTAGGGGCAATACTATAGATTATATGAAAGCAAATCTCAATTTAACATGTGGTTTCATGTAAATTGGAAGTTTATAGAGAGTCATCTTCATGTTGGTATTGGTTATTCAGGAGCTTCCATCAAAAATGACAAGGACTTTCTTTTATGCCTTCTCTCAAAATTTATTATTACATATATCAAGCCCTCTGTATATATTTTTTAAGAGAAGAGCCACCAATCACTTGGTAGAAGTGATACCACCTCCACTTATTAAGTAAGATGTATCGAGTTCATACCCGACTTCTCCCACACCATTGTCCAAGTGAAAGAAAGAAAAGAGACTATTTGAAAAGAATTCAGAAAACTTTATACTACCATAATTGCATAGCCAAAAATCAAAATGTGACTACTTATTGGAAAAATCCCAAGAGGCGATGTTGTAACAAATCAAGCCGGACAACTTTTCAGCAAACCACGGAGACATAGCAATGAAAAAATCTACCTTTTGTATTATTATGATATATGAAGGGCCGTTTATTGATGTATATGCAGCGTCCAACAAGCTTATTGTGAAACAAATCCTTTTCTCATTATTTTAATACAATCAGTCCTAACTTCTCACTCCATGAGAAATTCAACAACTAAAAGGAGAAGCGACTGCTTGTGTAAATCAAACAAGCAACTAAGTAATAGACTTTTGGTATTCCTACAACTGAAAGGAGACGTAACTGCTAATCTAGATCAAACAAGCAACTAATTAATAGACTTTTGGTATTCTTATGGGAAGTTTAGAAGACTAATATAATAATTAATTAATAGAATTTAAGGGTAGGCATGTCATTTCACAATTGAAAGAAACATCAAAATTTATTCATACTTTTTAGTATAGATATAGACTAGTATAAAACACGTGTGTTGCACGTGGATGTTCGATTTTTGCGATAATTATTTATAGTTGGCTTTTTAAGAATGAAAGGTTATCGAATCTTGTAATCATCAGTTATTCCTAAATGATTTCTTAAAAACCGTAATAATCAAATATTATAATAATTGGTCAATAATTGAAAGCACTCAAGATGCTTTTGCGGGAATTTTGTATGGAAAATAAATATTTGAATCTTAACCTAAACTTCATTGCAGATGCACTATTTTTTCTAATATAAAATTTAAGATGTCTGAAAAAAAATATCATCAATTTATCATTCTCAACATGCAGATACTTTTTTCCATTAATCATATTGATGTGTGTGGGAAGCACATCAATGATAATATGCGATATATGATATGAAAATATGATATAAAGCACGAATTATGAGTAAAGAACACAAGATATAATAATATGACTTACGTCCACGAGGTAAAAGAGTTGATCCTTTATTAGTGTTTGGAGTTGATATATATACATGTTTATGAGGGGGTGACTAATAAGGTAAGTCAACTATTCCTAAATGTACAATGGAAAGTAGAATAAATCCTAATCCTTCCATCTTGAGCCATCTCTTTTATGGTATAATTGGCAGGTCGGTTAGAGTGATTTCCGCAGGTCCGGATATGGTAAGTGCATCCCCTGATTGATCCTTGTCTCCAGGCTTGTCTTATATAGAATGCTGCATCTGGACAGGTCGGGATAGGGCGAACCTCCGGAGGGGCGGACCTGACTATAATGTCTTCTAAAGGAGTCCGAGTCCGTTATGCTGTTGGGCTTGGGCCTTTAATCATGTTGGGCTACCAGCTTGGCCCAAGAGCCTATTTCGACCCACATCAATAGTCCCCCCAACTCCGCAGTTTGACGTAGTCAAGCTGCGCGAGTTGAGAAAAGATAGATCTTTGGGCCGAGCTGAGTGTATTCTCGAGCTGCCTAGGAGAAAGTTACGTGGAAATCCTTCTCAGGTATGGATCTTGTTCTCAGGTGCGTCTCTGGGCGATATCCTGTTCCTGACACGACGGTTGCATTTCCCCAGACTTGCAGTTATGAAGGCATTTCCTGAAAAATTGCGCCACTCATTGTTTCTGTCAGTTAAGGCCGCCATCTTCATGTCCTGGCAACCGTTGATCTTTGCGCACGTGTATGGCCCAGGTTGAAGCCCGCCCTTTCCTTATTTATTTTCGGTTTATTTTTGAAAATTGAAATTCAAAAAGTAACTTGCCAAAACTTGAGATTTTATTTCCTTCTGTCATTTGTGCGTTTTTGTGTTTAAAATCAGAATTTCTCCATTCTTTCCCCATCTTCTCTTACCAGCCATTTTCTCCCGCATTCACCACCCCTTCTCTAGGTACTGCGCTTCCTCTCTTCCTCTTATTTGATTGTCTTGTGTTGTGTGTTTGTTGTTTTATGTTTGCTGCTACTTTGTTGTTGTTGTCCCTGTTTCCCCTTTCCCCTCTTTTTGCAAAAAATGTCAAATAGCTTAGGCTCGGATTCTCAAAACCGAGAGGATCGCCAAAATTTGTTAGAGCATGATTCGGTGGGGGATACTTCCTCTTATGTGTGAGATTTGTATGGTGGGTCTCCTGTTTTAGGGGGAAGAGAGTTTGTAGAATTGTCCTCGTCGGATACCGAATTCGACGGCCGACACACCACTAATGTCCCTCCGTCTTCGGGTGTTGGGGCTGGGCATGCTGGGGTTTCTTCAGGGGGTGACAGTGCACACCCTTCTGACCTTGAATTGGGGGAGGGAGAAGAGCCAAACCCTAATTATTGGGATGAGACTCCCTCTTCCTTCACCCTGCAGAAATTGAAAAATCTCCGCCGCATGTATGGTGCCCCTGACGATTATTCGATAATAGTTCCCTCTCCCCAGGATAGAGCCCATCGTCCCCCTCCTCAGCATACTTGTTTTCATGTGGCCCTCCTAAAAGCAGGTCTTAGGTTCCCCATTCCTCCTTTCTTTATTTCTGTAGCCAATAGGTACGACATCCCCTTGAACCAATTCGCGCCTAATGTTATTCGGATGATGGCTGGGTTTTCCGTTCTTCTTCGCTATCACGAGATTGAGCCCACAACCAAGTTCTTTTACGCCCTCTTTCATCCTCGTTCCAGTGTTGCTGACAGTGGGGTTTTTTATCTGACCTCCCGAGATCCTGCCATTTTCCTTTCTGGTCGCCCTGGGGACAAACAATGGAAGAATAATTTTTTCTATATTGCCCCGCCCCCGGGTGTAGTATGGAACTTTCGCCGGGCGTTCTTGGAGAGGTTGGATGAGCACCATCCTACCCCCGCCAGTTATCTGAGTACCATCGTCAGGTGGTGCAATTTTTGAATTTCTCTCCTCGCCTTATGAATAAACTTGTTGATAGTCGACTTTTGTACAACATTGGTTACAGCCCCGTGCGGGCTGACCTGAGAGGTGTCACCATAGGTAGTACTTCTGGTTTTGGCTTGCCCCTTGCGTTTGCTTGACTTGTTGTACTTCTTCATATCTTGTGCTGACCCTTGCTCTGTTTGGGTGCGTTTGCAGAGAAACTGATGGATCTAGCTCGTGCCCGGGAGTTTGTGAGACGTAGGAAGCAATGCCCTCCCTCAGAAGAACCAGCTCTGCCTCCTCCTCCTCCGTCGATGCCCCAAGATGCCCCTTCTACCGTTCTGTCCTCTCCTCCCTCAGGTCAGGGTGACTCTTCCAGGTCGCGCACTAATCAGGAGAAGGTCCTTAGCAAAAGACCCATGACCACTGAGACTCCCTCTAGTACACGTCCTCCAAAGCGCAACAGCTCGGGCATAGCCATTAGGGAGATGATCCCCGACCTGTCGCTCAAGACTTCAGATCCCCCGGTTTCTCGTACCAGGTCCAGGGCCTCTGACCCTCCAGCTTCTACTTTATCCAGCAACGAGCTCTCAGTTATGGTGGATTTCCTCCAGAGGCTCCCTAACTCTACGGACCGTCATCACCTGGAAAACATGTCCCCTCGAAAGAGGTCTGAAGCTGCGGCACTCATTTTCCCCAAGGTAACATAGTTCCTTACGTGCGTGAATTGATTATGTTTCTTTCGTTTTCGTTGGTCGTGACCCGTCATGTAAAAATGTGTTGTAGTGTATGCTATTGGCCGGTCAAGTCTTGCTGGATGCCTACAGGGGCACAGAGGTGGAGGATCTGCAGAAGAGGCTAAACCAAGCCCAGAAACAACTCAAAAAGGTCCAGGATTATTGCTCCAGCAAGGACAAGGAGTTGAAGGCTCTTCAAAAGGACTTTAACAAGCTTCTTGCCGAGAAGGTGGATTTGGAGGCGACCCTTTCAGACATGGAGATTGCTCATGAAGCTGCCATGAAGGGCACTCTACTTAAGGCGCATGAGACCTGGATCGCCGAGTTGCCTTCATCTGAAGAGGGCCAAACCTTGGTTGCCAAGTTTAAGGCTGACTTTCTGGCTTCTAAAGAATTCGAGCGCCTTACTGATGACAAAATCTTCGGGTTCTTTGTCAAAGGTTTCGAAGGATGTGTTGCTCAATTCAAGGCGAAGGGCTTTCCTCCAGAAGGGGTCTCCGCGGATTTCCTGGATTGTGACGCAGCTCTCCTTGATGCCATGGCTGCTTCAGATCCGGCTTCTTCAGGTCTATCCCCTCCCCCAGCCGCAGATGAACCAGTTGTCGAGTCGCCCGATCTGCCGGTAGGTGGCGCCGAAGTTCCAGCTGAGGCCGATATTCCAGGTGGTGCAGGAGTTGATGCCCAGGCTGCTCCCACCGTGAAGCCTTGAAAAATTTGATGCTTTCCTTTTTAAGACTTGGTTTTTTACGGGCATATGTAGCCCTAGTTATTAGAAACATCTTTTGTTTTTGCTGTTTTGATGGGCCTGTGTTGCCGTTGGACAAATTCTTGCTCGTTTTGCTGTCCCTGCCCAGGTTTGGGCTGTTGACATCTTTTTATTATGTATGTTAAGTTAGACTCGTACTTCTTGCTTGGTTACCTGCATTTTGACATTTTGGTGTGCATATTTTGTTTTATATGTCGAACACGTTTACTTACATTGTTTTGGGATGTGTGATATCCATCTTGCATATGGTGTACCTACTATGTCTTATAAAAGAAAAGCTTAAGAGTAATTGTTTGCACAAATTCAACCAAGGAATGATCTAACTTTACTGTTAACCTACCACGAGATAATCACTAGGACAAATAACGAATTAAGTTATCACGACCATACCTTGACCGAGGGGCACCTCTATGAGAATATTACAACCGTACCTTCCTTCTTGTTAACACAAACATGTCCTCAGAGAATCTGGGTAGGACCTTTTATCTAACATTCCTCACAGGAAAGCAAAAACAAAAATGCATTAGTTCTCAGGTGGTACCTACCAGACCTACACTGAGCTATAGCTCTAGCTGGGTCAGGTGGTCCACACATTTTTGCAATCGTGGGGACTTGCATCACCACTCCGTCAATTTCTTAGTAACTTCTTGACACGTACAATCGTGGGGACTTGCACTGTCACTGTGCAATCATGGAGACTTGCATTCACATTCTTTCTCTTATGCAATCGTGGGGACTTGCATGCATTCTCTTTCTCTTATGCAATCATGGGGACTTGCATTCATTCTCCTTTTCTTATGCAATCATGGGGACTTGTATCGGGATCGAACACCCTTTTCCAGGTGCGTACAATCGTGGAGACTTGTACCACCTCCGTGCAATCGTGGGGACTTGCATTTACCTCCTGCCTTATATCCCCTTTTTCCTCCCTCCGTCCAAAATATTCCTTAACGGGCTAGGGTGGCCAGCTCATACCAAAGGTATCATTCCTTATGTCCCACATTCTCCGTACCTTCCCACCTTATTCCTTCTCCAACCTTATGACTGCCCCTTCCTCCTTGTCGCTCCAAACCCCGGTCTTCCTTAGGGTAGGCCCATAGATGTTCCCGAGGACCTACCCCTCCTTATTTCTCCCTGGCCTGGAGACCATTTGATCTGTAGGTGAATTATCCCTACCTAGACAGATCCGGGTCCCCACCCAGATGGTACAATCCTAACCTCCGGTTACCTCCACTTCACCAGCTACCCTTTACTTCACAATTCATCATACATATTTTACATATAGGGACAACTCAATCTCAAAATTTTGAAAAAATAAAATCTTACTTCATTATGGGAGCTTTGCATGCGGCCCTGCAAAGAAGGCTTTACAATCTCTAGGCCGTACATGAAAATCATGACAACCACGACTTCCAAAAGGAATTATTAGGAAAGTTGAGTTCTTCACGAAATGACACGAAAGATATTAAAAACGGAAATAAAAGGAATAGTGCAACCCTCGCAGTTATACGTAAAACTTCTTTAGGTTTTGCATATTCCATGGGCGCTTGCCCTCCCCATCTTCCAGCTCATATGCTCCTCCAGCTAACACTTTGGTAACCTTGTACGGGCCCTCCCAGTTAAGGTCCAATTTCTTCACCGTTCGCACTGCATCTGCCCTCTTTAGCACCAGATCCCCCACCTGGACAGATCTGGCCTTCACTTTTACTCCTTGAGCCTTCATAATACGCTGCTTGTATTGTTCGATCCTTAAGCATGCCCTGTCTCTGACTTCGTTGATTAACTCCAGCTCCTCTTTTAGCCTTTCTTCGTTTTGCTCCGGCTCGAAGTATCTTACCCGATGGGACTGCACCCTGATCTCCGTGGGTATGACGGTTTCGGCTCCATACACTAAATGAAATGGGCTTTCACCTGTAGTGGATTTCGGGGTAGTACGATACGACCATAGTACTGGTAATAATTCTTCTACCCAATTCCCACCCACTCCCTCTAGTCTTTATGACCAAGGTTTGGGTATTCACGCGACCTTATTAGAAAATGGGATGTAGAAATAAACAAGTTGACTAGGACAAGAATGTGAAGAAAGAAAGCGCGAGTGTTTTACAAGATGTTTAGTGGACATACCTGGTCTTTAGACCTTGGACTATTATTCTATTGGTTACCTCGACCTGGCCGTTTGTTTGAGGATGGGCAACGGCACTGAACAACTGCTGAATTCCTAATTCTTCGCAAAACCTCCTTAGCTTGATTCCGCTGAATTGTCTTCCATTATCAGCCACGATCTCCCTGGGTATGCCGAACCTGCAGAAAATGTTTTTCCAAAGAAAACGAATGACCTCTGCTTCCGTGATCCGTGCTAAGGCTTCGGCTTCTACCCATTTGCTGAAGTAATCAACCAGCACCAGTAAGAACTTCTTTTGGCCCTTTGCTATGGGAAATGGGCCCACAATGTCCATCCCCCATCTGGCGAAGGGACAAGGGACACTCATGGAGCTCATTGCTTCCGCTGGCTAATGAATGAGACTGGCATGTTTCTGGCATTGTTCACACTTTTTTACCAGGTTGGCTGCATCCTCCTTCAGGGTCGGCCAAAAGTAACCAGCCCTTACCGTTTTCCCAGCTAGGGCTACCCCACCTATGTGGCTGCCACAATCTCCTTCATGTATTTCTCTTAATATATAATCTCCCTCCTCTTTCGAAGTACACCTCAAGTGGGGATGTACGAATGACTTCTTGTATAGCACATCATCGATCATGACGAACCTGGTAGCTCGGGTCTCTAACTGTTGTCGCTTTTTTCTTTCTTCAGGTAGTGTTCCCTTTGTGAGATACTGAATTATCTCCGTTCTCCAATCTTCACCTTCTTCTATCTGCAAGATTTCTTGCTCAGTGCTAGGATTGGTTAGAGCTTGAATGGTAATACTCTGGGTTTGACAGTCAGCGACTGAGCTACCCAGTTTGGACAGGTAGTTAGCTTTGGTGTTTTCAGCTCGGGGTATTTGATGAATTTCTAATTTGTGGAAGTGTCCTCGCAGTGCCTTTATGGTTTTCAGGTACTTCACCATCCTTTCTTCCTTGGCTTCATAGGTTCCTTCGATTTGTTTGGTAACCAGTTGCGAATCTGAGTATACTATCAAGCTCTTGGCTCCTCCCTTCACTACTACAAAAAGATCCTATTACAGCGTCCCAATTACAGCGGTTTTTCAAAAAACCGCTGAACGGAGGGGGCTATTACAGCGGTTCATGAAAGAACCGCTGTAATAGGTAATACGCGGCACCTATTACAGCGGTTCTTTCATGAACCGTTGTAATAGGTGTCAGGTCTATTACAGCGGTTCACTACTGAACCGCTGTAAAAGGCAGCTAAAAAAAAAAAAATTAAACCTATTACAGGGGTTTTAAAAAAACCGCTGTAATAGGCCATGTACGAAAAAATTTGGCTTCTCTCTCCCACTCTCAAAATTTAAAACCCATTTCAGTTTCTCTCTCTCTCTATTCTCGGTCTCTCTCTCTCTCTCGATCCCCCCCTCCCCAAAAAAGCTCGACATCACCACCACTTACCGGCGCCACCGCCACCACCACTTATCGCCGCCACCGCCGCCGCCACGACGATAGTAAGTATATATCTATATTTGTATATGTGTATATGTGTGGGTGTATGTATATTTGTGTATGTGTGGGTGTATTTATTTTGTGTATATGTGTATATTTGTGTATGTCCGGGTGTATGTATATTTGTGTATATGTGGATGGGTTTGGTATATTGCGTATATGTTGATGGGTGTATGTATATGTGTATATGTGGATGGGTGTATGGGGTATATGTTCATGGGTGTATGTAT
Organism: Buddleja alternifolia; assembly: GCA_019426215.1. Classification (NCBI taxonomy): domain Eukaryota; kingdom Viridiplantae; phylum Streptophyta; class Magnoliopsida; order Lamiales; family Scrophulariaceae; genus Buddleja; species Buddleja alternifolia. The sequence continues at coordinate 17,320,907 of CM033392.1, read as the reverse complement.
ATTTGTGTATATGTTCATGGGGTTGTTGTATATTTGTGTATGTGTGGATGGGTGTATGTATATTTGTGTATTTACGAAAATATTTCTCGGTTGAAATTTTGCGGTATTGAAATGACTCGAAATTCGTATAGTCATAGCGAAACGGTATTCTAAACAAAACGCATGAAATTATCATGCGATCTCGGAATTTTAGCCATTTGAGATCGTTTAAGGCCTCAAATTTGCGTTTTATTACGAAAATAGGATATTTTTGTAATAAAATGCACATTTGAGGCCTTAAACGATCTCAAATGGCTAAAATCACGAGAGCGCAAGGCTTTGCCTTGCGTTTTGTTCGGAATGCCGTTTCGTTATGACCGTGCGAATTTCGTATCATTCCGACACGGTCAAAAATTTTTTAAAAATTTTGACGAGGCCTATGACAGCGGTTTTGGAAAAAACCGCTGTAATAGGCCCCGGAAAAATAATTTTTTTTTTTAATAGCGGTTATTTGTATAACCGCTGTAATAGGGTATACCTATTACAGCGGTTATAAAAATAACCGCTATAATAGGTGCCTATTACAGCGGTACCTATTACAGCGGTTAAAACCGCTGTAATTGGCCAAAAAAACCCGCTGTAATAGGTCATTTCTGTAGTAGTGCTTGATTGCCATTTTAAGCCCCATGATGAATGCTTCGTATTTCGCTTCGTTGTTGCTTGCTTTAAACTCGAATTTGGTGGCATATTCCAGCTGATCTCCCTCGGGTGTGGTGAGTACTACACCTGCCCCGCTCCCACTTTGCGTGGATGATCCGTCCACATGTAAGAGCCACACTTTTTCATCCTCTTCCTTCTCTTGTTCAGGTCGGGTCATTTCTGTGACGAAGTCTGCCAGGACCTGGGCCTTAATCGTAGCTCGGGATGTGTACTCTATCTCGAATTCCCTAAGCTCTACAGACCATTTGACAAGTCGACCTGATGTTCCAGCTTTTCCTAGCACAGTCTTAAGTGGTTGGCTGGTTTTCACGATGATCTTTTTTGTCTGGAAATAAGGCTTGAGTCTCTTTGCGGTGACAGCCAGCGCCAACACCGTTTTCTCCACATCTGAGTATCGCGACTCAACGTCCGTGAGGACTTTGCTGACGTAATATACAGCCTTCTCCGTCTTATCTTCTTCTCGAACTAGGACTGTGCTGACAGCTCGGTCAGCCACAACTATGTAGACTACCAGGGGCTGGCCCTGCACAGGTTTGGTTAATAGCGGCACCTTACTCAGGTATGTCTTGAGGTCTTCGAAAGCTTGCTGGCATTCGGTAGTCCAGCTAAAGTTATCAACTTTTCGTAGGATCTTGAAAAATGGTAAGCTTTTCTCCGCGGATTTGGATATGAAGCGACTTAAGGCCGTGATTCTCCTGTTTAACCTCTGTACTTCGTTCATATTCCTAGGTGCTACCATATCTTGGATGGCCTTGATCTTCGCGGGGTTAGCCTCTATGCCTCTTTCTGTTACCATGTATCCTAGAAACTTTCCTCCCTTGATTCCAAATGCACATTTGGCCGGGTTCAGCTTCATCCCGTATCTTCGAAGTGTTTCAAAGGTCTCTTGTAGGTCCTGTACATGGGAACTGGTGATGCGACTTTTAACCACCATGTCGTCTATGTATACTTCAATATTCTTTCCCCTCTGCTCCTGGAACATTACGTCCACCAGTCTTTGGTATGTGGCTCCGGCATTTTTTAAGCCGAAGGGCATGACTATGTAGCAGAAGGTGCCGAAGGAGGTGATGAAGCTGACCTTCCTTTGGTCTTCCTCAGCCAAGGGTGTCTGATGATATCCGCTCTGCGCATCCATAGTGCTTAGTAATTCGTATCCAGCTGTAGCATCTACCAATTGGTCGATCCTAGGTAGGGGATAATGATCTTTAGGACAAGCATTGTTCAGGTCGTGAAAGTCGATGCACATTCTCCACTTTTGCCCCGCCTTTGGTACTAAGACTACGTTCGATATCCATTCTGACAACTGTATTTCTGCAATGTGCTTAGCTTTGAGTAGTTTATCGATTTCAGTTTTGATGATGGCATCTTTTTCCGGGCCGAAGTGCCTTTTCTTTTGAATGATCGGTTTTGCACTTGGATCTACGTTCAGGTGATGCTGTATGAATGTTTGCGCAATTCCTACCAAGTCATTTGCGGACCAGGAAAAGACATCCGCGTGTTGCCTCAGCATGGTTACCAGTTCCTCTTTTAGGTCGGGACTCAAGTGTGATCCTATCTTGATTATCTTCTCTTTGTCTCCAGGTACGAGCTCTATGCTCATCAGTTCACCTACTGGCTCCACGTGCGATGGTACTATTTTCATAGCGCTCTCTTTATCTTCTATCTCCATAGGTTCGGGATTGCGCTTCTTTTCTTCATTGGGTTTCTCTCCTTGTTTGATAGAAGCCAGGTAACATTTCTTAGATTGGTGCTAGTTGCCAGATACTTCCCCCACCCCGTTGAGTGCTGGGAATTTGATCTTCATATGCGGTATTGAGACTACTGCCTCAAACAGAACTAGTGCCGGTCTACCTAGTATCACATTGTAAGCAGAGGGAGTGTCCACGACCAAGAATTTGGTCAGCTTTGTCACCTTGTTAGATCCTTCCCCTAAGGAGAGGGGTAATGAAACAATACCCATCGGTCTCACCGCTTCCCCTGAGAATCCAAACAATGCAGTGCGCACGGCCCCTAATTTGATAATTCCCAGGTTCATTTGTTCGAATGCTTGGTAGAAGAGGATGTCTACCGAGCTGCCGGTATCAACGAAGATTCTCTGTACATCATAGTTTGCTATGACAGCAGTTATTACCAATGCGTCGTAGTGTGGTGTTTGTATGGCTTGGGCGTCTTCAAGTCCGAACTGTATTTCCTTCCTAGGTCGAGTCTGACTGACATTCATAAAAAACGTTGGTTGGGTTTCTATAGCTCTCGCTTGCTGTTTTAGGTTCCGCTTTGATTCGCCTATTGCTAGGCCTCCCGATATAATATGAATGGTTGCTCGGTTGTGGTTGTCGACGTCTCTGGGTGTAACCTCTTGGGCGGGTGTCTTATTGATTTGTTGAGGAAAATTTCCTCTGCCTTCAGGTCCGGCCCTTCCACCTCACCATCCTCTACCCCGACCTCTCCAGGTATGACCCCCTCGTGCTGGGGCCGCGTTGCTTGTGTTGCGGTTGTCTATCACATATTCCTTCAAGTAACCCATGTTTGCTAATCGCTGGATTTCATCGATCAATTGTGGACATTCATCCGTATCATGACCGTACTCGCGGTGGTACCTGCAAAAAAGTGCACTGGGAGGGTTTTTGGGTTCCTGGTCTGCACCTTCGGGCCATTGGATCAGATTCTTGACCTCCACAGCCATCAAATGGTCGCTCCAATTTCCCCTCATGGGTATGTGTCTGGATCTGGGCGCACTCGGAGCGGGTGGTGCCACCCGAATTGTGTTGGGGATCCTTCCACTTCTTTCGTCTTTTCGAGATCTATTTTTATTGCCATCGTCTTGCTTTTCTTTCTTTTGCTCGGCTCTCCTCATCATGTGGGGGTTTTCCAGGTTGGAGTATTTTTCAGCTCGGGTTAGTAACTCATCAAAGCTCAGGGCGGGCCTTTTGGTCAATGATTTGAATAGGTCGCCCTCCTTTAGGCCCATCGTAAATGCACTTGCCTTCAAGTTCAATATTGCCACTGGCGTCTCAAGTGCTGCCGTGTTGAAACGTTTGACATACGCCCGTAGGGTTTCGTCATCTCTTTGTTTGATGCTGAATAAGCTTAAAGGAGTTTTCTCGTGCCGCTTGCTGCTGGCGAATTGGTGCAAAAACTTCGAGCTAAACTCCGAGAAAGATCCAATGGATCTAGCCGGGAGTTGGTTGAACCACTGTTGCGCGGATTTGGCTAAGGTACACAAGAACACCCTACATTTGATGGCATCAGAGTACCTGTGTAACAGAGCATAATTGCGAAAGGTATATAGATGGTCTTCTGGATCCGTGGTTCCATCATAAAGTGAAATGGATTGGACCTTGAAATCCCGTGGGAGTTCCTCATTTGCAATGAAATCTGTAAATGGAATGCCTCGATCTGCTGAGGTCCGTCCGCCTATCGTCTTATGCTCCAGGTCTTCCATTTGTCTTGCTATTTTTTCAATCTGTTCTAACTTGGCTTTTGCTTTTTCCTTCACATCGTGATCTACCCATCCAGATCGGGCGGAAACGAAACTATTGGCATCATCCTCGAGTTCTTTGTCATGTTTGGTGCGGATCCATGCCTGTTGCTTCTGCAGGTCTTCCTTTTCCAGGGCGTTGCTATGTGAGCGATGCACCTGGAAATGTGACTTATTCTCATGCAGTTGTTTCTTGCGCAAGTTAGGTTGTGGGACCCATCCTTCCAGATCTTCCTTTTCCAGGTCCAAACGACGCATATAGCGTCCTTCTGGGGCTAAGAACTTTTTTGGTGGCACGTCGTCATCCTTTCCTCCGCTTTGTTTGAGGTCTTCCGGTCGTTCTACTCTCTTGCATGTATTGCCATCGGGAATAACGTTACTATTACCCCCCATCTCCACATTTCCTACCTTGGGTGTACCCCTCGGGAGGAGTGGAGTCACATCATCCTTCTGCATCAGATCTGGCATGCCTGCAAGTTTAGAACTTACTACCTTATTGACACCTTCGATTCTTCCCACCAATTGCTCCAGATCGAGTACACTTTGAGGAGAGGCATCCTTCCCGCTTGTTTGCTCTCCTAGAGTGTTGTCTCTTACTTGGTTTTGCAGGTCATCCTCCAATCGCCTCACCAGGTTGACCGGAGTTGCAGGTGTGGCCTGCTCAACCCCAGATGGGGAGAACATCGTCTTCTGCCCATTTCTGCTACTTTCGATTAGATTCTCCATCATTAACATATCTTCCGCTGCCATTGCAAGATGTTAATGTTAAAGAAATTTTTTTTGTGAAAAATAGATTTACCTCACTTCTTATTTTGCTCAGAATTTCCCCAGACGGCGCCAATTGATGTGTGTGGGAAGCACACCAATGATAATATGCGATATATGATATGAAAATATGATATAAAGCACGAATTATGAGTAAAGAACACAAGATATTTACGTGGTTCGGCCAATAATTTGACCTACGTCCACGGGGTAAAAGAGTCGATCCTTTATTAGTGTTTGGAGTTGATATATATACATGTTTACGAGGGGGTGACTAATAAGGTAAGTCAACTATTCCTAAATGTACAATGGAAAGTAGAATAAATCATAATCCTTCCATCTTGAGCCATCTCTTTTATGGTATAATTGGCAGGTCGGTTAGAGTGATTTCCGCAGGTCCGGATATGGTAAGTGCATCCCCTGCTTGATCCTTGTCTGATCCTTGTCTCCAGGCTTGCCTTATATAGAATGCTGCATCTGGACAGGTCGGGATAGGGCGAACCTCCGGAGGGGCGGACCTGACTATAATATCTTCTAAAGGAGTCCGAGTCCGTTATGCTGTTGGGCTTGGGCCCTTAATCATGTTGGGCTACCAGCTTGGCCCAAGAGCCTATTTCGACCCACATCACATATGATCTACAAGTGTTTGCTTCAGAGGTTTCTTCATTTTGGTTTTGTTTTTCCAAATTTCTCTTTATACTTTTTAATTTTGTCTGTACTTTCAGTTTTCTTTTTCTTCTTCCAATACTTGTTGATAATGTTCTTCATATTCATTTGCGTTTTCATCAATAAACTTCATTCAATCACTGTTATGTTTTTCTATTTTTTTCTCAATTTTGAACCATTTCTTGATTTTCTGATTTTTCTTTTTAGTTGCTATCGCAACCGTTTTCTCACTCTTTGTTCTTGTGGTTCACTATGTGTCATCTCCAATTGATTCAACAATTTTACTTAATAAATAATATTCTATCACGAATTTCTACATTTTGGTCAAGCTTGAATAAGAATAACAGGAAAAAGATCTACATATTTATTGAGAACATTTCAGATTGATTAAGGGAATCAGGCCATCATAGCTGCCATATGAATTGACCATGATTAGATGGATGCATATTCTTCATCATTTCTTGAACTCCACCCCTCTAATTCATGAACAAGTTCTGTTGCAACAGCCGCATGCAAAACACTGTATGTTTAGAATAGTTGTGATAATATCACAATCACCTTAAATAGGTTTATTTGTTGTGACAATGAAAAAGTTGATTTATGGAGCAATTGACCTTACAAAGTTCGTTTTGCTTGGACTGCAAGATGAACATAAATTCTTGATTGCAACTCGAAAATCTAATTTGATTAGTGCCTCTACATGCATATATTTAGAAAATGATGATTTTAAGTTTTGACTCTCATTTTTATACTAAAGATTTCAAGTTTTTTAATTAAATGTGTTATAAATTGTTGAAGAAGGTGGGAACTTGTGGGAAACGGAAAGATGCAATTTTTGGGGTATTGTGAAAATGTTATTTGAGTTCATGAAGGTGAAAAGTTGGGGGAACTTTAACTGCGATCCATAGTCATCAGTTTGCTAGAATGTGGAATGCCATCTTTAACTATTCATTAATCTTGTAGGAAAATGGGGATTTAATATTTAGTAAATTGTATTTATATTCAGTGGATAGTTGAGGGTAGAAAAGTCATTTTACAATTGGAAGAAACACCAAAATGTGTCCACACTTTTAGTATAGATATAGATATAGATATAGATATGGCTACTGATAATACCAGAGCAGAATCCCTAATGCCAGAGCAAATTTTAGTTAATCTCCTTTTTGTCGTAAATCTCCTTATGATTCTTTTCTTCCCTGATTTTTGCACCATATAAATGGAAGTTTCAAAGAATACTCTCTCTTCTTAATTATTATTGATTCTCTTTCCTAACTATTGAGGATTAGTTCTCTTTCTTCTTTAGTTATTATAATCAAACACGTTAAGTTTTTTTAATTCTTCTTACGAAAGCAAATTTTTGTATATTTATTATCTTGATAAATTAATTATAATAAAGCTTTCATGGTGAAACTTGGATTATATGAAAATATATATGGATTACAATATTATATAATATTCAACACTAAATAAATTATATACTGAGCTACTAGCTCAAACCTACGTTATTAATACTGTGACAATGTTGTGCTTGTGTGTATATTAATCACCACGTAGCATAAGTGACTTAATTTTGGGAAAATTACTAAAAATTCCTCAAAAAATACCCATGATAATATTTTCAATCCAAAAAACCTCATTCCACCAACTTTTCGTTTAGAAAAACCTAAAATTTATGGACTTAATTGCCCTTAGCCTTTAAAAATTAATCAATTGTATTTTTGTATAAAAATTTATTTATTTAGAACTTTTATATTGAAATGATATTAATTAAGATTTTACATTTCCAAATTCTTCTATTTACATTTTTGCATTTTGTTCTTGTTGAATTATTTTCAAAAGTTCTCGAAACTCTTGCTGAGCAACTATAATCATACATATTATAAGACCCATGTATTTATGATATATGAATTGATTTAATTATATCCATGATTACAAAATATTACTTTTTCTTTTTATTAATTTTAATTCTGAAATTGGATTCGGAGAGTTTGGTCGTATACCTTTATAAAAATGAAACAATTGGCATGGGTTATTATATCTCATTCTATTATATATCAACATCTAAATTTGAAATATTCTTAATAAGATGAGGTCTAATGGTCAAAGAAGTTAACGCATGTTGCAGTGACAAATTTGTATATTTTTTTTCTCTTTTTTTAGCATTTCAGAGATTTTTTGTGAATTATAAAATTAAAAGGATTTTAAATGATGATATATATAAAGAAGAAATGGTGCACTTTTATTTTTGTGAATACCAATGGTATTTGTTTGCTAAGTTTATTTGGAAGGGCCCCCACAAGGGATTAGACAGAGAACATAGCAGCGGATTAGTCGTCCACCAATTATTGCACACAATTTAGGAATTAATACATATTATTTACATCATTGACTATAATGGGCAAAAAGGACATTTAATTATGTTTTGCTCTGGTATTAGGGATTCTGCTCTGGCGTTATCAGCAGCCTATAGATATAGGTAGATAGATAGATTTATAGCCCGTTGTCTCTCTACAATTAATTTTCAGCATAATTTGACTTAAACTTGATTTAATGATAAACTCATTAAATAAATTAACTGTTAATGAAATATATAGTAAAATATGATTGTGATATTATAAATGAGACACATTGAACTTAAAATACTCTCACATAAATTTTTATGATCAATTTTTTAATACATTAAAATAAATTATTTGAGTGAACTTGATTTATTCCCCATTAGCGTAAATAATAACCGTTAAATTTTCTATTCAGCTACCTCCAATTAAAGGAACTAAAATAAATAAGAAGAGAAGAAATATGAAATTCAAAGGCACGTTTAAGAGTCCACAAGACGTTAACATTTAGTTTAGTGTATTTATAAGAGTGAACAATATACCAATTGTTATAAATTGTTGTTTTTGGACTATAATAAGAATTTCTAAGGTGCTTCTGGTTATTACTCACTGTTTAGTAATCACATCTAATTTCTGAGTTTATTAGCAACTCTCCTATGACTTGTAAAAGCACCATACAATATTTAATAAGCTCTTAAACATCTAACCAAATTTCTTTACCAACAAAATAGGTAACAATATATACATCCTCCAAATGATCATACACCCTCTAAATTGTCTGAAAGGTCTGCTCTGACGGTATCATCCATTTGTTTGCTTGGTCAAATTCGCCCTGAAAGTTGAAAAACCATTTCATCAAACTTCTTGCAACTTGTCTGCAGTTATAAGCTACAAAAGCTTCTGATCTAGGTCGGAAATTAACCCTCTCCTTACAGTTAGGATGACCTCGTAAAACGAACTAAATACCAATAAATAAATATTATAGACTGCACTCGAGATATCGAGCTGCCTACGTACCACACTGGGATCAAGTCTAACGTAGTTCCAAAATATAATACGATTTGCCTATTGTATAGATAATTCGAATACGATTAATCCCCTATTTATATATGAAATCGTACTGTTAAGTCTTAGTCTAAATAACGAATCCACGAGCAAGCTTACGAGTGTAATAAATGTTGTGTCCTCCCCCTTTTCTTTCATACATGCGGGTATTTATAGTATTCATCCATGCTGAACAAACACTGTTCCGCCAGCTGGATGATTTTACTCGGATGATGCCACGTGTTCTTAATGAATGGCTAGGATTGTACCTTGTAGGGTCGGGTCATGGGTCGACCCGACCTAGAAAGGAACATGTGGGTCTTGTAGTGTTTTGCAATTCCAAGGTTCGATAGGGACTTATAGTGTAAATATCGAGTTTTAGACCCCATTAGGTCGTTTATCTTTGTCATACATGGTATAGTGCCCCGAATAGTAACACGGTAACGAACTAAATAGGTGGGGTCCCTCTTTGTTTAGTAACCCGGATAGTAACGAGGTAACGCCCAAAAGGCGGGCCCCCCTCTTTTTAGTATATCATTAAGTCCCCCACTTCGTTAGTGATGACGAAAATGTATGATTTATATTCAATTTTCGATAATCAGTGACGAAGTAACGAGTTAAAGATGTACCAGACAACGCCATAAATGCTCTGACACATTCACATGCGCCGCAGTAATTACTACCTTTGCAAGGTGTCATTTTCGAGAAAAGATGGTGAATCTGAAACGTCATCTCATCTGGGCCGTCAGATTAGAAACTCTTGGATTGATCTAAGCCGTCCGTATCTCATTTTTACCCTACTATATAAACTGTTCGGAATTCACTTCATTTACCTCACATAACTTTCAGAAGAAAGATCGCCATCTACCTCATTAAAGTAAGAATCAATTTAGAGTCGGTATTCAACCGCTTCGTTCGTCAGTTTAGAGTCGTTACTCATCCACATCGTCCGCCGATTTTACTTAGGTATAGTGTCTTTCTCTCATCTTTTTAAATTCTTTTATTCATCATGGCCTTATATCCTAGGGATGAGATGGTAGATATTTTAGGGGATTCCGATATAGGGGAAAATAACGAACCAACGATCCAAGCCCCCCTTACTATTAGCAGTAGTTTCGAGGATAGCTCTGATTCTAATTCGGAATCCTCTTCCGAAGAAGATGAGGAGACAAATGTCCCCGAGGTGTCGGGATTAGCAGAGGATCATCCAATCCCTGCTTCGTACGCAGATTACGAGGGCGGGAATGATCCCAATTCCAACCTATTCCCCAACCTTTCCCACATCCATCTCATCACATGGTTGCAGATGCCTTCCTCCCTAAACGAGGCGAAAATTGCCGAGTTGAGGACCAAATACCACATTCCTAGTAATTACCGTATACAACTTCCCGGTCCAACAGATCGTTTACACCGACCCCCGATAGGATTCCAAACCTTCCATATCGCCCATTTAATGGCTGGGCTTAGGTTTTCCTTACATCCCGCCATAACCTCTATCCTTCAATTTCTTCGCATCTGCCCGACTCAACTTCTACCGAGCTCATACAGATATCTAGCCTACTTTATCATTCTGATGACTTCTTACAATACCTGTGCCAACATTCCCAATTTCAACCGTTTCTTTAAATTGCAACGATGCACCAAACCTAACGAATTAGGCTTTTATTTCCTATCACCACAAAAACACTACCGAGTTCAAGTTTATCTAAACTCTTCCTTCGGCTCATGGAAGGAAAATACTTTTTCCTTCCCCTTCCCGTCGGCGAGTCTTGGTCAGTTAGTCGGAAGTGGAATTTAAACATTTCTACCAAACTCGTAGGTGTTAGGAATCCCACAATATCACTCTAAAACCTTAATGATATCCTCGAGTGGTATTACAAAACCTCCTTGATTCACGAGTCAGTTTTACGAGCTTGTGGGCTAAGTGCTGCCAACATTAGCCCCGCCTGTGACATTGGTAAGAAAATATGTATCGTACATTTTCGTATTATTCATCTATATAAGAGTCTAATATTGCTAACTTTCGCAGTAATGGCAACTCGTAAAGCACGGATGAGTCGGAAACAGATTGACGAGCAAGAGGCCGCAGCTGCAGCTCGTAAACAGAGAGGGGCGGGCCCGAGCCAGCCAAGACGAGATTATGTTCAAATCATTGAGTCGGACGACCCTCAGATCAATCAAGCTTCAGCGATCCGGACTCTAACGGCCCCTTCATCAAGCCGAGGTCCGGACGCCCATATGTCCAAGGTGACGGACTATGTCTCGGCTCTGCCAGATGACAGTAGCCTGTGCCCTCGTCAAAAAATGGGGTGCTCTGAGGCTAGCACAAGTTCCCTCCCATCACAAGTTCTTCTTCCTGCTTCAACTCCTTCCACTTCGAAGGCCCCTTCTACTTCGAAGGCCCCACCTCGGGGGTTACGACCCGAGGGTACCAATGCTGAAATCTTGGAGGCCATGGATAAACTAAAGTCTCTCCGCCTACAAGACTACATGCAGTACAACATTGTGGATCGTCCACAGCTACAACCCGATGTTATACCAATTAGGCCCAAGTGGCGTGTTTACGAGGATAGCGACATTCTAGGTGTTGAAGGGTCAAGCACGGCCCTCGAAATGATGAGCCATACCCTGCTGCCTCGTGACAAGCTCGCGATGATGGCCCATACCCATCATTGGGTAGAAAAACATGTTTTTACCCTTCTCTCTAAGGTAAATTTTAAGTTGTTTATTTTAATCTTCATGTTTCGTCAACTTGTAAGTTCGTTCTTATCTTCCAATTTAACTTCTTAAATGGTGTATTCAACTTGCCTTGTGCATTCATCAGCTCACTCTTAATAGTGCTCACCACAAAGACATTGGTTCATCGAGTGAGAAAGAGCTTGTTGATTACAAGGAGCAAGTGACCACCGAACGGAAGACGATCGAGGAGGATCGTAATAAGGCGGCCTCGATTCAGTCCGAGCTTGATACCGTGTGCAAAAGCTTGGATGTCGAGAAGGTCAAGACTACTCAGCTCCAGGTCAAAAAAATGAATCTCCAAGCCAAGAATACTGAGCTCAAAAGGAGGATGCTCGAGTTCGAAAGTTTGTTAAACTCAAAACGTCGCAAGGCTTACGAGTTGGGTGTTAAAGAGTTCATTTCTAGCCCCAACTTCACAGCTAAGCTTCAAGATGCTCGCCTCAAGGGGGTGAAGGACTTCGTCCATTCGACTCAGTTCGACAACATTATTATTTCCCGAGCCATCGACGATCAAAGAGATGGTTTCTACAAGGCCTTCGACTATCTGAAGCAAATAGAGGGTTTTAATGTCGGGGTCATTCCCGAAGAATTCGAACGAGATTATGTCAACATGGACCTGATTCGTTCATCCTTGACACCGGATGATGAGTCCGAATACATCAACTTCCCCGAGTTCAACAACATCGTTTGCTCATTAGGGATTGAGCCGGATGAGGGTCGTGCAAGCATTTCATTTCAAAGAGAGTTGGATGCTACAGTGGGCCGTATTGGTGACCCTCCAACCGAACCTCAAGATAATTAGTTGTTAATTTCTCTTGAAAACAATTTAACTATTTTTTTTCTTTTTTTGTTAGTTTTTGTAAGTTGAACAATTTTATCTTTTGAATTGTGGTCTTTTGTAAATTTTTTGAATCGTGATGCTTACTTCGTATTACCGAACTCATGGATAAGAATTGTTTTGCTGTTTAATTCTTGTATCAATGTCGTTATATACTTCTATTGATTCGTTGAATTTTATTTATGAATTCAAGTAATGTTTCACTGATCGGAATTTGCCCAACATTTCGACATGCACTATAATGACTTCGTTGAACCATTTATCTTATATCAAAAATTTTGTTATTTCCCCTTAACATTCCAGGGTCGAGGTAATTCTTTCCCTTCCAAATCTTGCAATCTGTAAGTCATCTTCGTCGTTATCTTTATCACCTAGTATGGTCCTTCCGATTTTGCCTCCAACTTCTTGACATGCCTCGAAACCTCCACTCTTTTTAAAACGAGATCCCCTATCTGGAACGACCTCTCTTTTACGCTATTATTATATGCTCTTGCCATTGTACTTTTCGGTCTAAGAATATTTGCATAGGCTCGTTCCCTAACCTCTTCCACCACATCAAGCTCAAACATCCTAGCCTCTGTATTTTCATCAGGGACATATGAATCCACACGATGCGTAGCCATCCCGATCTCCCCAGTGATCACTGCTTCGGAACCATAAACAAGACAAAATGATGTCTCCCCAGTCGAAGATCACGGTGTCGTTCTGTATGCCCAGAGTATCCCCGTTAATTCATCAACCCATGGCCTTCGTTCTCCATCTAATCTGGTCTTTAGGTGCTGAAGTAGGATTCTATTGACCACCTCAGTTAATCCATTGGATTGAGGATGACCTACTAATGTGAAATTCTGTTGAATTTTCAATTCATGCCACCAAGACATGATGATTTCCCATTAAACTGAGTTCCATTATCAGAGATTAAGATTCTCGGAATACCAAATCTGCAAACAATATTTTTCCAGATGAAATCTATAACGACTTTCTCCGTGATGCGAGTTACAGCTTCAGCTTCAATTCACTTCGTGAAGTGTTCCACCGCAACGATAATGAACTTCTTTTGTCCTTGTGTTGGAGGAAATGGTCCTGCATTATCAGATCATTTTTGTTCTTATTTATTTTTATTTTCAGTTAAACGAACTTGAAAATTCTAGGATTCTTTGAAGGTCTTTACCTAGTATATCAATGCCCCACTGATCGAATGGGTATGCAATTTTTATCACTTCCGTGGGTTTTCCTGGTTGGTGAATTTCATTAGAGTGGAGTTGACATTGTCTGCATTTCTTTACGAAACTTTGCTCGTTTTTCACCAATGTCGGCCAAAAGTATCCTTGTCTCGTTAGCTTTTGAGCTAACGATCTGCCTGCCGAATGATTTCCACAACTTCCCTCATGTATCTCCCGAAGCACATATTGTGCCTCTGTGGTATTTAAGCAACGCAGTAAAGGCCCACCAATAGATCTTTTATATAGTACAATATTAAGAATCGTAAATCTTACTGCCCTATTTGTTATACGACGTGCTTCAACTCGGTCGTTAGGCAACTTACCTTGAGAGATATAATCAATTATCGGATCCATCCAACTTGGTTCCTCATCTATTGGTACAGTATTCGATCTCAGAATGGTCCGTGATAAGGAGCGTGACCTTTCGACATGTAGATCTCGTTATCTGATTAGCAAATTTAGACAATGCATCTGCACGCTCATTCTCCTCTCTCGGTATCTGATATAATTCATTTTTTTTCAAATTCTAGCATCAGCTCTTTCACCTTCGTCTTTTCGCGTGCTTCGTACGTGCCTGTAACTTGCTTCGCTACCAATTGCAAATCAGTATATACTTTAAGAATCTTTATCTCCAATTCCTTTGCCATTTTTAATCTTGCTACTAAAGCTTCATACTCTGCTTCATTATTTGTTACATCAAAATTCAACTTTATAGCAAACTCCATATCCGATCCATCAGGTAAACGAAGCCATACACCAACTCCACCTAGCCTCGTCATTGACGAGCCATCAACATGCAATATCCAAGGTTTTGTCGGCCCAACCATCGATATGATGTCGGCCTTAGTCTCCGTCATTTCCACCCAAAAGTCAACTATTACTTGTGCCTTGACCGCAGTTCAACTTGGATATTCAATGCTAAACTCACCTAATTCTATGGCCCATTTAATGAGTCTACCCGATACATCAAGTTTAGCCAGAATTTGCCTCAAAGGTTGATCAGTCAACACAACAATCTGATGAGATTGGAAGTAGGGTCTTAGTTTATGCGCCGAGGTCACAAGTGCCAATGCCCACTTTTCAATGTCTAGGTAGTTCAATTCTGCCCCACGCACATTTTGCTTATGTAGTACACTGGGCGATGATCACCCTCGGTATCTCGCACCAACACTTGCTAACGAAACTGCCAAATATAGATAAAGTGGTTCCCCATACCCAGGTTTTGTTAACAACGGAGGTGAAATTAGGTATTCTTTTAATTTTTGAAATGCCTTCTCGCATTCTTCCGTCCATACAAAAATTTTCACTTTCCTTAAAATTTTGAAAAAATGCAAGCCTTTGTCTGCTGACCTTGAAATAAATCGATTTAGACTGGCCATTCGACCCGTCAATTTCTGAACATCCTTTAGGCACTTCGGAGATACCATGTTAAGTATGGCCTCAATTTTTTCTGGATTCACCTCAATACCTCGTTCAGTGACCATATATCCCAGGAATTTTCCACCTCGTACTCCGAAGGTACATTTGTGAGGGTTTAGCTTCATCCCGTATCGTTTCATAATTTCAAACGATTTCTTCAAATGCGCAAGGTGATCAACTTCATTCGTGCTCTTTACAAGCATATCATCAACATATACTTCCATCGTTTTGCCTATTTCTCCATCAAACATCATGTTCACAAGTCGTTGATACGTTGCTTCGGAATTTCTTAGTCCGAACGACATGACATTGTAGCAATAAACACCTCGTGCAGTAATAAAAGAAGTTTTATCACGATCCACTTCGGCCATAATTATTTGATTAAATCCCTGATAAGCATCCATCATACTTAACAAAGCGCAAACCTGCAGTAAAATCTACTAATAAATCTATACGAGGCAAAGGGTAAGCATCCCGAGGGCAAACTTTGTTTAAATCAGTAAAGTCGGTACACATACGCCATTTGTTTCCGGCCTTTGGTACAAGAACTACATTAACAAGCCATTCAGTAAATTGAATTTCATTAACATAGCCTACATTTAGAAGTTTCTTTACTTCATCCTCGATGATGGCATCTCCGTCAGGACCGAAATTCCTTCATTTTTGGCGAACTGGCTTGGCTTTGGGATCGATGTTCAAATGATGTACAATGACAGATGGATCAATCCCTTGAAAATCAGCTGCTTTCCATGTAAAGATGTCTGAATTCTTCCTTAAAAATTTTACCAAATTTGCTTCTACCTCCCCATCCAACTGACCTCTAATTCTTGTCGTTTTCTCCGGATCCTTTTCAAAAAGTTGAATCATCTTGTGCTCAACAGGCTGTACTCATATATCCTTCCTCTTCTGCTATTTTTCAAGTTGCCTCATCAAAACTTCTGTGTCGTGATCAATTAGGTGTACCGTCGTTGCCTCTCTTTTTCGCTTCTTTCCAGCCTCTGGTTTCAAAGAAGTAGTGTAGCACTAACGTGCTTCCAACTGATTACCGTAGACTTCTCAGACTCCATCCCGAGTTTTGAACTTCATCTTGAGATGAGGAGTCGACACAATTGCTCCGAAATTGTTCAGCATCGGCCTACCCATAATCATGTTGTAGGCAAATGGAGTATCAACCACTAAAAAGGTAATCCTCATTGCTTTTCGCTTCGGCGCCGAGCCTAACGACACATCAAGTTCTACAGATCCTTTTGGCATAATCTGAGTCCCGGTAAATCCCATCAACAGGGTATTCATTGTTTTCAAAGCTATTTTTCCCAAGTCCATTTTTTGCAAAACATCCTAAAACATGATATCAGCCGAACTACCCTTGTCCACCAAAACCTTATGTACAACATAGTTAGCCACATTCATTGTAATGACCATTGGGTCATTATGTGGTACAATCATTCTCTCATAATCCCGAACATCAAAGGTGATCGGTTGATCAGTGTGACCTACCGATAAGACCTTCAGCGGCTCTAAACGATAATAATTCGAGCGCATTAGTTTGGCATGCCTCTTCCTCGAATTAGACGAATCTCCATCAACAGGACCTTCCGTAATCACATGTATTTCACCTCGATTTGCAAGGTTCTTCTCCCGATGCTCTCTCGATTCCTTTTCGTGGAGATTCTCATTTCTCCGCTGGTCATTCCGATGATGATCGTCATTGCGACGACGATTGTCATAGTGAGATTGTGATCAGTGTATCGATGATTATCATAACGATGATTGTCCTCTTATCTCCGAGGTTCATTTTCTCGAGGCCTATTATACATCTTATCATCTCGATAGCCTCGTTGATCTCGCTCATGTGATCTACTTCAAGATCGTCTTACCTCTATTTTGCGGTCGGCCTCAGGGGCTCTTACTTCCGCTAGAGTGAGATCAATGAAGTCATTTAAACAGCCCAATTTTATCAACCGCTTAATTTCATCTTTTAGCTGATAGCAATCCTCCGTATCATGACCCTTATCTTTGTGAAACTCACAATATTTGTTAGTATTCTTCTTCGCCCCGGCACGTAGCGGTTTCGGCCATTGAATCGCGTTGATATTATGCCTTTGAGCAGACAGTAGTGCTCTACCTCGAGGATCGTTCAGAGGCGTGTAATGGTCGTATTTAGTGTATTGGCGGGGTCGTTCATGGTTTTTTTTCTAACCTCGATCCCTCAGTCCGATCACTATTACGATCTTTTCGATCATTCATGGCGAAGTTTTCATTGTCTTTTGACAAGTTCATCTCTTCTTCATTAATACATTGTTCTTGTATCTGCATTAATTCTTCCAGATCCCGCTGAGTATGACGAGCAAGCGCCGATGCTAAAGGCCCCTTCCTCAGTGCTAGCAAGAGAAATGTTACAGTAAGCTCATGTGTTATTTCAAGAATCTCAAGAACCTCCTGATTAAAACGATGTACGAAGTTACGTAAGCTTTTTGATGGGCCCTGTTTGAAGTTTAGCATCGCCGAGAGAGATTTCTTTGCTTTCTTGTTACTTGCAAAATGATTCTCAAACTTCTGAACTAATTGTGTATACGATACAATTGTTCCCGATCTCTGACTTGTGAACCAATCTTGTGCTCGACCTACTAGCATCGTCATAAGGATTTCAAATGAAACAATCTTGTGCTCGACCTACTAGCATCGGTCTGATTAAGGGTGTTCATCGGTCGGTTATTTTACCGAACCGAACCGGATTTTCGGTTATCCGAAAATCCTGACCGAAAACCGAACCGAACAGGTTTGGTTCGGTCGGTTCGGTTAAAACCTGTTTAATTTTGGTCGGATCGGTCGGTCGGTTCGGTTAAAACCATACAAAATCACAAGTTAATACTCATATAAAATCACAAGTTAACACCCATATAAAATTACAAGTTAATAATACCATAAAAAATCACAAGTTAATACCATATAAAATCAATTAAAAGGTTAAAAACTTAAAGCCATATAAAGAAAAAAGAGAAACAAAAGTTACCGAGGGAAGGAAAGATGTCTGATAGGCGGCAGAGTGGCGGTAGTCGCCGGGAGCAGCAGCGGCGGCCGGAGGCAGGGGAGGCCGAGCGTGTGTGTGAGGCAGAGAGGCAGAGAGGTAGGGGAGTAGAGATGAATGAGGATTGAGGGTTTGAACTTGAAGTCTTGACTCTTGAAGTAAGTGTAAGTCTAAGTAGAGTTGTTATTCCCAAACACAACTTTACTATTATATTTATATATTTATATATATAACTTACAAAAAAAAAGGGGGTTCGGTTATCGGTTCGGTCCGGTTTAACCGAACCTGAAATCCGGACCGAACCGAAAAACCGAAATTTGCCAAAAAAAAACCGATAACCGAACCGAAATTTTCGGTTCGGTTTTCGATCTGAATCGAATTTTTGGTTTTCGGTCGGTTCGGGCGGTCCGGTCAATTTGTGAACACCCCTAGGTCTGATGATACAAAGTCATAAGCATTTCAAATGAAGTTAAATGAGGTTTAGGATCACCTGTTCCATCAAACGTCGACAGATTAAGCATTTTGAACGACTTTGGTGGAGCCTCTCTCAATATTCACTCTGAAAATGGCGTGTGTTTTGCCATTAACGCCGACACTGGTGCTACACTACCCCTCGATCTTTCCACCTTTTGATTTGTTTTATCCAACCTCTCATATATTTCATCTACTTCTGCCCTAGATAGAATGGGTCTCTCTTTGGGATCTTGTATCGGCTGCTTGCCCTTTCGAATCTCCGATCGAACACCAACTTGACTATCGACTTCTTCCTCCGATTGATCTCCAAAAGTTGACTCAACCCTCTTCACTCGTCCGGGCGTAGCTCCTTTAGGATCTCGAAACAAGCCCCTCGGCGGCAACGGGACAAGACGCACATGTTGCACATTCAGGGTGTTGGGCGTTGCTTCCATAAACCTTCACAATGCCTCATCGATCTGTTCCTGTACCATCTTATCAAGAGCCCTCTTTGTCATCGTCACTCTTCCCTCACTAGTTCCTTCCAATCCTTCTCGAGGCGACGATGCATGCTCATTAGATGACGAACCTTCAATGCAAACATGTTTTTCCCTTTCATTTGCCATTTCTTCAAAATTCAGACCCAGCAACTCTTCAGTAGTTTTCCACAGATGGCGACAACTGATCTAGGTTGGAAATTAACCCTCCCCTCAAAGTTAGGTTGACCTCGTAAAATGAACTAAATACCAATAAAGAAAGATTATAGACTGCACTCGAGGTATCGAGCTGCCTACGTACCACACTGGGATCAAGTCTAACGTAGTTCCAAAATATAATATGATTTGCCTATTGTATAGATAATTTGAATACGATTAATCCCCTATTTATATATGAGATCGTACTATTAAGTCTTAGTCTAAATAACGAATCCACGAGCAAGCTTACGAGTGTAATAAATGTTGTGTCCTCCTCTTTTTCTTTCATAAATGCAGGTATTTATAGTATTCATCCATGCTGGACAAACACTGTTCCGCTAGCTGGATGATTATACTCGGATGATGCCACGTGTTCTTAATGAATGGATAGGATTGTACCTCGTAGGGTCGGGTCATGGGTCGACCCGACCCAAGTAGAAAGGAACATGCGGGTCTTGTAGTGTTTTGCAATTCCAAGGTTCGATAAGAACCTAGAGTGTAAATATCGAGTTTTAGACCCCATTAGGTTGCTTATCTTTGTCATACATGGTATAGCGCCCCGAATAGTAACACGGTAACGAACTAAATAGGTGGGGTCCCTCTTTGTTTAGTAACCCGGATAGTAACGAGGTAACGCCCAAGAGGCGAGCCCCCCTCGTTTTAGTATATCAGCTTCCATATCGAATTTCATGCGTTTTAATTATCAAATTAAAAGATAAATCTTTATGTGTTTTCAAAAGTATAACATGGATTTATATGCTAAGAGAAATATCAGTTTTGAGAAATCAAGAGGATTACATAAAAATTACCCAGTGTGGTTCTCCATCAGATGACAAAAAGGATTAAATGAATATCACCAAAAAACATACAATCAGGTTTTCTTTCATTTTGGAGCTTCTACCCATTTGCCTCCTTCACAAAAATGGCAAAATGGCGTCTGCTTCTTATTTTTCTTTTTTGTCATCGGCTTTTTCTTTAGTTTTGGCTTTTATGTGGAAGTTCTCTCTTCTTCTTTCTACATCTTCCTTTCTCAACTCTTCTTTTTACTCTTTTGCCGTTGGTTCTGTTCTCTCCACCAGTGCGAGTGTTCCCTTTGCATAGGCCGAGGTGTGAAGTTTTCAATCTTTTCATCATGGTGATTTTAAGAAATCTTGATGATAATCTATGTCATCATTCCGTCACTATCTCTTAAAATGAACCGAATCCAAAATTGATCGGAAATCAACTATTGAGTTTATCATTATCAAGATACCTGTCAATGCACATTCATCAACTTGATTGTTGTAAATAGATCTTGAACATTGAACTATTCAAACTTACAATAACAATTTAATTTAGTATTAAAATCAACCAAACATATACATTGAACAAACTTATGAACTATTAATTTCATTTCAAGTTCATGCACATCCATTTTATAATAATTATAATAATTTTTTTATATATACATAGAGGATAGCATTAATTTAATGGTATAGGGTTGTTTTAGTCTTAATAAAAAAGTTAAGAAATATAAATCATCTCATATCATCCATACTTTTAAAATATTTATAATTTATAATTATAATTATAATTATAGATTATAGATGTACGACTAGAAAAGTCATCACATTTTATCAACAAAAAAGAAATGCTTAATTATGCGGATCACTGAGTCAAATTACGTGATATTCGATTTAGGACCGTGAGTCAAATTACGTGATATTCGATTTAGGACCGAACGACATGAATTCGTCTAAGTTTAGTTCATTTGACGTAACGATCAAATATAAACACATTTATATTCGATAATATTTAAAATTAAACTCAAGTCGAGCTCATAGTTAAAAAAAATAATAAGATATTTATACGAATAGCAAACTGCTCAAACTCGGACTCCTCAAATCATATTTAGGGAGCACCTACAAACATCGTGTTCCTAAGGATTAGATCCCGAGCTTATCTAACACTTGTGTGCCAACAGAAGGAATTTATTTTTCAGATACGAAATTTAAATATTTTACATTAAATGAAAATCCAAATTTGCTACATGAGATTAGAGAAATTAAATTTTAAATTTCTTCAAAACAAAATCTATCTTGTCCCA
Organism: Buddleja alternifolia; assembly: GCA_019426215.1. Taxonomy (NCBI): domain Eukaryota; kingdom Viridiplantae; phylum Streptophyta; class Magnoliopsida; order Lamiales; family Scrophulariaceae; genus Buddleja; species Buddleja alternifolia. The sequence continues at coordinate 17,299,438 of CM033392.1, read as the reverse complement.
AGAAGAAAGTAAAAAGGGTTCTATGCAATTAACCATGTCTCAAGAAAAAATGAAGTATTCAAACGATATCTTTCAACTATTTAACATCATAACAAGGTTGCTCATAATCTTGCGAGCTTTGCTTTAGAAGATCATGAGTCTGTTCATGGCCTCCCAGATCATGAGTCTGTTCATGGCCTCCCGTCGATTGTTGCAAAACGCTCTATCTGCGAATTTTTTGGGTTTCTAATATAATTCTATCGGTTTTACCTTAAAAAAATCCAGAGATGAAAAAAAGAAAAAGGCATTTCCCAACGAAAATTTCCATAAACCAAGCGACGAAGACATAACACGATTTTAATGTAAATCCACAAGCGATTTTCTCCTCAATCTACTATTTAAAATTCAAAAGTTGTCAAATCCCTTAATAAGCCTAGCAATAATAAACTCAACTCACATTGAAATCCTAGTACAAATGGATTTTATACATAATTTTAAATTTTAAGCCATAGAAACTAAGGGAGGCAATGACCTGAATAGTTTATGTACATTGACCAAACTGCCCTTCTTCTCCTACAAAACTACGAGACAGCTTTTTCCATTGCCAGAGAAGAGATATTTGTGAAATTACTGTTTCTGGAAATACCAATGCAAAGTTGAATATTGAGCACTCTATCTACTGACTTCTTATCATCCTGCAAAAAAAAAAAAACATTTACAAATTATGCCAGAAAAGTATTCGTTCGAGCAGTCTAAGTTCGACTCGATCAGTAATTATAATTGTAGAATTCAATCTAAAATGGATTAGTAAAAAATATAAACGAAGTGTGAGACATGATTTCAATGTTAGCTAATTTTGATATCTCATTCTCTTGTAACTAGACCCAGACAAAGGATAGGATATGCAATAATTATCAATCCTATAAAATACAGTCCTACAAACCGACCGTTCGAGCCTTCAGAAACCCATTAAAAAATACAAATATGTGAGATATCTTACCTCCCCAATCGCGAGAGCTCGGGCTCATCAAGCAGCATATCTTGTAGTGGTTTTGTGGTCATCTCCTTGGAGGTAGTACTGCACAAAAAAAAAAAAAAAAAATGTTCTTAACGAGTTTATCTCAAACTTTTTGTCCCATTGTGCAAATAAGTTGCAAGAGGGAAAGGCCGAGGAGGTAACATAACATTGGATAATTACATAAATACCCCTTGCGTGAGACATAAATTATGACAAACACCGGGAGATTTGAGAAATTACCAAGATATTACAATTCTACCCCCGTCAGTAAAAAAGCATATTACAATTTCATCCCATGTTTTTCGAGTTGTCACCATCTCACAAGGGATGTCTTGGTAATTTGCAAAACCTCAGGGACTCGTGATGATTATTCAAGTACCAGGATATGCATGCAATTGTCTCTATAACATTTCTTATCACGCAAGACCACCATTTCTCATACAACCTTTAAGGAAATGAAATGAAGAAACGTAAAACGAACCTGTTAATGAAGTCAAAAGAAAGCAGCCTATGATGAATTGTGAAGTCGCTGCCAACATAAGTCACAACCAGATTACCAGCGTCCGGGTGAGGCCATATTCTTGATGTAGGGAAACGCAGTACAAATGTTCCCGGGTCTTGAAGACCTCCCGGGCTTCCAAGTGCAGATTCCGCTTCTTCCTTTGTGATGAATCCTTCCATCCAAACGGGTGATAATGAATCCCACATCGGATTAACTGCACTTCGTGACAAAGTGAAAGCTACCGGGTACAACCAAGACCACATTCTTTCGAAATTTTCTTGGGAAACTAAGTCTTGACATCCAGCTATTCTCCTCAGACACTCGAAGTCCTGTAAGTTTGGAGCATTAGAAAAAATGGTAAATTGCATAGACACCCTGCGTGAGTGAGACCCTAATCACAAAAAACACCCCGAGATTTCAGAAATTACCATAACTCCCCCTAAAAGCATATTACAATTTTACATAAAAGCACAAAAACATCTCAAGGTTTGAGAAATTACCATAAGTCCCCTAAAAGCATATTACAATTTTAACCATGGTTCGCCGGAACGGTCGCGGTGGTTGTCGCAGAGTCCACCGTTCCAGTTCCATGGCAATGTCGCGGAACGGTCGCGGACGTTCCACAACTTTTTGGCTTAAATTACTCAAAAATTATAAAAAAAATCCTAAAAATTTATAATTAGTAAATATTGTATTGAATGTCTAATTTTCATATAGACACTGTTTAACTTATATTATAATAAATAATATAATGATAAATCTATTTACATTTGGGACACTCTGCACAAAGCATTTTCATAATTTATTTATATTGTAAAAGTTAAAAGGATAAAAGGAGAAAAAGAAATATTATATATTGTAAAAATTAAAAAGTTGAAAGGATAAACCTAATGCAGCATATCCAACCTAGTTTCTTCTCCAATGCGCCGACAACAAAACCCATTTTCTTTCTCTCTCTTTTTCTATTGTATTTTGGATTGAACAAAAAGAGTTTATTGTGATTTTTTTTTTCCTGCTATGGGTTTCTTTGCCTATTGAAGATAATTAAGGTAAGAAATTTAAATACTTTAAGCTCAATTTACTGTTTTTGATTCTGTTTTTGCATGAATTTCATTCTTGTGCTTAGTTTTCTGTCGCCGGCATATCCACCGTTCCAGCCGTTCCATAGCCGAGAAAACGCCGGAACGGCCGCTACAAAACCGCATCTCGGCCGTATCGCCGTTTTTCCGCCGTTCCGGCGAGGTCCATATACAAAAACGAGATGACTGGGAATTTTGGAACGGCGGGGGCCGTTCCGGCCGCGAAAGCAGCGTTCCGGCGAACCATGATTTTAACCCTGTCAGTAAAAGCATATTATAATTTCACCCTTGTTTCTCGAGTTTTCAGGATGTGACAGGAGGTGCCTCGGTAATTTGCAAAACCTGAAGAAGCTCGTGTTGATTATTATCCAATAAGTGAGGGGTGTGCATGTAATTATCCCTAAAAAAATGAGGTCTGACGACTTATTTCCTACATAACAACCAAGAAAGCTCGGTTTTGGGTAAGAGGTCAAAACCTGATGTGTCAAAGAACGAGTACAGCAGGCTATCCTCATGAAGTGTTCATTAATCCTGGGAACCAGATTCTCCCAAAGAATATGGTGGTTGTTCTGTGATATTGAAGTCCAAACTTGTATTCCCTCCTCGACCAATCTCTTTGCAATGTTTATTTGATGCCTGAAATTTACAAACCTGCTTCATGAAGATGCTATACCAGCCAAGCAAAAAAGCATAGAAAGACGAGTTATGTTTCATTAACTTAACTTTGGTTTCCAGATAATAAAAGCAGAAATCTCTCATTCTGTAAGAATTTGTTTTCTATGGCTAATGCTAACTTTTGACTACAATGCATAACAGAGGGATGTACAGCAGACATCTTCTCACACATGAATTGAAGGAAGAAGCCAAAAGTTATATATTGTTCGAATTAAGGGCTCGAACCCAAATAATATTTGTAAATAATCTAATCCTATTAGAAAACAATGTGTTTAAAGATAATGATCCTAATCTTCACGTATATGCTTATTCATAATCTCTATTCAAGAAAACAAAGCATTTCTTTTAAGATCTACAGTTTTCGACAAGTTTGCAAAAAATGGTCGTGTGTTCTTGAGTGTGTGTGTGTGGGGGGGGGGGGGGGGGGGGGGGGAGAGAGAGAGAGAGAGAGAGAGAGAGAGTTACCAGTGATGTAAACATCCAGAGAAGAGGGAAACCTGCTTTGCAAAGTTTGTTAGCTGTTCTTCGCTAGCTGAAAGAGCAATTTCCTTGAGCAGGTGACATCTCTCAGCTGCACCTCCCAGGCAGTATTTGAAGATAATCAAATCTGAAATTGGACTTGAAACACCGAGCATGCTCTTCGGGTCAGAGTTGGTTGCTTCGCTACTATCAGAACCACATGAGTTGTTCTCTGCTCCATAATGGTTTTCTGGTCTCCTTCCCGTACTCGTCCCATATGTGTTGTCCTGTTTCCAACAAATTATTAAGAATCTTGTGAGTTTGATATTGTTATCACCAATCTAAGACACATATGTCGTTTGCAATATGTATCTTAGGCGAGTGAGTTCTCAATCTATGTCCTCTTCGTCATGTATCTAGAAACACATATGACGATCATAATTATTACTTATTTGATCAAGTCAATACAAATGGAAAAAAACTACTCCACGATAAGTATATCAAAGAAAAGGGATAATTACGCCCCCACCCTTACTTATTGGGTAATTACAACGAGCCCCTGAGGCAGATCCTACTAACTTGAAAAGCAGAGGAGGGGAATTGTACCCTACTTTTACTAACAGAGGAAATTATGGTAATTTCTCAAACTTCGGGGTGTTTTTCGTAATTAGGGTCGTCACACTGGGGTGTCTATGTAATTTACCCCAAAGAAAATAGTGCCACAGCAGCATATTTTGAATCTTCCTCGTTACAACACAAAGGACAAAAGTGAGTGCATGGCATACCACTGCAAATTCCTCGAATTGAACTTAAATGAGACATTTCATTCATTTTTATGAACCGGGTTATTCTAAACGAACCCAGATCAAAAAAGCTAGCATCATAAAACAAGATATTAATATTAGTTGATCCATAAGAAGAATATCAGTGAGAGAGAGAATAAAGGGCTCAAAAGCTACCTCATTATTAGTCCAACCATGAGACTCACGTCCTCTGTTGGCTTGCTTCAGTTCTTCTTTGAACACTACAAATGGTTTATCATGTCCTAATTTGATCCGCTTAGATGACGGGCTTGGTTTGGCTTCACGTACAATATTTGGAACAAGTTCCATGGATCCATCATCGAGACTAGGAGATTCCAGTCCATTCATATAATTTATTCTATTGGATGACTTTCTCCATGTTATAGTAGATGTCCTTGTATTTCTACTCCGTGAAACACAATGAATTGGAAGAGATAGCGTCTCAACAAAAGGATATCTTCCCAATTCCGGAATTTCAAACCTAATCCGGAACAGCCTATTGTCGCACTTTGATGAAAGCTGAAAAGAAAATATAAAGTTAACTTAGTAATTTATGAATTTTATAATGATTTTTCATGTAAATACCATAACCAGAAAAGAAAGGCCAAGAGTCTCCAATATTATATTGATAAATTTTATCATTTAGTATACATCTCCTTTAGTTATAGTGCTAAGCAATCAATCCAATGCATACCTGAGATATCTTAAGCTTAAAAGAAGCACGCCCGTTTATTAGTTTACAGGGTCTATCGTGAGAAGCATATTCCATCCCATCATAACTCGTAAGAAGGGGAGGTTCCGCATCATTGGTGTTCTCAACGAGGGCATCATTGTCAGCATACAAGAGCGAGGCGACGACCTTAAAGAAAGGAGTAACATACATTTAAGTACAAAAGTACGGTTAGAATAAAAGACTAGTAACTACAAGAGAAGCGGAGATGGAAAACCTCTAATTCTTTGTTCACAGGAGAACCAAACGCATCCAATAATGTAACATCCAAAGAAAATATCCTCCTGCAAGATGCCTGCTTTTCATAAAATAGATTTAAAATTTAGAATAATGACAAAATGACCAATGAATGTAATAAGCTATGCTGTAAAATTCACGCCAAGGAGAACCTGTGATTCATTACTGATTCAAATGCACATTTCGGCATGTCTTCGACATACATGGTCAGCATAAGTATTACAAATTTACAGCACATTTAGTCTACTAACATTTTAACGACCAAGTCGCCGGTCAGAAGAGATTGATGAAAATTGATGCATTTGCTAGGCAGCTAGGGCATTTTCTTCTCAGATACAACTAATTGATAAGAATCTCTTGTCAAGCTTTGACATGTCTAATATCTAAATCCTAAGATAAACGAACACATTAATTTTCAATGAAGGCACCTTTTCATCCAGCCTTTCAAAGTTTCTCAAATGGAAAATTTCAAATAAGTATGCAGATCGTTTAGATTGATGTTTTCATTTTTAAATTCTGAATGATGATTCAACCAAGTTATACACAGAGATAAGTAACCAAAGTAGTACGTGTTTGTTTTCAGAAAGATAAAGAGAGTGTTTGGAAGCACTTTTCAAATGGACTTTTGGAGATGGAAGTGCATTTGTAAAAGAGTTACTTGTTTGGTAATGTAATTTGAATGGACTTTTGTATTAAGTCACTTTCCCAAAAGTCCATTTTGAAGAATTGCATATTAGTGACTTTTGGACTTTTTTTTCCAGCACTTTTATAAGAAGTCATTTAAGTGAATTTTTACCAAACACTTTCAGTTTTAAAAGCACATATTTTAAATGCCCATTTTAAAAAGTTCATCTTACAAATGGACTTCTTCATTGAGAAGTGAATCCAAACGCATCCAAAATGTTTCATTTAGACTAGTAGAGTCTAACCTTGATTTGATAATCCAAAAGAAGCAACAACTGAGATGTAGATTCAGATGTAATTAACAAAACCCTAAAAGACAATACTGTCATAATATTCAGTGTGTGAACACATTTTTACATTAAGTGCCAGAAGAGCTTTAAATTTCCACACTCAGTTGATAAAAGGTTGGTGATTCAAAACATTCAATAATCAAATATGTATGATTCATGAGACATGACAAAAGGAAACCCAGGATCAAGAGGAACTCGAACCGGTCGTGTACTAGGAAGAGCCGAGCCGTCCAACTCAACCGAAAATTCAAGGTGGAATTTTATATGGATTAAATTACTATATTTAATCTGGTGGTACATTTATGCAGTTTTAGTTTTAATTATGCATAAACATGGACTTGTTTTTGGGTGTTTCCATTTTGTGGGTAGGACCAAGAAAAATCAAACACGCATCCATATTTCATATAAGAACAAACAAAACGAATGGTAATAAATCATTTAACCTTGCCCCCAACTATGCTCCACACACCATCATTGTCTTCTTCAATCTCAGATGCACTTGAATGATCAATAGACAGTCGCAGCGGGGGATCCTGTCATCAGGGAAAGTCATAACAAACAAGGGACTTAAGGAGCAAACACAACTGCTTATCTTATGGTGAAGTTATTATAAGTGTGAAGTAATTAGCATTGAAAAAAAAAAAAATCAAAAGTGTGCAGTGTTTGCAAAATCAGTAAAAAATGAAAAAAAATAAAATTGTTGGGGAATGTTTGCAATTAAAGTAATTAAAATTGATAAATAAGTCTAAAATTAACTATAATTTAATCATAAAAATATTATAATCAGTTTTAAGCACCCCTTAACAAGATTATAGATCATTATCACTTGAGTTTAGAGAATTAGAAGCTTAAGTTGAATCTTGCAAACACTCCCAAATAACTTATTGTTAGCCATAAGTTGATAAACACTTAAATAGAGTTTGGAAATACATCTTTAATATATGTCAAAAACAGAACTTTTAACAGAACGAACCTTGGTATAGTGGTCTTTGACAGCTGATGTTGGTAACAAGACATCAAGTCCATGCACATAACCATGAAATATATCCTCATTTTCATTGGGGCATGCCAAATATATTTTTTGCAGAGCATCTGCATGCAAGTCCTTGTTAAACGAGCAAGTCAAAAGCTTCTCTCCCACATTTTCCCCGTCAATGTTTAGCCTCACGAGATCTTGCAAGACCTGTAAATAGAATTCATATGCTATCAGCTTTACCTCAGTAGCCTTAAGAGAACTCAACAAACTCGTGACTACAGCAGAGATGAAGAACACACGGCTTGAACAATGGAGTAACAAAAAAAGAAAACATACAAAACTTACTACAAGGGATAAATAAGCAGTTTCTATTTTTCTATGATTAGATGTTTACGTTGACATCTTAACCTCCTGAACAAGTGGTGTAAATTCTGTTTTCAACTTATCAAGATAATGCGCGCTAAATAGATATGAATTATTTAAAAAATTCCACTTTCCGTGTTGGATAGAGTGATTTTCCCTAAAATTATTTTAACCATTTTAAGCTCTAGTTAATTGATGTATCATTCAATGTAACTGTCTAATGGTTTTCTTACATCTCGCGTGATATCCTGTAGTTCCAAACTTTTCAGATCACGAAATACTTTTCTCATTTTTGTTTACAATTTAAAGCATCCATGGGGAAGGATTTGAGAATCTGTCCTGCTTATACTTTAGATTGCACAAGATATAACTCAAACTGGCCTTAAACCATCAACGTGACATATTACAGGAGATATACCCCAAATCAGGTCTTAAGTCACCAGCTATATGTAATTTACCAGTGTCTTTTATTTGAAATCTTCTATTCCTCCAGATGTAAAACAGAGAGAAGAAACAACATAGAAACAGTACTTCTTCGAGCAATCTGATCATGTATTCTATCTTTAATTTTGTCTCTACGTGATATTGGAAGTTTTGAACAAGGGTCCAATCAACTCACATCCTAATGCATAAATTTTAAAGTTTTAATCCTTATACTGAAAATAAGGCAGTTTCCTGCCCCCTACCCCACACGTCATAAAAAACAAGGTGCTGGCTAGGAATATTCTAAGAAACGGTACTCACTAGGAAAACATTCTATTACTGAAATCTTATTAAAATGAAAATAATGCTCATTCCTCCTCAATCTTCCTAACCTTGAATTTTGCCCTTCTAAACTAGCACTCTTGGACTAAAACCGTGGAGGAAGATAAGAGATCAGCAGTGGTTAATAAGTATTATTATAAAATTAAGATGCAGAAAGATACATTAATTTTAGCATATTTTCTTAACTGATCTCACAAACTCATATACACTAGAAGCATTAGTCATAAATGCATGGAACACATCCATTTCCAATTCAGCAATAAACGCAAAAGTAAACAACAACACAACCTCTTTGAGTATGAACGGGAAAATAAAATCAAACAACTTCTTTTAAGCCAATCAAATTACTGCACAATTCTGTGGAAGTAATATAAGGTTGGTCACAAGACAAAAAGAAGATTGAAATTTTTTTAGCTTTAGAAAACTGAGTAATGACATATACATATAGGTTTGTCACAAGTCGCTAAGTTTTCTTTTACCTATCTTCAGGAATACAATCTTAAGGTAATCAATTACTTCTTGTTCGTGGGATTCATGTTATTTAGTGATGAAGCAATACTAAGCTCAAACCACAAATGATAAACAAAATCGCATCAGCATCAGTCAATATCAGACTATCAAAACAAATGAGAAATGATAAAAGCACATTTCAACGCAACAAGGAGCAACTGAAAGAGTCGTGGAAGAGAATCTTTACAAACATATCCGAGTTGATCAACACTAAAGAAGGAAGAACAAAATGTGGAATATGTGGTCAAATATAAAAAATGCATGTCTATCGAAACCATATACCTCACATCCAACATGAACCCATTTCTTCAATGGAAACTCAATCTTGGTGGAGGCACACGGCACTCCCATCCATGGAGTAGAATTATCACGATCTGGAGCCTCTTGGTGTAGAAATAGTAATGGAAAGAGCATCAGTTTCTTCTTTTCGTCCAACCAAAGGAAAGGTACGTTAGATGTGACATCTGGGCTCTTCTGCAAAATGCACAAACCTTAAAACTACCCACGTGAACAAAAAAACACATTGAAGATGCAACTGAGACGCTAAGCTCGTATTAACTTGTCAATATGGTGGGAAAACAATGTAATACCTAATGAGCATAAAAAAATTTACAATCTTTGAATGGACGAACCGCGAACCCACTAACCAATACCATCACCTTCAAAACAATCCCCACTTGAAAACAAATAAATCCCAATTGCACATACAGAGCACGGAAACCAACTAAGCGCATCAAAGATTTAAGCTTTCTGCAACCCTACTGCATCCTTAAAAGTTATTTCAAATAAAAAAGATAAATGAAAAAAAAACGTCCATCCCAAATGCCCATTAAACCTAAACAATGAAACACATAAAACCCATTTTTCACTCAATAAAGAAAAAGGGGGGGTTAGTTGGAAAAACCTGAAGCAGAATTGGAGAGGGAAAAGAAGCGCAGTTGTGAATGTAAATCCAGAAACAGAGTGTGAAACACCACCCATTTGATTGTTCTTCTTCTGCTTGTGCATCAGCATCATAATCTCTCTTCAATTCCACTTTAAGATTCTTCAACAACACATAATCTTCACTTAAACCACCACCCATCTTCCCACCAAAACTTTCCTTGATCACAAAAAACCCCTTTTTCGACTTTCGACGATGATTTTCACCGCTTCCTGTAAGTTGTATTCATTAAATGGGATGAGGGAGTTTTTTGTTGAACAAATTCTTTTCTCTCTTTTCGTTTCTTTTTTTTTGGTTTGTGTGTGGGGGTGGGGGAGTTAAAGAGTTGTTAATGAGTGTGAGTGACGGCTGTTAATTAACGGTTGGGGTAGAGTCTTCGGCAGTTCGGGTTCTGGTCTTTTCCCCCGCTTCAGAATTTTTGGGCTGTGTTCCTGTGTTCTGCGCCTACGGTTGGGAACTAGATTACATAATTCTCGGATAACGCTCTAGCGCTCCGAGCTCGCTCTTATGCTCCGAGCTTGAGAGCGTCGCTCTATGACACTCTTAAAATTCTTAATTCTAAAATTAAAATTTAGGAACCAATTTAGGAATCACAATTGACGAAATAAGAATGATTTTTCACTAATAGTTGGCATTTCATATGCATTCAAGGAAAATTGTTTTCGTAGTAAAATAAGTCAAAGATTTTCCCTCAAAACAAAAAAGACTGAAAACAAATATAGATTTTGTAAAAAATCAATACCTAGAACTTGTAATGTTGAATTTGAATATTTGGTGTACTTTCGAATCAAGAGTTGGGATCTAAAATTAATTTATTATAATAATTTTTATCTTCTTTGTTTCATCGTATATTATATTTTTTAAGCGTGATAAAAAAGAAATCACATCATCTTATTTTTAAAATTCAAGTTAACAAATGCTTATTTTAATATGAGATAATTTTTATCAAAATAATATCTAAAGATAATTTGGCTAAACAATTTATAATAGGATGTAAGATATATGACAAGATAAATTTAAAAATATATTTATATTATATACGCTCCAAGGCGCTCCCGCTCCCAAATTTTTTCAAATTTTGTCACTCTGCGCTCCTGCTTTATGTGACTTAGGTTGGTAACGATATGTGGCCAATGAGATTGTAAAACTCGTTTTCGAGGCAGTGCTCCCCTCGGGTGATACTTAGTGGCTCTCGAGTGATCTTCACCTCACATGTATTATATATATATATATGTATATATATATATGTGATGGTGGAGATCATCACGGGAGTCACTTAAGTATGACCCGACGCACCTCAAAGTGAATCATACTTGGGCTCCCGAAATTTAGGGTACAGGATGATTTCCACCATCAAAAATATATGTGATGTGGACCTCAAACATATATATATATATATATATATATATATCTAAATATCAAATGGGGTGAGATCATCCAGAACCCTTGATCCCCGAAAACCCCTATTACCTCCCCTCAAAGTGAACCTGACTAGGATAAAGAAATCAAAAATGTTTTTTGGTACATTGTAGCTTGCAAGACTAGTCCAATCATTATAATTATAATTCCCAAAGTGAATGATTAATTATATAGTAAGTAATTCACTCATTTTATAAATTACACTTTACATATGTTTTTACCTTCAATTCTATTGTAAATATCATTAGCAGGAACTCAATATTATTGTGAATATATAAACCTAGGATCATATCATATTGAGCTAAGTAAGAGAAATAATTGCGCCGTTAAGAAAAGATTAATCGTGAATTTCTATAATTCAAAATTTCTATGATTTCATGTTTTCGTGGATTTCAAATAAATTTAGATTTCATTTCAAAATATTTTTCCAATTATTATGATAATTTAGCATCCACCGTGGGTTTATGACCGACCAAAAAAAATACACCATATATCTTAACTTTACAACACACATTCATGAATAACTTTTATGAGCTCTAGAAACTTCAAGTTCTGAAACAATCTTTCATGCATAATATACTTTATATGTACTTTAATACCACATGCCCAATATTACTAAAATGTCCTTTAGACCAAGTCAAAATATGTATTGGATTGACCCGATCCACTTAACCATCGACAAGTGTTAGACTCTAACCATATCAACATGGGTCGAATCATTCAATATACGAATGTTTTACCTCTAATCACAATGACAAGCATAGTTTTCTAGGACGACCTCGCTTGTACAGTACATCGCGACATGATTTTTAATCTTGAACATACAAAATACCACCTTGTTGACTCTTAGAAGGGGATTGATTCTAAACATTAGACATCATATTCTATGTAATTTTCCAACCCCAAGCTCTCTAGACAATTCGGGTTATATCATGAATTTTAATAGAATTTTAAATCTTACCGCGTATGTACGTATAATCATCTCGGAAAATGGAAGTCTTACGTCCTCCTCATAATAACGGATCATTCAACTTATCTTCACACCATTACAATGAATTGTATCATAATTCCGACTACACAACTACAAGGAAACCAACCGATGTTCAATCACGTTACTCTAGCTACAAAAATAATGAAATGAACAACTTACCATATGGAATGAAATCAGAAAAAAGATCTAGATAAATGTTGAACCGCACTATTCAGACCCAAAAAACTTATCATCACAAAAAGAGTATCGAAGATGTCTGTAAGTTCCGTTGCATTATCCTACAAGCGAAGTAGAGTATCACGGGTAGCCCCCTTATATTAAGTTTACAACTCAGTTGCAGTATATAGCGCCTGTCATAAACTACAAATACAACTGTACATTCCCTTTGGCATGAAACGAGACTTTTAAGTCCGGATCTTACGAACACATAGATGAAGAGAGGATGCCTCCTACTTTGGCTTCAGTTTAAGTGAAGCGCTGCAGATACGAAAATAGAAAAATATCAGTCCACAAGAAATGCCACCGAGATGGAGTGTGATTCCCATAAAACTTACTAACTATACGTTGTGTACCTGTTGATACAATAACGCTTTCTTGTAGGTGGGGGCCCGTCATCAAATACGTGGCCAAGATGAGCATCACAAACTGCACAAAGAACTTCTTGACGAGGCATGAAAATAATAGACATGTCAAGCTTCGACTTCACATTGTTTCCTATTGGCTGATAATATGAGGGCCATCCAGTTCCACTGTCGAACTTTGTGGATGATCTTCGACAGATTGGAGAAATTGCAAAAACCAATGTCATTTTGGGTACTTAATAACGAAAAGTTAAAAATATAAAATGTACTCACTCAAATAAAGGAGTGTCGCAACAGATGCAATGGTAAGTTCCGGGAGTTTTGGTGTTCCAATATTCTCTGAACATGAAATTATAGGATAGTTACACAAATTGAATTATAATGTAGAAAAATGAAATTAAGATTTCTCATTCGTGCTGTAAATACTCCAACTCTTTCAAGAGCTCAAGGATAGAAACCACAAAACAAAGCCACTAATAACTGAAACATAATCGTCACAGAAAACAACCAACCGAATTGCATATCACATCATGTAGTGGGAAAAATGAAATCTACAGAATTTCTGGTACAAGGACTAGTAATGTAGAAATGGAAGCGTTTCGAAAAGGGATCGTACCCAGTGAAAGCCCTCTCAGTACCCTTTTGACGAGTAACATAGAACTCATTTGGAGTTAGCTTCTTCCTCCACTCCTCATCACTTAGGGACCTGTAATTTACATTCCCCGCCTCTACACGACATCGTGCACAAGACGAGAGTTAGCCTAGGATTAAATATTGAAATATGAGTTTAGGCAGGATAATATCAACTTATCAATACATAAAAAAGCAATTGTGAGATTTAAACACCTGTTCGCTGTAAAGAGCATCAATTAATCACAAGGAAATGTAAGAGAAGCTGAATTTTATGTATATAATTGCACTGAATTTGAAGTAGGCACTCTGTATTCAAAATAAGAATACTGCATTTGTGCTGCTTAACTGTTTAAAATTCAGTGTCTTATATAACATATTTCACACGTTATCATCGGATTTCGGTTGTTTGGTATAAGGAAGCAGTATCATACGCCAGACCTATACATACAGACACAGTTCCATTCATTCTTAAGACATAAAACCACAAAGTAATACTCCACGAAACACTAATTCTCCAGAAAAGGATATACATATATATATATATAAGTATAGAGAGAGAGAGAGAGAGACCTTGAGAGCTGTCTTGTTTTTGAGAGGAAGATGAAGAACCCATAGCAGAAACTGAGAAATTTCCAGGTCTTTTTACTACTTTTCCACCAAAAGATAAACAAAACTTCTGTTTAGTGCTTAAATTCAAATGCGAAATTGATGAAAAATTAGTGAGAGAGCTGAAACTTCCTCTAGTTATGGTGTAAGAGGCCATTGTTGATCCCCACAAATGCCATTAAAATAAATTCTCTGCAAATAGAGAAAGAGAATTACGGAAAGGTTCTCCTGTTTTCTTAGAGTGATGCATCCTTCTTTCTCTACCGTCCGATTATTTGAACTCTTCGTGGTCCTTTCTTGATCGCTTGCTTTGATGAATTTTGATTGGTTAACAGAATCTTCTATCATGATCTCACCCGTATTCAATTACGTTTGAACAGGTGGCCTTTCCGGATCCACCCGTAAAGAAATGAAGTCTATTTAATCCACGTAGGCAATAACCCGAGTGACGACCCGTTTATCACAGGAAAATGGGAAAAATTACATTTTTGGTCCCGTAGGAGTTGCCCCAAAACATTTTTAGTCCTATAGGAATTTTTTCGACACTTTTAGTCCCATAGGATTGAAAAAGTGACACTTTTGGTCCCAAATCGTAAAAATTGGACCGAAAGGGGCGGTTGTGCACACGCGCAGTTACTGTTCCGGATAGAAAAAAAAGAAATTCAAAAAGAAATTAAAATTTATTAAAAAATTAATAAAATAATAAAAACCCAAAAAAAAGAAAAAAGAAAAAGAAAAATGAAGACGAACAGTAAATACTGTTCGTCTTCTTCGCACCCCCCCCCCCCTCAAAACCGCCCCTAATTTACGCTGTAGCCGCCCCCGCCATGGCAATCGCCGGTGAAGATGGCCATGGATTTGCAAATCGGAAGTAGCTCAAATCTGAGCTACTGTTCGCGCCGATTCACTTCGGAAGCGACCGTGGGCGGAGACTTAATGGACTAAGGAAGCGGCACGGGGCTCCGCTCTCATAACCGGAAAGTGGTGGTTTGGGGGGTGGAGGTGGTGGCCTGGGAGGGAGAGAGGGAGGGAGACGAACACACTGTTCGTCTTCCTCCTTCTCCTTTTTCTTTTTTTTTTGTTTTTTCTTATTATTTTATTATTTTATTAATTTTTTAATAATATTTGAATTTCTTTTTTCTCTCTCCGTAACAGTAATGGCGTGTGTGCACAACCGCCATTTTCTGTCCAATTTTTACGTTTTGGGACCAAAAGTGTCACTTTTTCAATCCTATGGGACTAAAAGTGTCGAAAAAATTCATATGGGACTAAAAGTGTTTTGAGGCAACTCCTACGGGACCAAAAGTGTAATTTTCCCCAGGAAAATGGGTTAGGGTCTCATAGATGACGTTGGAACTTTGGTGCCCGGCTCTTGCAGGTATACTTTGACACATACATCTCTGTCTGAACGAGCAATTTCGACGCTTCTTTCGACCCCTTTCTCCCTTCAGCAGGCAGGGTTTATTAGACCAGCTCAATATGTGGACTCCAATATCCTCCCGGTTAGCTAGCCCGAGATTGGCCCACTAACCCAGCCAAAGTTTATGGAGAAAAAAAATCTTAAAAATATTTGGGGCCAAGGATTGGAAAGGTAGACTCTAGCCTCACCACTTGGCTAGAGCTCGTTTTTTTTTATATAAGAGAAAGAGGGATACCCTACATATTTAGTCCGACAAATTAGGTTTTTTTTTTTTTTTGATTCCGAAAGAGGGGGATACCCAACAATTCATAAACTAACCCGACAAACCCGGGTTAATAGTCACAAAATGAGGCCAAGTAATGTCTGCTCTATCATTGTCTAGTAGGTGATTGGTATGTGAGTGTGGTGCATGTGGGTGTGAATGCCCATTTTAGCTAGAGCATCAGCTACTTGATTTGCTTCCCGCCAAACCATTTGAAACGAGACATCCCAGTCTCTACCCTGCACACTACGAATGCGAGAGATCACATCAAAATGGTGATGCTCCATGGAGGCGTCCATAATGCTATTAAGTGCAGCCCGACAGTCTGATTCAACGATTAATTTCTTTGTCCCTGTGGCCCACGCCATCTCTAGTCCGAATAGAATGGCACGCATCTCAGCCTCCAATGACGAACACAGGTCAATGCGACCACTGAACCCCCTTAACCATGTTCCATGCTCGTCCCGAAGAGTATCCCCGACCCCTGCCTGGCCAGTTTCGGTGACCGCCGCATCCACATTCAGTTTAGTGTAACCAAATTTTGGTTTTTTCCAGCCCGTGTGTACCTGTAGGTGCATCACGTCCGGATCAAAGTTAAGGGAATGAATGGCACCGTCAATTCTTTTGTGTAACACATCTAGTTCCGCCATAGGAACTGTAGCTCGAACTCCATGCGTCACCTCATTCCGAACCTGCCAAATAAAAGACAAAGTCTCAGTGAAGGCTATATCCCATTTTTCACACCAGTCATACTTGTTCATCTTGTGAGATAAATTCCAGTCGAGTCAGTCTTCTACTGAACCTGAAAAGAAAGCATTATGACAATCAGGATGAACAAGTTGTAACCAAAATTTTTTAGCCCACTGACAATCCCGAATAGCATGTAAGGGAGTATCCGAGGCAAGCCCACAAATAGGGCACCCATCCGAAGACACAATTCGCCGCGCCTTTAGCACCGATTGAGTAATTACTTCCGACAAATTAGGTTGATATCTATAATTCTGAGTCATAAAGACTCTATCTAGTTCCATAAATGAGGAGAGAGTCACAAATTTGTGGCAGCCTGAATTCGAACACAGGACCTCTCACATAAAGGGGAAAGTGGATATCACTAGACCAACTGGTCTCGGTGGCTAGAGCTTGTTTTTGTACACATAATAACATTTTAAGTATATGTGGTCATGTGCCAAGCTTTGACTTGGTTGCGCTCGGGCCACGCTTATGCGGGTTTGGGCCGGGTCGGTAGGCCTGTCAATGGGTAGGCAAGACTCAGACTCAGACCCAAAAGGCAAGTTTGGGTCTAGACCCAAACATTAAGCTAGACCCAACCCAAAACCAAAACTAAATCCTAAGCCCATGG
The DNA here is from genome assembly GCA_019426215.1 of Buddleja alternifolia. NCBI lineage: Eukaryota > Viridiplantae > Streptophyta > Magnoliopsida > Lamiales > Scrophulariaceae > Buddleja > Buddleja alternifolia. The sequence continues at coordinate 17,282,153 of CM033392.1, read as the reverse complement.
CCCAAGCCCAACCCACTTCTAATGCAATTGATATCTAATTATCTATATATATATAATATAATATTTAAATTTAAATTAATTTGTGAAATTTACCAAATACTAAAATAAATTACTTATTATATATTATTTTGTAAATTAAATAAAAAAAGAAAAGGAAAAAGAAAAAAAAAAGGGCGGGGAACAACACATCGTCTTCTCCATCCCCACGTACACACACACACACAACCCCACATACACACACACACAGAGCAATACTCACACACGCAGCAATACACACATGCAGTAATACACACACGCAGCAATACACACACAGTAATACACACACGCGGCAATACACACATAGTAATACACACACGCAGCAACACACACACAGCAATACACATACACAGCAGTACACACACACAATTACACGCACGCACACACATTCACACACATTCACATAAATATTGATATTATGATTGTAATTCATATATAAATAAAATTTTAGTTAGAATAAAAACAAATAATCACAACAAACTAAATTGACTGGGTTTAATTAGGTTTGGGTCTGGGTCTGGGTCTTACCCACCTATTGACAGGCATATAGGTTGGGGTGGTCCGCAAAGTTGGTGGGCCCCAGCACACTTAACATCTTACGCTCAATTGATCTCGTAAAAGTAGAACTGTAAACGTGTCGAGTTGAGCCTAATAAGTTGTTGTTCGAGCTTATCTATACTATTATATAAAGTGGGAGAGGCCTAAAGTAATTACTTTGAGCTGTCAAATTTTGGTGAAACCTTCACATCCACTAAAAATTTGACAAGTGTCCTAAATAACTGTCATTTCTCCTCTAAATTTTATTATCTCTCCTATTTTCTTTCACATTATCTTTATATATCACGATTATTTTCCTTTTCTCTCCCATACCTTTTTTTCCCTACTATCTTCTTTATGTTTTATTTGTTTGAGTTTAGTACAAAAAATAATTATCAAATTGACTTTAACTAAAAAATTTTTTTTTTTTTGCACACGTAACGAGTGTGCGGCGTTTACTAGTTTAAATTGTTGTTAAGCTCAAAATTTGTGTTTGATTTTATTTTGATTGTTAACTGGGTCAAACATAGATGAACTTTAATTGAGCTAAACATGAGTGGAGTTCGAGTGCCTTGTTTTCCCCCCCACATATTTTATCAAATTTTACTAATTAAATAGAGTTCGAACCAAACCTAGAAACATATCGAGCATCAAAAGTATTTGAAGCTTGATTTGATATATATTAACAAATCAAAATTAAACAGCTTTTGACGAGCGATGTTAACGCAGATTTGGATCAGGATCCAGATCCGGACTTGCGAAAGGACACTTCAGTAACTGGGCCTTAGCCCTCAAAGTTCTAAAAAAGCCCAATTCACCAAGGCCGGGAAAAAGATACGTAATAGCTACGTGCCTTAGAGCGCGTCGCAAACCTTAAATTCCTCGTCCTTTTTCGTTTTTGTTTTTTTTCACCAGCCAGATCAATATATCACCATGACTCAGAGTCAAAGCAAACTACACAGACAAAGTGAAGAAGAAGAAGAAGCACAAAATCAAGAACAGAAACATAAATTTCCTCGAAGCGTTGAAAACATGGGAGGATTGTCAGCCCTTTCATCACCGAAACCCTTTAATCACCATCACAATCCCACTAACCCTAATCAACCCACCCCCAACAAAATCTCTTCTCTCCAATTCAACCCCCCTCCATCCACAAAATCCAACCCATTTCCCTCTTTCGCTTTGAAAGCCTCCTACGACGCCGTTCCGCCTCTCGTGGTGGTGGGATCAGCCAATGCAGATATATACGTGGAGGTTGACAGGTTGATGAGGATCATATTATCTCACTTATGATGATACTATTTGTCTGGTTAAGATTTTATATTTCCTGTCTTTAGGATCTTATATCTTGTAAGCACATCTAGGTCGAGTTGTTATTCAAGTTTGTTTAAATTATTATCGAGCTTCAAAATTTGTTGTGTTTTAGTTTGTTTTGAATTTTAATCATGTTGAGCTCAAATGAGCTTTAATCCAGACAAGCTCGAGTAGCTCGATTTTGTCACACATGTGCCGAGCTTCAAAACTTATCTAACACAAAAATTGTTCAAGTTTGGTTTGATATGTTAACAAACTAAGTTCAAACGAGTTCTTAGCAATCGGTCTCAAGCCGAGTATCGAGTAGTTTGGTTAGTCTTTCAGCCCTATGTGGGCATTTATGGGCTGAGTTATCATTATAATCATGTTGAACTGAAAATAAGCGAGTTTAACTTTCTCTAATTTTCATAGCTTCTTGAGCTTCATTTATTTTTTTAATTTTCTATTATTTCATACTTGTTCTGCGTCACAGGTTGCCTAAAGAAGGTGAGACTATATCTGCCAAGACTGGGCAAACGCTTGCAGGAGGCAAAGGGGCTAATCAAGCAGTTTGTGGGGGTAAATTGGAATACCCCACTTACTTTGTGGGACAGGTGGGGGAGGATGCTCATGGGAAGTTGATCACTGAGGCTTTAGAGAGTGGCGGGGTTCTACTTGATCACTTGAGTGTAGTGGATGATGCTCCCACTGGACATGCTGTGGTGATGTTGCAGAGTGGTGGGCAGAACTCGATTATCATTGTTGGGGGTGCTAACATGGCTTGTTGGCCTGAAACTTTGAGTCCGGAGGATTTGGAGGTTGTGAAGAATGCTGGGATTGTTTTGCTTCAGAGGGAGATTCCTGATTCTGTTAACATTCAGGTTGCAATGGTGAGGCCTTTGGGTTTTGTGATTGACTTTGATTTGCTATATATGTGTGTGTTGAGTTTGGATTGGAGGATAGGATGTTAAGACGGGAAGTTTTATATGCTTTCACACCTTAATATTCCATAAATATCATTAATATGGCTGAAAAGAATCCATGCTACTCGATAGTTGACTGAAGATTAATTTTTGCTAAAAGCTTATGTAAGCTCGGTTAGTTTAACATAACATGCCAAATTTGAACACTTAATCATGTTCAATAAGATTTGAAGTTCTACTTGAGCTCGACTCGATTAGTTATAAATGACAATATATGTGTGTGAAAAGATTAAGCTACTAGAGGTTTTGACTGGACTAAAGCTCGTTCTAGCTTGGTACAAATAACAATCAAATTAATCTCAGATACAATCAAGCCATTAACAATTCGAAAAATCTTGAATAGTACTTTGTTTGGCTTGACTCGACTCATTAACACCCCTAATCATGAACCTTCTTCATGACTTATCTTTACCTGTGTTTTGCTTATGGATATTAGATTTTTTGAATGAGAAATGAACTCAATTTGCTATCTCGTTGTAGTTCTCATCAACAAATTCTCCCACTCCAGCAGAGGGTTTGGAGTTTTGTGTATATGTTTGTTGGACAAATTAGTTTTAGTTTGTATTACATAGTTTGAGTTAAAATTTGTAGAGGCATCTCTGCTGCTTGTAGATCAATGTCTTCGTGAAATGAAGGGACTATATGGTGGAGCATGCAAAGCTTTGGACTTGATGTCGAAACTAAGATGTACGCATTAGAACAGGAGTTAGATCTTATTATTAGTTTATATCCAAGTGAAAAAAGTTCAACCGTAGCCTCAGATTCAGACAAAATAGATTTTTTTCCCAATAAAAATTGGGGCTAGAGTAATATGCTGAAAGATATATCCCTGCAAGATCTTTGCTGGTAGTTGAAATACTGTGTGGAGGTTAACCCTGCAGAACAAATTATTGAATGCGCCATATAAGGCTAAAAAAATATATATCCTTTTTCAGAACATCCATTTTACGTTTTATGCATCGGGAAAGTTATTTAAGCTGGCTGCTTCATTAATTCCGAAAAAGATGAACTGCCTGCTATATGTTTGGAACTTGTATCAGTGTTATAGTGCTATGTATATTTCTTAAGGATTGTATCCTTGTCATATTTCATGTTCAGTGTCATGTAATGTGGGATATGGGTCTTGTGCTGTAACTGAAGTGGCTAGAGTAGAAGCTCGTAATCTATTATATAATACCATAACTTAATGCAGGAAGATTAAATATTGCTGTTTCAGAAAGTTGTTTGTCTTGATGTTTTATGATCTTATTCTTCTCCCAAACCATTAAAATTTCTTAGGTTAAAGGGAAAAAAGTTAGCAGTTTGAGCTTCAGGTGATACAGTTTTTCTGATAGAAAAGAAATACACCTTACTCTTTAATTTAATGAAAAGATAATGCATTTTCCATTTTTAGAGTTTTGCTTAGAGATTGGAACTACTATGTGACGTTCCAGTCCTCAAGGCATCTCATGCAGATTTCATTCCTGACTGAATTTCTGGGAGTTTAGCATAGGCAGTTTTAATATTCTGTTTTTCCTGTGTACTTTTACTGTATTGAGATTGACTTATATGCGTTCTGGAAAAGAAAAGAAAAGAATATTATCCTCTTCACTTTTCAAAGAGGCGGATGAGAGAACTTGCTACATATTGGGCTGATATTACAGGCCTTAATTTCGTTCTTTTTACTAAATAAGTTGCTTATATATCCCTTTCTGAAAAGTTTGAATTATCTTTTAATGATATGCTTGTGTAACATTTTCATATATATTCAGGCTGCCAGGAGTGCCTGTGTTCCAGTCATCTTGGATGCTGGGGGAGTTGATTCTCCCATCCCTCAAGAATTACTCAACTTTATTGATGTTTTGAGCCCAAATGAAACCGAGCTTGCTCGTCTCACAAATATGCCAACAGAAAGTTTTGAACAGATAAGCCAAGCTGTGGGAAAATGCCATAAAATGGTTGGTTTATCTAAGCCTGACAAATTGATTACATAAGTTTAGCTCTTTAGTCTGTGTAGTTACCTTTCCACCTTCTATTCTGTGTATATAGACAAAAAGGAGTTTATCAGCATCTTGATAGTTCTGCAGTTGATTGGCCTATTTTATGTAAGATAGAGTCATGGCCAAACAATTCTCAACTTCTTGAGAATAAAACCCAATTTTATTTTTAATCTTTTATTGTAGAAAAATCACTTTATATAATTTATTTACAAATATTAGACTATTATTCATGAACCATCTGATATACTGTCTTAGAGGGTTCCAACTGATAAATAGGACCAAAAGGTATATAAATACTTAAAGCATCTTTCTGCTCCCATTTCAATTCAGGTGTTTTACTCTACGTATCATCAAAAATGCCTTATTTAGTTCGTTAAATTCATTTTGCTAGTGGAAGCTAATTAATAGGCCAGAATAAATTAGTATGTTTACATCATTGTCGAATTATAAATGTTTCCTTACTTTTCAGGGTGTTAAGGAAGTGCTCGTGAAACTCGGATCAAAAGGGTCCGTTCTTTTCACAGAAGGCGAAGAACCAATTAGACAATCTGTCATATCGGCTCCTAAAGTAATTGATACCACTGGAGCAGGTGATACTTTTACTGCTGCTTTTGCAGTGGCTCTTGTGGAGGGCAAATCCAAAAGGGAAAGCTTGAAATTTGCTGGTATATAAGGCTATCCCCTTTTCTCCTGTTTGTCATATAAGCTGTGTCTAACAAAGGATCTTAATGATTTTCAGCTGCAGCTGCTTCACTATGTGTTCAAGTAAAAGGTGCCATACCAAGCATGCCTCGTAGAAAAACCGTTTTAAATCTTCTTCAGACAGTTTGAGGATTTTTTATTTGGTATATTAGCTCAGCTCACCTTGCATGTAAATAAGAGGTATTCTTCTTTAACAATGTTTTTTGATATAATTTTTATATATATCTGCCCTAAATCCATTAAAATGATGAATATTGAATTTGACAATTAGTTTTTCTGTGGTTATTATTCATGGACTTACATTTTAAAATCGTCTACTTTACGACTGCCATTTATTTCTTTAATTTATAATTTCGTTGCTGCCAATTTTTTGAAATTAATATTTCGATCAAGTTTGCATGCTTATGGTGGAAATGTCGTTAGTTAAACCCAATGCTTTACTCTTATTTATTTTCTTCAGGTCCGAGGAAGTGGGAATTGGTCATGATCAGAGGGATCCAACGCCCTCAAAACGACGATTTTGGGGCTCCCAACAAAGTTTAATTGGAAATAGTCGGCCACTTGTGTTATTAACCTTAAAGACAATTATCTCAATTCCAATAAACAGTTCTTTCTGGCCTCAACTTTTTGCATCTCACTTTAACCTAGTTTTTCTTATCAAAATATAAGACTTCAAACATCAATTTCTATCTTCATTTTTCTTGCACATAGATTCTTGTTGTTTACTTTTTCTTTTCTTGTTTTCCCTTATGGAAGGAGAGGTGAGAGATGCTCATGATTCAGTTCTCGAGGCAATCGCAACCATTGGTGTATAAGTACTTCCACGTGGGTCCTATCACATCGATGTTTGTGGTTGTCCTCCTTGTAAATTGTAATGGGAAGTGGGAATGAGTTTATAGGTATCTCCTAACATCTTGAGTTCTTACACTTGAGTACGGGATTAGATTCTTTCTGTTTGTGGGGATAGATTGAAGAAATCTTAATAAACTAAATATCTGTGTACATTTGTGCCAATTAATGTATTCGGATTGGGAGTTTGGGAATGTTTATATCTCTTGCATTCTTGTAGTTGCTACATCTTGTGGACATGCACGGGTGTCTAGATGCATTATATGTGTCCCACCATTTTATAATCAATAGATATAAAGCAAATCATGTGACACTTATTGTGCGTCCAGTCACCCAATGCATATCCGCCGAGTATAACATATTGCAAACACTAATAATGATCAAGCTTTTGCTGATAAGGTCCACATTTTGCCATAGTTTTGGGGGCATCTTTCCAATTATGATATGTAAATGATTCGGGCGGCCGAGTTTTTTCAATTACAGAAATTCTGTGTAAGAAAAGATCATTGTCTTCTTTTTTTTTTTTCTTGTAACGTGTCAATTTGATAAGCTGGGGAGGAATTGTATGTCGTTATTCGACTCTGGCGATTACTATAGTCAATATATTGTAAAAAGGTGCAAGGGATTAACTAATTCATCAAATATTTCACAAATGATTGTGATTATCTCAAAATTGAATTATGTCATAAATAAAGTATGATCTAACTTTCAAAGTTGGTAGGCAAGATCACTACTTGGGTTAGGTGCAAATAGTAGGTCTATGAGGTAATTAGTGGACAGATCACAAGTGCGCGAACTAATACTGGTCAAACAAATTAATTAGTTATTGTAATGTATTTGGTTTCTGAATTTTGACGAATAAAAAGAAAAAGAAGGGATATAACTCCATCAATGTAAAAGTGAATGTAATGACTTGTAAATGTCAAAGATTATATTATATATATCAATGTATTTGGTATGACATGTTGCACCCACTAAAATTTTAACAAGTGTCAAAGGTAGTTTCTTCCACCACTCTCTTCTCTCTTTTTACGTTTTTTTCTTCTCTCTCGTCTTTTCCTCATTCACTTTTTCTTCTTATTTCTCTCTACATATTCTTTTTATTTTTGTTATTTGTTGTCTTCTCTTTTCTATTACACTAATTTTCTAATTAATCACAATAATTGACATAAACTTATAGATAAAATTTTTGTTTCTATAATTTCAAGGAACACATGATTTATTTGAGGATTTTCTATTTAACAAAATAGTAAATAAATTAATTGTTTTATTTTAATTTTTTAAAGAATTAAGCACACATGTGGAGTGTACCACTGTGACTAGTATTGTATAATTGAAATTGAATCATTTGAGAAATGTGACCCGAACAAGTCACGTGGGTTGCAAGTTGCGAGTTAATTAGACAAATTGTTGGTCCCAATCACAACTTTCCATTCACTTATGTCTTCAAATACATCCTCTCAAAATGGGTCACCAGAATCTCTCATTGGATCTTTTCCATCAATATACATATATATATATATATATATATATATATCTTTCATTGGACACCTCCAACTATGACTGCACATCGGATCTGGACAAGTTGCTTGAGCCAAAACTCAATATTTTTTCAAATTCGACAGTAATATGTTGGTTGAAAATTCCCCTAGTGGGTAAACATATATATATTTTCTTTTTTTGAGGTCAAGTAGTTTCGTTTAGTCAATTTAAGCTCGTCTTGTGCGTACACAAAACAGTACTAGGTAATTTTATGTTAAATTGTGTAATAAAGTTAGCTCAAACATAATTATTGAAATAGTATGATCATATGATGAATATCACACAATCGATTAATCTAATGATTAAGAGTGAATCAATTTTTTTCAAACGAGAATGCGGAAAACACCTTTAAGTTAAAAATATAGTTGATCAATGGTATCTGTCCACCAAAATTTTTTTTGCATCCCGGCATAATGACATGCAAAAGTTTCATAATTTCGTAATTTTGACAACGTACATGTATTACTTTATGTCCCGCATTATATTTATGGGGCAGGAACAAAGATGAATAAGACGCGAATTGAAACTTCTCTTTCCATTTTGTCTCTTTTCAAATTTTTGTGATTACACATGATATATAACATATTATATCTCTTTCCATTTTGTCTCTTTTCAAATTTTTGTGATTACACATGATATATAACATATTATATCTCCATCTATGACTTCAAAATAATGTGAGGGCACATGAGTTGATGGATGGTACCCTTTAATGAATGGCTTTCGGGAGAGCCATCCATTCATTCCCCTTTACAATATTATTTAACTATTAATTAACGGCTAAAAATTACAACCCCATTGTCTAGTAGCCGCCAAGGTAATAATAGATCGATTGATCGGTGTAATCATGTCCAATGAAAAATTCAATATATATATATATATTTGATATATTTGAATTGAAGATATTTCAATATATATAAATGGTAACTTCTAAAATTAATTACACTTATATAGGCAGTATGAATCTTCTATTGTAAACGATGTTGCAATCTCCTATTGCATTTCATGAATGAATGATATGTGTATAAAATTTATCTTTTAATTATAAATTTAATATGAATTATATACACTTGTCGGGTAGGCATGATATGCAACACAAGATGCATTACCATTTTGCAATAGAAAATCTCGTGTGACATATAGGTGGTAAATAAATAGAGTCAAGTTGACCACTATACTGCTTAATGAATCTTGTTTGAAATTTTGTTTACCTATCAAAACATATTTGAGTTTGGTTTAATTTCTAAACGAATTGTGTTATAAATTTATAATATTTTACAAGTGTAATTATAAGTATTTTAAAAGTTTAAAATTCAAGTCAAATATTGTTGTTATGATCTTGAAATTCAAAAGTCAATGTGACATTATATTTTATGTTACAAAATTAATTCATGGCTATACAATTTGAGAATGTTACATTTAATAATTGAATTTCTCATTAACACTCTTTCTATTGCCTATATAAAGGCCCCTAGCTCTCTTCAAAGTTAGACACAACTATCTAAAACAAAATTTCTCGCTTTTGTCCCATGAGTTCTTGGGTAAAATAGTGAGTTGTTCTTGTCAACCACAATAGTTAGTACAAACTAGTTGAAAAGTGTTTGTTGAATTTTGGGAGGATGGCCACCTAAGCCTTTCTGTCGAGATTGCTCTCTCCGAAGGTCGGAATTAATCCTTTAGAACAATGCTAATCATGCCTCAAGCAATACATTCTTTTGGTTATATTCTCCAATTTTCTAACAAATTGAACTCGCACAAATAAATTTGAATCGAGTCGAAGTCGAACATGAGTCAAACTCGAATAACTTAATAGTTTTACATATATTTTGTCATTTTTTTAATTAATTAAACCTGAGACAAACTTCAAATCTACCCAGTATAAAAATGGTGGCTAAACTTCTTATTATATTAAAAGGGTGTTTGGATAAGCTTATTTTAAATATCTTATAAACTCTTAGTGTTTATAAGATATTTTTAGAGCTTATAAGTTCTCTATCGTATAAGCTCTTATAAAAAAAATAGGAAAATTGCATAAGACCCCTCTGTGATATGCGAAACTTGTGTCAAACTCCCCTATGTTAATTTTTTTGCGAATCACCCCCTTGTGTTATTTTTTATTCTGCATATTTCCCCTTTTTTGGTTTTTTTGGTGTTTTTTTAAATCATAAATGTCTATCTAAATGCATTTTTGCCCCAAATATGTTTATAATAGTTAAATAATTTAATTTGGGTTGGATTTAGAACATTTATGATGGAAAAAAACACCAAAAAAAAAAATCAAAAAAGGGGGAATATGCAGAATAAAAAATAACACAAGGGGGTGATTCGCAAAAAAATTAACATAGGGGAGTTTGGCGCAGGTTTCGCATATCACAGAGGGGTCTTATGCAATTATCCCAAAAAAAATTAGGGTTCTCTCACTTATTTTTAGGAAATTATAAGCATCTATCACCTTATTTTGAGAGTTTATAAGTTGTTTTATTAAATAATTTACCAAATACTTTGCACGAATTTATAAACTTTCAAACATCTTCTTATAAACTGTTTTAAAGAGTATAAGCTCAGCCAAACACTCTTAGTGAATCAGAAGCTTTGAAATCGAGTAACGAGTAAATTAATTTATTTTAATCGCGCACCTATAGTCATCATAAACTTAAGCAAGTGAGTAAACAGTCATATTCGGCTAAGTCACGCGTTTGCCGCCCCCCACCGACCGGCCGACCAAGTGTTAGTACTTGGTAATAGTTCCCAAAATTACTCAAAGTCATAAACAATTGACGACTTCATTTAATTTCTACAACCTTTGACAGATTACTCATCACCTAATGGTGGATGAACTAGATGGGAGACGATACCATTTTTTTCCCCCTTTAATGAACTGATTATATGATATATGACATGAATATCAAATAATAATGATATACAATCAGCTAATACGTATTATAATAAACTAATATTACTAAAAAAAAGTAGATAGAAAGATCAAGTGTTAGAATCAACTAATACTACTGAAAAAATAGAAAGAATTACCGATATTTTGGAGTTGATGAGAGCAGATTCTAAGACTTCTAACATTTTGGTTCATTGGGCTCGTTTAGGTCAACTATCCTCTATTTTCATTACATGATACAATTTATATCTGTTAGGTTGAAGCCTTGAAGGTAGCTTTGGCAGGTGATCACTCATCACTTCTTTCCTTTTTGGCTGAGTGATCACTTCTCTTTTTTAATACATGTACTCTAATTAATATAAATAAAGAATGGTGTTATGCAATTGCATACCACATTTGAATTAATCAAAAAAATTCCTTCCTTTTTTTCTTTTAGTTTTAGTAAGAATAAATGTTATACATATAAAGAACGTAATTATGCTTAACACACAGATGTCTCACAATATTAAAGTTCGATAAATAATGATGGATCAGGCGGTGACGATGAGTATTTGCACAAATGAATTTTCAACTCCATAATAAGCTAAAAAAACATGAAATACATTAGAATGTGATAAATCTATTAATACATTTTTGTTTATAAGATTTAGAACTTGATCGGGGAATCAATAAAGATCCAATGGTGATATCACGTACGTGCTCCTTTTGTGATATCAGTATTTGAGTCTAGCTTGATGGACGTCGAAAGTGTTCATGATAAGCTTAAGAGTAAAAGTTTTTTTAAGGCGTTAGTATATTAAGTGTCCTCTTTATTAGGGTTTTGCCTTTAGATATTTATAATTTTGGTTACGTGTGAGATCACTGAAATCTAGTGTGTCCCATGTGTATGTCTTATATGAGGTATTAGTCCTCATAATTATGGGTTGCGGATATCATGAGTCTTGGTACCATTGAAATTCGCATTGATGTTCCGCATGTAGGAAGCCCTTGGATTTTTAAAGTAAAATACAATTTGTCCCATTGAACTATACATTATATATCAAACATCCCCTAAACTACAAAAGATATCATTTACCACCTCAATAATATGATAAGACATATATAACCTTCAATATAATAAGAATTCTCATTAATACCTTTCGTTATTAGGTACTTTTATTTTCTCTTTTCTTTCTTCATCATTTTGTTCTCCTTTTATTGTCCTTATTTTCTTATAGTTTTCTTAGAAAATTTATTGTCCTTTTTTTATTTTATTTTTCTCCGTTTTACTAACAATAGCAAAATCAATTGAAGCGAATTAAATAAATTACAATACAGCAAATTATTATGCATCAAAAATAAGGCTCAATTTGATTCAAAGACCGTCTTCTTCGTGGGGATCGGATGGTAGGGATCACGCTTCTCCTTGTTGGGATTTCATATGGAAAGCTAGAGTGGCACCAAAAGTTAAGGCTATGTTTGGTAATGTTTTCAAGCCCATTTTTGTCCGAATTTTTGGCTAAGTTATGTTTAGATCACACAATTTTTCACTAGGAAAGTTGTCAATTTTTGGTCCAAAAAAAAATAAAATAATGATTGTGCTCCCTGTTTCTCTGACACACTCTCTCTCTCTCCTCTTTTTCTCTCACTCTCTCACTCTATCTGACACATTCTCTCTCTCTCTCTCTCACACACACACACACACACTATATATATATATATATTTTTAACATAAATAGAAGACGACATATCACTGTGCATGAATTAAAAAAAAGAAAATTGAAGACGACATTTGAAATGTCGTCTTCAATTTTCTTTCTTTTTTATTCTCGTAAATTAAATATAATTTTGTAATTAAATATAATTTTTTCTATATATATAATTTTTTATATATATAATTAGAAGACGACATATAAAATGTCTTCTTCATAATTAAAATAAAAATAAAAATGAACAGTGAAGACCACATGTGCCATGTCGTCTTCACTGTTCATAAATAAAAAAAAAAGAAAATTAAAGACGACATTTGAAATGTCGTCTTCAATTTTCTTTTCTTTTTTTATAATTTTCGTAAATTAAATATAATTTTTTCTATATATATATTTTTTTATTTTTTTATATAATTGGAAGACGACATATCATAAATAAAAAAATACAAATGAAAAAATTGAAGACGACATTTGAAATGTCGTTTTCAATTTTTTTTTAAATTTTCGTAAATTAAATATAATTTTGTAATTCAATATATATATATATATATATACACACACACACTACTATTACTTACATATATACATATATATTTATCTCTATAATAATTATTACAATCTCAATATTATATATACTACTATTACCTACATATATACATATATATTTATCTATATAATAATTATTACAATCTCAATATTATATTATAACTTTTAATTATTGATAGACAAAAACTTACATAATTTGACAGATACAGTAATTTATGTTCCCTCTGAAAACAAAATCAAACACTATCTCACTAAAAAATCATTCAAAAAACAACTCCCAAAACATAACCAAACATAATCCCATCAAAATTGCACGTGTCCCCATAAAATTTTCACCAATAATTCTCACCAAAATACCATCCCAAAACATAACCAAACATAGCCTAAGCTTTTTGCATGGAAATCTTGCCTACGGGGCTGGAACTTACAAGAAGAAAGATGGACGTAGGAGGTAAATGCCTGCTTTGTGATGGTGAAGGTGAGTCAACGTACCTTTGCCCTTTTGCAAGGGTGGTGTGGTGTGTCTCAAACATCCCTTGGTCAGTTTTGTCCGTTTGGCCGAATTGCATTGAACTTTGGTTTCGCCACTTAGCTAAAAATCTAGAGCCGAGGGTATTTGATCTCTTCCTTGTTATTTGCTGGTTTAACCGGAATAAGACCCTTATGGAATGCCATACTCTTAATCCTGATGTGATTGTTCATCAAGCTAAGCAAGAGACTTTCTGGATATGTTTAGTAAGGCAGTGCAAGTAGACAAGTTGACGGGTGTGTCCAGGCGAGGGGTTTATCAAGTTAAACTTCGACGAAGCATTTTTTCAGTCGGATGGGAGTGGGGGTTTTAGCTAGGGACAGCTCAGGTCGGTGTGTGGGGTGGTGTAAGAAGAGGATGCAGTTTCTGGCTTCCCCGGAACATGCGGAAGCCTTGGCGGCTAGGTTGGCTCTTGATTTTGCTTCGCGTAAAGGATGGGATAAGATCATTGTTGAGGGGGATTGTCTGAATCTTACCAATGCTTTCAGGTCCTCAGATAGTTTGTCTAGTGCTTTGGGTCCTTTAGTGGATGATGTTCGTTTGCTTAGTTCGCTTTTCGTAGCTTGTTCGTTTTCTTTTGTTAAAAGACTTGGTAATTTTCCGACGCATTTCTTAGTGCGTTCGGCTTCAGAGGACTTCTTGGCCTCCCTTTGATTGTTTCTGACTCTTTAGCAGCCGATTTGGCTTTTTAATATATTTCACCGTTGCATTTCAAAAAATAAATAAATAAGGCTCAATTTGAACTGTAAACATGACTTTCACACACAAAAGAAGAGAAAAAAAGAGAGAGGAAGAAACATAAGCATGATATCCATGCTTAAAATATGCTACAATTGTCTATGAAGATCTAATTTTCAAGTTTCAAATGAAGAAAAGGGGGAAAAAGAAACACAGAATCATGAAGAGGGAAAAAAAGAAAAAGAAAAAGAAAATATGATGTAAAAGTTAATCAGTAAGGGTGGCTGCGAAAATCTAATTTATTTGAAATGAGTGAGGAGAGTTAAATGTTACATTAAGCTGTTTAGATAAATTTTCGATACATAGTCAATAGTTTAAGGGGCTAATTGTATTTACCACTCTAAATTTTAAAATCTACTTGTCATTGTGTCGGAAATTCTATGTTACATGTGAATTTGTGTGTTTATTTCTTTTCACATAAATTTATGTAGGGTCCACACAAAATACAAATAGTGCGTATAAAAGAGACATACATAAGAAGTACACACGAAATCTTCTATTGCAAAATGGTGTTACATTTCGTGTTGCATATCATATTTATCCGACTAGTGTATATAAGGTCTTGAATATCGGTTTCGAGGTAGATATTGGTGTAGTAAATTTACGGAAATTTTGGGAATATTCAAAATTTCGGTTTCGATTTTAAAGAAATCATGAAAATTTATAAAAATATTTGGAAATTTGCAATAAAATTTTGGGTAACTTTAATTATCATTCTTATGCATCTTTTACATCAATTATATTCTATATATAATATATGGATAATGAATTTGTTAAATAATATCACTAAAAACTGTTGCGAAAAATATGAAATAAATATCATTTGGTAGTAAGATAATAACCAAATCTCATATGAACTTCATTAAAATAAAATGTACCAAAATTTAAGTAAAAGTTACTACTCAATACCACATCGAATTTTTAGGAGGATCGAAATCCCTATCACTAGTATCTGTCCTACTTCTACTTTCATATTGCAAGTGAAAATTATTAATTACATGTTGACAATATTCCGCCCATGACATAAAATATTGGTTGAACTGCATATAATGATGATGATGATGATATCCGTCTGGTGTTGAATTTTGAAGAACCCCAATGGGTACAACATACTCGACAGGAGTAGTAACATAAACCTGTGGCAAATGATATGAGTAGGGTTGGTGTGACATTGTATCCACTATGTGTCCAAGGTGGACACATATTATGTGAATTCGATCCATATTATGTTTATAAATATAATTTTATAATTATATGACATTTAAAAAAAATTAAAAATATAAAATAAAATTTGGCCAAAATTTCGGTTTCGGTAAATATTTTGGGAAATATCGGGTTTCGGCCGAAATTTCGATTGATATTTGACAAAAGTATTTCAAATTTTGGGGAAATTTCGGGTTTCGGTCGAAATTTCAGAAGATATTCTGCAAAATTGGATCGAAGGTTCTATTTCGTTTCGAAACCCCCGAAATCCGAAATTTCGGTCGAAATTTTAGACCATGAGTGTATATAATCCATATTAAATTTATATATAAGAAAATATTTTATACAACATATGTGAAGTGTAATAGGAGATTGCAACATCGTTTGTAATAAAAGATCTGAACTGATAAACAATAATATGCCTAGTTAACCATAATATTATCCTCATTACCTAAAAATTTTTTTTTTTTTTGAACCTCATACCTAAAAGATATTTTGATCATTCGAAGGGCTGCACGTTATATTGTCCCTTTCAAAACTAATATTTTTTATCATCACAGAAGAATTTTCCAGTGTAAAATATTTTGCATAAGAAATTTACAACAATTATTTATTGTTGGGACAACTTGCCTCCAAAACCCAATAAGAGGCAGTCCGTATAGTTACGTTGGTACGTAACACTCACTCACCAAACGGTCCCCACAACTTTATTTTGATATAAAATTATTCAAAAAAAAGGAGCAAAGAAAACTAAAATAAAATAAATGGAAATTCCCAAAACACGCAAAACCACGTAAACAAACATTTTCCTTTCTATAAAATCAAATCACCCTCCCCACTTTCGTTTCTCTTTCCACTATTTCAATTTCAATTTTCAATTTTCTCTCTCTCCCCATCTCTTGTTCACCGTCAGATCTCCAAACCCTAACACTATTCTCTCTCTCTTTTTCCTTCGAATTTTGTAGTGTTGTTTTCTCGATTTTGGTGAACAATTTCTTCGCTGAAGTAACAATTTTGGAGAGCAGTTTTGGATAGTTGAAGATTGAGGAGTGGTGGTGGTGGTGGAGGTTGAAGCGTTTGTGTTGCTGTTGGTTGATTCGCATGCAGTATTACTGTTCTGTTGATCAATCGCTTGTTTGAGGTTTTGCGTTGTGTTTAATCTTTTCGAGATTGTTGCTGCTGCTTTGATCTGATCGGATCGAGGAACTAAGTCGACCATTTGTGACGAGAAAAAGGAACGATGCAGCTGCAAGATCAACGAAAGAAGGTTTGCTGCTTTTTCTATATGTATCCGTTACTCTGTATCTAATAGTATTTAGTTTTGTTTCGTTTTTGGTTTTTTATTTTTTTTTATTTTTATCAATTTTTGTTTTGGTGAAGAAGAGAGCTTTGCTGTTATTATTTTTGGTTGATGATATAGAACATGAATGTTTACAATCAAGGATGTGACGTTTTACTTGATAGGAAATCAAATTCTTGATGATAAATATTTACCTGGAAAAAAGATATTCAACTTGTTGGAACTGGATATTTCTAGTAAATATCAGATTTTGCTTTCTTTTCCTTCTGTGAGTTGTTTGTGTTTATGAAAGCATCAAACTTTGTTTCTGCATCATCTTCAAGAACGCGATGCTGGAAATTCTTTTAAACCAGAAAGTCCTGTTTTTTTTTTTTATTATTTGAATGGAGTAGCTAGTTGCATCTATCATTGAAGGATAAATGGTGCGAAGGTACAAATTTCTGCCAATGATACGTTTTACCTAGTAATGGTTGTTTAATTTCTCATGAAAGGTCTAAAAGTGTGAAATGGACGTCGCCAGCCTAGGGGAGCACCCTCCCAAGTGCAATGGAGGTTGCCAACCTAGCCATGGGCAGCTGTTGTTAGACGACCATTATTTCCTCCTTATTCTCCTACTGGAATGTTTTGAGATGACATATCCCAGTGCTTGTTCCTGAAACTATGTTACTCTGCCTGTGTGACTGCAATTTTGTTTTCTATGTGTAGATTACTTTTTCGAAAAATATTTTACTGTCACTCTATACAGAGTTTACCTTAATTTTTCCTGGCTTATTTTCGTAAGTTATACAGCACATAACATTTAGGATACTTGAAAACTCTTATAGATCTTACTCTAGTTAGGTTTATGAATTTTGTGAAAGAAAAGTATTAAATGGGTACTGGTATCTTGAATTAAACTGTATGTACACCTTGTACTTTTCAATTGTACAAATGCTACCAATTTCCTGCATGATCACACCACGAAAATTATTTTGCAGATCCCCAAGGAGTTGGAATTTTTTACCGAGTATGGTGATGCCAATAGATACAAAATTCTGGAAATTATTGGAAAAGGTAGCTATGGAGTTGTTTGCGCTGCCATTGACACACATACTGGGGAAAAAGTAGCGATAAAGAAAATTACTGACATTTTTGAGCATATGTCTGATGCTATCCGGATTTTGCGTGAGATCAAGTTGCTTCGCCTTTTGCGGCATCCTGATATTGTGGAAATTAAGCGAATCATGCTGCCACCCTCTAGGCGGGACTTTAGAGACATTTTTGTTGTTTTTGAGCTGATGGAGTCTGACCTTCATCAAGTCATAAAAGCCAATGATGACTTGACGCATGAGCATCACCGGTTTTTTCTCTATCAGATGCTGAGGGCACTGAAATATATGCATACAGGTAACTGGAAAGGGTGATATTAGCAGCATTTGCTTGAAAATAAAATTAGAGACAATTGCAATCTGTTATGAAAAGATGCTATATCCAGATGAATCTTTATGAGCATTTGTGAGATACATTTATCATAATTGATTGCTTGTGTTTGGCGCATATTGATCTTGGGAACTATTTTTGAATATGGTCAATCACCTGGTTATTAATTATATTTTATACTGTTTTGTTCAGCTAATGTGTATCATCGGGATCTTAAACCAAAGAATATATTGGCAAATGCCAACTGCAAACTTAAAATATGTGATCTTGGACTAGCAAGAGTGGCATTTAGTGACACTCCAACAACTATTTTTTGGACGGTACATTCTACACTTCTACATTTATGTTGTTTAATATGTACACTCCTCATTGATGGATTATATAATTTTATGGTTTCTCACTTTCAAGGTGAGTTTTCTATAGACTTTAGGTAACCTTTTTTCGTGATGATTTGTCTAACCTGCAGGATTATATTGCTACAAGATGGTATAGAGCTCCTGAGTTGTGCGGATCTTTCTTCTCCAAGGTAATTGAATGTAGCTATGTTATTGCTTTGTTCCTTTGTTGATTTTGATTCATCTTCAAGGTGACATGGTTGTGGGTTTTTATCTAGTCAATCAAAGCATCTTCAATGTCGTTTATGTGCTGTGTGTATCGTGTATATTGTATGTCCACTTATTCGGGAGTTGAACATTCATTCATTTAATAGCTTCTCGGCAATTTACACCTGCTGACTGATTTAATAGTTTGGTCATATTGCATTTCTTATTTATGGGGAACTCTTATTTCACAGTATTGAATTCATGGGTAGAGATTATCGTACTCCTTGGCACTTTACACCTGGAAAACATAATTGGCCAGCTCTTGGATTTGGATATTGCTGGTTTTAATTTAAAACTTGCTCATAGACCTTGGAATGCATTTAACTGGTTTGGTCGACTGTTGGGGAATATTCCGGCTGGGGTAACATAATAACGTGTTTATTTTCATACAAAATGCATGTGTTTAGAGTGCATTAAATGAACAGTATTTGTAGATTAAAACGATTCTTGTTCAGGGAGGACTATTGAACTCTCCTGCAAGTTGATATTTCTGTTCTTCAGAGGTAATCGTGTAGGTTGTATCATTTCTTGAAGAGTTTTATTTCTTTATTCTTCTGAATTTCTCATTTATTTGACGTATTTTCTTGCAGTATACACCTGCTATTGATATTTGGAGCATAGGCTGTATCTTTGCGGAAGTCTTCACAGGGAAGCCATTGTTCCCGGGTAAAAGTGTTGTGCATCAGCTGGATCTGATTACAGACCTTCTTGGGACACCATCAGCAGATATAATTTCTGGAGTATGGAACTTCACCTTCTTAATGAAGTATTTCTGTGCTTAATATTCTCCAAGATATATGTGTAATTTTTTGTGTCCTGCATGTAGGTACGTAACGAAAAGGCAAGAAAATATTTAATGGATATGAGGAAAAAGCGCCCAGTGCCTTTTGCTGAGAAATTTCCAAATGCAGATCCTTCGGCTCTCAAATTGTTGCAAAGGTTGTTGGCATTTGATCCAAAGGATCGTCCAAGTGCTGAAGAGGTATTAGGTTCTTGAAATAAATTCCCATTCCTCAAATTCTCCGTATTAATCCGTTGTTTGTTGTCATTGATTCAATTGATCGTCCACTTATATGTATTTCTGATACTGATTTTGGTTTATTTGGTTATTAGGCATTAGCTGATCCATACTTCAAGGGGCTGGCTAAAATTGAGAGGGAACCTTCTTGTCAGCCAATTTCGAAGTTTGAATTTGAATTCGAGCGACGAAGAGTGACGAAGGATGATATCAGGGAATTAATTTTTCGGGAAATACTTGAGTACCATCCTCAATTATTGAAGGATTACATGGCGGGAAATGGTGGCACAAGTTTTCTCTATCCTAGGTTTTGAACTACACCATTCTTGCATACCCATGTGCATTTTCTACCTTTATTGGTCTCATGTTGTAATGATGTTCTGTTCATGCAGTGCCATTGGTCAGTTCAAGAAGCAATTTGCATATCTTGAGGAAAATATTGGGAAAAGTGGGCCTGTGATTCCTCCCGAGAGAAAGCATGTCTCTCTACCGAGGTAGATTTTGTTTTCGATCTTAGGCTATACCTTCTTGTGTGGGGTGGGTGGGTGGCCTGTTCTCTTGGCTGTTTTGTTTTCTAATAGTTCTCTTACTTCTGCCAATATGCTACTTCTATAAGATTATAAAACGACTGAAGTGTATCACTTTTTTTCCATTGTTCTTTCTAATCGATGAAATTACTGGAATGAAAAAAAGTTCTTCACTGGAGGATTGGAAAACAATCGTTAAAACAAGAGGAAGATTTATCACATTCTAATCCACTTCTGACTAAAGTGCCGAAGTGAAATTACCTATCCCTGAGCAAGGATCATCTATATATTGAACTATTGATTTTCATATGTTCTAGTTTGCTTAGCATTCTAGTCGCTCAACTAAGATAGCACTTGACACAGCCTTGGGATTTTTATTCTCCTCCTGATAGCTTCAGCAACCCTCTCAGTATCTTTGTCTGCTGTTATCCATGTATATTTACACATTCACACACAGTAAGAATTAACAAAAATAGGTATATTGTTGTGTAAATTAACAGAATGTGGCTCTATTTTTTTTTGCTTCTATGCAGGTCTACTGTAAACTCGAGTACCATTCCTCCTAAAACACAGCCAAATATTTCTTCATATGGTAACCGGCAAATTACAGGAGAAATGCCCACAGGACTTGGAGTTCCAGATGGCATATCTGGGAATATATCAAAGGTTTCACGACCGCCACCACGGGTACCTAATGGTATTGAACATTTCCTACCTTAATAATTAACCAGTTTGCGAAATGAAATTCACTTTAGCTATTTAATAATTTTACTCTTAATAAATTAAGTAGGCTCAAAATTAATTTATCCGCAAGTATCTCGTATCTTCTGTTCGAATAAGTTTCCCCATTTTCCTCTGCAGCCAAGCCTGGACGAGTAGGGGGACCAGTTTTACCATATGTTCAGAATGCTACCCTTCCTCAATCAGTCTCTCCACATTGTTTCTTTAGAACTTCCTCCGGGAAAAATCACGAGAAATGTAGTGTAGAAGCTGAGACAGAAGCATCTCAAATCAAACAACAAACCAAGCATTACCCTGGGATGGGTGTTGCCATTAATAGTAATCCATATTACCAGTCACAATCAAAAGCAGGGGGCATGTTGAATAGTCAAATTGGGATTGATGCAAAATTATTGCAAGCTCAGTCTCAGTTTGTTACAGCTGGTGCTGCTGCTGTTGTCGTTGCTGCTCACCGTGAGGTTGGTGCAATTTAGCTTGGACTAACTTGCAGTGGATTTATCAGACTCGGTAGTTTGGTGAACGGATTAGGTCCTCTGAAGGAGAAAAGGATGTCGAGCAAATGTAAAGCATTGGGAGTGTGAATGGGGTCGTTGGATCGACGGGTGGAGAGTGATGATATCTGTAAATCTCAAGTGATTCGCCACAGTCAGTCTGGTTGGTCATCTTCGCCACAGTCAGTCTGGTTGGTCATCTTTGGGGGGGGGGGGGGGGGGGGGGGGGGATGGCGGCTGTTGTTTTAGTATTACTTTATATTTTAGTTAGTTTAGTTCCATGTAATGTATAGCAACAATTGTTTCATCATTGATCTATAAATATATTTATTTATGTATTTAATCTTTCCACATCTCTGCTCTGGTACGACCCTTTTTCCGACTCATCGTTAATTATGTGGATATTGAACTTGCGTTGCAGAGTCATGGTTAATTATGTTTATATCGCGAAATAAAATGAACACAATCAAATGTAATTTAATGATCACAACTCAAATCAAAGTTTCAAAAAGGATGATGACGTAATCAACTATAGTACATAGTCCGCAATTCTAACTCAAATACTCGAAATAAATTGAGGGCATAAATTTAATCAAGTTTAGTCTAGTGGTCAACAACTTACCTATAGATAATGCTCATGTACGCCTGATATTAAGGTGTTGATAATGTCAGCTCATGATCCAGGTTTGTAGCAGTGTTTTATTTTTTCTTGAAAATCAAAGAATCCCAATACTAGCACTTAGTTCTAGAGGAGCACCAACGGTTCAAAGATGTACAATTCATACAACAAGAAGAAGAAGATAGAATGATAGGTATAGAGAACTTTCTCTTGGTTCATAAATGGGCTAAAAGCCGTCTTCTTTATTCGCTTTATTCTGCTCAAGAAATAACTCTTCAGTTTTATCGGGGGTGCTTCGTCTCCAGATTCCTGCCAGGGCGCTACCAAAGATCGAGTGGCACACACTAGAGACAGCACAAGGCACTGCTGTCAATGGATTCCCAAAGTGTTGAGTAGCAAGGACAACTCCAAGCACAGAGTTCTGAAAAGCCAAATTATAAGTGTGTAAAATAAAAGCATACTAATCCACGCTAAACATGTCTTGAGAAATAAAAAGATATAACGAATCATGGTGATTTTATGGTCTTCGTGTTAAATATCAGATTGTTTCATGTGAATAATGAAAATTTTGAATTTCATGGACTTAACAGTATGTTAATTAACTTAGCACTGAATCCTTTCCATTTTTTTTGAACGAACCAATAACTCAAGTTAAAACTAAAATTATAATTGATGCAATTTACCGATTTTATAGATCCAAAGAAAAAACTCTAATGAAAAACCTGAACCGTCAATTTCTTATTAATAATGTACTAAGAATAAAGCTATTTAGTCCAGAAATCATTAGATCATAAGAATGTTATGCAAAGTTGGTGGAATTGATCTTTTAGTAACAAAAATTTAGTTTGAGGGGTTTTATTAATTTTCCCCCAGAAAACAACAGAATTATTATAACAAGGTTTAATGTTTCAACTTTCAAGAGACCTATGCAGTCAACGGCCATTAAAACTCAAAAAAAAATTCAACGAATGTGCTTTGTCAAAAACTGGAAAATACCTGCATGCCAACCTCAATGGAAATTGTTCTTGAGGAGGACACATCAATTCCGAGCAGTCTTGAAAGTACATAGCCAAAGAAAAAACCAGACGAGTGAAGAAGAGCAACAGCTAAAGCCAGTTGTCGACCAGACATTAGGATTGCAGAAGAACTCTCAGCAATTGCATTTCCACAAAGAACTGCAACAGTTGCTACAGCAATAGGTGGCATCACCGGACAAACAATTCTAACGAGGCTCTGGAAATATTGATTGAGAAAAGCACCAGCTAAAACAGGAAGAAGCACAACCTGAACAATGCAGTCTGTAAACGTTAAGTTAATTGCAGATGCTTTAATGTTATTTAAAGAACAAAACGACCAAATTAACTTCTGGGTTCTAATTTTGACTTTTTATGATACTTTCTTTGTTCAACTATTTCTAATCTTCTGTTCATTTTTATATTTGTTACAACGTAAAGCATATTCATGTAAATTGTAATTTCTCCGATAGTCATATAGTTCGTTATAGAAACTAATAATCAGCAACAATAACCTGAATAATTTATTAAAAAAATTAAATTCAGGCTGTAAGTCAGAAAAAATTACCTGCAAAGTTGACGTGAACAGACCCATAGCATCTACAGCAACATATTGCCCTGCAAGTTTTGCTGTGAGAAAAGGGGTCATAACCTGTAATGAAGATAACAATGTATAAGAGAAGTAGCATAAAACTAGGAAATGACAGAAATGCCTTCAAATTTAGCCACAGAAACAGAAAAACAAATACAAGTTACTAACCACAGCCGAGAGGGTGCTTGCAGCAGTCATCAACACGGAGAGGGCCACATTTCCTCTGTGGTATAAAAGTCATCAGAACTTCTCATCAACATATTTTAATCAATCAAAGACAGCTACGTTAAAGATTCACATACCGTGCAATGTATGTAACGATATTACTGGCTGTTCCTGAAAAGGCAATACAAGAAAATGTGGATACTTATAGAGCTACATGTTAGGACGAGATAACACACACACATAATAAATATATTCCATATCATATACCTCCAGGACAGCAGCCCACCAATATCAAGCCAGCAGCATAATGGGATGGCAAGTTTAAGAGCTTGCTCACAAAAAATCCAGATAAGGGCATCACCTGCCACCACGAATTGTTTCTCCTTGAAGAGTGAAGTGAAAATCGAAGGAAGAGTGTATACAAATTGATCAAAGACATGAAGGTGGTTAATAAACCGAATGCTAAAGTTCAGAAATCTAAGTAATTTTATGCGAACAGTGAACAGATCAAGATAGCTCCACCCTAAGTTGCGAAATTAATTGCGTAAACGTCTGTTTCTTCATATGCATCTTTGCAAAAGTGATGGAAACTCCAACTGATGTAGGAATTGGATGTAATGAAGCATACTAACAGAGAAAATGAGAGTAGCCCACATCCATAGATGACGAACAAAGTCGGGCAATCTATGTTGTGATATGTCATAAAGTACTAGGCCCGGAATTAAACAAACGGCCCATGATCAATAGGCCTGTCCTGCAGAAGGCGGAGCCCTCGAGATACTTTGTAATTTTGTACCTCTTTCGTTACTAGAGAAATTCTATCCATCTTTCACGTGGCCGTAGACAATTGCCGAAGCACGTATATTACTGTGTTGTTTAATCTTTTATGCTTTTATTATCGTGTTTGCTCTAACAATCGATTTTGCAATATAACTTCACCTAGTCGATAGCCACCAAGATGAATTCAATGTAAAAATGAAGCAATACTCAAGAAACATTGAAAACTCATTAAAAAGAAAGAAGATAAAAGAGAAATTAAAATTCAAAAAGACAGAACAAGTGAAGAATGAAGATACCGAATACTGCAATATGAAACCGCTGAACAACTCTTTGGGCATAGCCAAGGCTCCACGAAGATCATCAAATGTCAAAGTCATGCCCATCCCAAGCATGGTGAGAGTGATGCCCATCACAGTCCATTTGGGCTGGACCCAACTGAATGAAGTGGGCCTCATCAGACCCAACAAGCACCCTAAAGCCACCCACACTGGAAAAGCAGTGGATAAAGCCTCGCTAACTGCCTCAATCCAGCTCTTCTTCTCATTTGTACTCAGAGTGTTCGACGAATTGCCGCAGAGAAGAGGTTTCAATCTGGGTCTTAAACTCAAATAGGTAGTCTTGTCGAAGCGAGATTGGAGTTGAAGAGATTTGAGTTTGGGCGACAGATGATGAAATTTGAGTGGTTGAGGCGGTGGTGACCATGTGATCGGAGCTCCGTAGAGGTAAGCATGAAAATGAGTAGCTTGGAAGGTGTAAGACTGCATTATTATTTCTTCTTCTTCTTATTCTTCTGTGGGAGTAGGCGTAGCAACAGAGCTTCGTCAGTGAGGCGAAGGTCACATGTGCAGCCCAGTTTGGACCTCCTATCAATCAGGCTGGAGCACGCGTGTAAATATTCAAAAGTAATAATATAAAGAGTAAGATGCATTTTCGATCTTAAGTTCGGTCGGAGTATTTTGATACCTATATATTAATATTTTTTAATACAAAAAAAAGGGGGATCCTAACGAACTAGTTCGACAGACCCGGGTGAATAGTCATTTGTCTTAACCAAGTTAAACCTATCCGATCATGCTCCAATCTACTGCACAAATTCGGGCACGGGGATTGCACCACATGTAGGGAATGCTCAAAACCTTTCTTGGCCAGATAATCCGCTACGCGATTAGCTTCTCCCAAAACATGAACTATGCGAATAGTCTCAAATTTTTATAAATTGTGACAAGTAATTTCATCGAAGGAATAATTTGAAATAGACTCTGCTCTCGACTACCTACCTATATGTGCATTTTGCAACCTATAGTATGGCATTTTGTCTATTCGACTACATATACATTGCATGATATGTACATTTTGATACACAATTTAAGTCATGACTAAGGAACATAAAAAAGTTTTCAGAGGGAATATTCCAAATAATTCATCAGGTGAACTTAAGTGTCACAATTTACAAAGGTTGGGTACTCGAGTGTAAAAGTTAATAAATTAAGTACCAAAGTGCTCGGATCTACATAGTTTGGGATCGAAAATACATTTTACCCTAATGTAATGCCTATAAATATTTCATTTAGTTATTTCAAATGTTGTCAATCTTTTTAAATTTATTTGCTATAAATAACATAGTTAAATCATGCAAGAAATTGATTTTTATGTTCAATTAATCTTACATGTGTTTGGTCAATATTGATTTTAAGACATGTTAAATATCATTCACATTTCAAATAGTACATTAATAGTAATAATAACAGTGGTACATAAGTAAGGTTATAAGTCAGGGAACTATGTCCTTTCACGATTAGAAAAAATATTAGTAAGTCCATATATTTATAATAGTATATAATAATATAATATATATTGCTACTAATATTATCATTGTGATCATTCACTAACAATCAATAATTAATAATCAATTCAAATAACCGGCCACCTTATTCCAGCTCAAAGGTCACAATACACGTGAAAACTTTACCTTCATTTATTGCTATCCCTAATTTCTGAAAGTTTAAAAAACTAGAAGAACATCCAATTTCATTTCCAACTACAATCATCGAAATTCTTACTCTTTGTTTGGTTCAAGGATTTTGGTGAAGAGAAAAAATAAAAAAAAACTTCTTATTTCTCTCCATTTTTCTCATCAAGTAGTAAGGAAGGAATTGACACAAATTAACATTAACTTTCCCTTTCATTTTCTTTTCATTTTCTTTTTCTCTAGTAACCAAACAAAAAAAATTGGTTTTCCTTCCATTTCCTTGTCAAATTCCTAGAATCAAACAAGCTATTTAGTCTACCATTTTAATTATTTGCATTAAGTATGGTAGAATAAGAATTATCGATATAACCCAAGGGGTTTATGCATTAACCCCTAAAACTTTACATTCAACCCCTACGTAGGACTTCCATCACATATTTTTCCTTTTATATATTTTTCCATAATATGCATTTTTTATTTTTATTTTTTTATTATAAGCTTATATATATTTGTTTTCTTTCAACTTATTTTAATTTACTAATTGGTTTGATATTTTTTGGCAACTTACTAAATTAAATTTATCTAAATTGAAATGTGACATTGCTCCTAAAATAAATTGAATCTTTGCATTTGTTTTTATTTTCTAAAAAATATTCAAATTGGCAAAAATTCGAATTTGCACTTCATTATTAAGATGTTCACAAGTTTTTAACAAATTTATTTATTTAAAACTAAATTAAAAGTTAGGGAAAATTACAGATTTCATCCCTGAACTTGCATCAAAAAACAGATTTGGTCCCTCATGTTACAGACCCGACACATTTGGTCCCTCAACTTACAAAATATGCACAAATGTAGTCCCTGCCGTCAATTTACCGTTTATAACAAACGGAAATATGTTTAATTAGTTTTTTATTTTATTTATTTTGTTTACTTTTATTTATTTTTATTATTCAATATTAATTTATTTATTTTTGAAATATTTTTTATATTAATATTTTAATCTGTTTTTATTTTTATTTCTTTTTTCCATTTTTACTTAATTTTTTATTTAAAATAATATTTAAAATTTTTATTTTTTAAATATTTTGTATTTTTTCAATAAATATTTTAATTAGATTTATTTATTTATTATAATATTTATTTATTTTTAGTTAGATTTTAATATATAAAATAATATTTAAGTTTTTAAATATTTTTTTATCTTTTATTAATTTTTTGTATTTTGTATTAAATTTTAATTAATTTTTTCATTTTAATTTTATGTTTTTATCCAATATCCATGTGGCGGATTGAGTTTTGACCACCTAGGCACAATTGACTTCAAAATTAAAAATCCCCAAATTGAAAAAACCTAAACCAAACCCTAATTTTTATTTTTTTGGAGGGGATTCTGTTAATTTGGACAGAAAGTTAACGATAGGAACTACATTTGTGTACATTTTGTAAGTTGAGGGACCAAATGTATCGAGTCTGTAACATGAGGGACCAAATGTGTTTTCGACAATAAGTTTAGGGACGAAAAATGTAATTTTCCCTGAAAGTTACAATTATATCATCTTTAATATAAAAAATTACATTCACCTCCTCAAAGGCAAAATAGAAAATCTAGAAAATATTTTTTGGGAGTTGTTATAGGCACTCCAACTTTTGTTATTGGCACTTCAACTCTCATTTTATTTTATCAAATAGACCAAAATGCCCTTTATTGTGAAATATAAAATTCCTAAAGATAAATATATCTTTTTAATTAATGATATTAACAATGCATTAATGCAAAATTTTACACTCTTTTTTTTTCAGGTTCTTTTTCAATTTTTATTTTTAGTACATGACACACGTAAAATACAGTGATATGTAATATATAATCAAATAACAACAATACCAATATGATCAAATTTTGGCGAGATGTAAAACTATTGTAAAACCAAATCACGCAACAAAAATAAACTTAATACTGAAAAATATAAGAAAATTGCAAGAAACAATTATTCCTCCATTATTTACATTAATGTATTGTGAGTATTTTACCATACCAAAAATAATTCAAGCTTCGTTCCAAAGAAAGTTAGGACAAAACAAAATTTATTCAATTCTCTGAATTTTTAAATAAAGAATCTTCCACCAGTTGCTGCATTGGTTCTTGGTAGCTTTTTACAATGATCAAATAAGCAATTATATGGAGTTGGATAAGACATTGAAGCTCGTAAATACTTAAAGGTTTAAGAAAAGTTCAGAGTATTATCAATCATCTAATCAACCCATTGATCAATGGATTGATTAAGGGTGTAAATGATTCAAATGAAATTGAGTTTGGATAAAATTTACTAGATAGAGCTCGATCTCGACGAGCCTAGCTAGTTTTAAAGACTCGAGCTCGATCTACAAAAAATACATAACTATTATTAATATATAAATAAGTAATATAATTAAAAGCTGAAATATTTTAAAATTTATTAAGCTCGAACTCAACTCGACAAAGAACTCGAGCTCAAGCCGGTTGGACTTTAGTGCACCAGTACCAGTGATAATGCAATTGGTAATTTTATTTCTTCATATTTTTTAACTCTTTTCTTCTTCTCATTAAATTTTGTTACACTCTTAAAAACAAAATGTAGGGTTTGTTCAATGTGTTGTGTAATGTATTATTTAGTTTTATAGTATTTTAAAATATTGCCAAAATTTGATCATATTGATAATGTTGCTAATTGATTATATATTCTTTATCCCTACATGTTACGTGTGTCATCTACTAAAGACAAAAAAAAATAAAAAAAAATAAAAAATAAAAGGTAAGATACTGTAGTAATGCTTCATTAAAATCCTTAATGTATTTATCTTCAAGAATTTTGTATTCCACAATGATGGGCATTTTGGTCTATTTGGTGAAAATAAAAGGAAGTTGGAGTGTCAATAACATAAATTAGAGTGCCTTTAACAACTCCCATATTTTTTTTATGATGTCAACACATTTCATTAGGTTTCTAACGAAAAGGGCGATTGTAAGATTTATTATAAGATGAGGTTATTTATTATATGCTAAAAAAAAACGGATTGGACTGTAATTACACTAAATAAAATAGGTAATTAGTATAATTATTCCTAAAGAGAATTCTTCTTCTTTTGTGCTCTAATTCCAAATCATAGAGCTATGATATAGTCAAACTAAATTGAACAAAATTTTATTAAACTGAAGCATACAAATCTCTACTAGGAGTTATTATTCTAGTGTACTTGTTTTATCTTTGATTACTTCTTTGAAGGCAAAATTGCATTTGTGGTCCGTTAAATAGGTATTTCAGCATTTTTTTTTAATCCCAAACTCTACGGGCTCCGATAATTAGGCCCCGATTGGATGACACGTTGTTTCCCATTTCTCGATTTTTCAAAAAAATTTTCCATCAAAAATGCATTTATTTGGCATCTTCTAAAAATATCCCAAAGAAATGCTACATCCAATTTTTCTAAAGAAAATCTCAATTTTTTTTGAAAAATGGATTTAGGTGGACGTTTCTCTCAAATTTTTCTCAAAAGTTATAATTTTTACTATTCAGTATTAGACACTTCACCCAACAATTAAATATACTTTATACCCCACTATCTTAATATAATAATCAAAATAATCACATATCTTTATTTGAAATGATGTAAGTTACGAAATAAAATTCACTTTGCATATTCTTGGATGCCTTAATCAATGAGTTTAAATTAAATATGTCTAAATTTTCTTATAAAAACAAAACTCATCCATACCAACTTTCACAAAATAATAATTTTTCTTACAAAAAAGACATATCAATCACACTTAATCATTACACCTTTTTCTATCAAAACTACTCATCCAAATACACTTTCTCCATCATATCTTTACTTCCTTAAAAATAATTTATTTTACTTTATTTATGAAAAATGAGAAATAGGAAATAGATGTCAGGGGATACTTGGTGGCTTTCGGAAGTCCAACTCTCGAGAAATTTCCACCACACAGTGCTAAAACATGTGTGGAGTGCATCAAAATATATAAATTTTTATTATGTATTAACACTTTATGTGGTGTAAAGTTCTCGAGAGTTAAATTTTCAAAGCCACCAAGTATCACCCATAGATGTCCATCCAATCGCCCTTAATCTTTAGATCTTGAAATCATTGCACATCTAATTCATGTCGTTAGATTTAGATACAATGAATGTTATGTAGTCGATAGTTGTTAATTTGAAAAGGAGAACTAAAGAGAAATTTTCACATCAATTTGCAGAGTAAATAACATATATTTTCCTATTTGACGGTTCATGTGTTTTTCGCATGAAATTTTCTCATCAAATCAACATATTTGGTAACACGATACTCACAATTAGTTCAAAAAATTGCATAAAGTTCGAGATCAAAGTTGCTCCACAACGAAACCAAAAATGCATTTTCCCTTTCTTTAATTAGGAAAACAATATAATTTTATATAATTATTTTGAGTACAACCCCTAACATAGTACCATTACATATAATTTTCGGGCGTTCAAATTGATCCTAAAATCAAACTTCAATTCCGTATTTATACTTATTCGAAGTATGAACTAAATTTTGAGCCTGTCATAAGAAAGTTCGATCTATTTTAAGATGCTCGTGCTCGAGTCTTATGCTTGTTAAACTATTTATAGCAGTTATAATATCAAATATATATCACCCTTTTGTACTGTCCCAATTGAAAATTCTTGATTCTGCACCATTTTTTGATGAATCAAAACTATTACTGGGAAAAAAATAAGGCAAACCGTGTATAAGACATTCCCCTTCCCAACAAAATAAGTGATCTCCAAAATCTAGCAAGAAAATCTATCTGGGTCGTTGAGCATTCTGCGTATTGTAAGAACCCCAAGCACCAGCTCCATACTGAGAGTAACCTTGTGCACCACCGGGTGCCTGAAACACGACGATGATGACAAGTTATTACATATTTAAATTGAAAATTATAATTTGAAAGAAAAAACAGTTGATGAGTGTTTTCCCTTTCTGCAAATGCTGTAATCACGAATATGTAAAATACAAGTAAAACTTACTTGATGCATAGAGTTGGGGGGAGTCACGCCATAACCAACGGAATAGGGATTTCCAGGATATCCTGATCCAGAATTGCTAAAATTATAACCCACACCTGCAGAGATATAATTCAAATCATTAGACAACTTTTACACCATATGTATGATTTAATCAAAGAATACGAAGTCCAATTCAAACATAACGTCAAGGTGGTTTTTATCACAACAAATTTCCATAGAAATAGACTCAATGGATAAGTAATAGGCTTACAGAAAAATCTCAACGACACAACATACTGAATCAAGCATTTGACAGGTTTTGTTACTAAGAAGTTCAGAGGCTAAGGAAAAACATGTTAGGAATCAACGCGCATAAACGACCTTTAAAGTAAGAATGAAAGCGAGAAAAGATGAGACAACGATTTACGTGGTTCGGCCAAGAATGCCTACGTCCACTGACCTATACTAGAGAGGTTTATTTCTTTGTATGAGATGCAATTACAAAAGAGTTGAGTGTGTATAAATCTAGTCTTTTGATATACAACTCTTGCACTAATCAATACATAACACCATGAAAATATATATAGGCAAAGAAGAACCAAAAATGTGTCCAACCATGATTACAAACACGTCCAAACTGTGTGGAGTCATCAAAAACGCGTTGAATCATCATCGCAAGTGTCAAGAGCCGTGTCTGGGACAATCTGCGTTTTTGCGCCACGGCACTGTGCCGGGGCACAATCTTGATTTGTGCCGCGGCGCTGTGCCGCGGCATGGTCTTGATTTGTGCCGCGGCATGGTCTTGAATTGTGCCGAGGCACCCTTGTCCAGTGCTGAAATTTTCCTTTCTTCTTCTTTTGATCCATTTGATTTGTCTCCACACTTAATACTCATCAATCTCCCACTTGGAGACCAAACTCAAAGTTGAAAACACAATCCCTTCATCCCGATCATTCAATATATCTTCCATTCGTCCCTTCACTTTTCCCAAGTGAACCTCAATCTAGTCGTCACATCCCCAATCCCATTGGAGATCAAATCCGTCCCTAGTGCTCCCACTTGACAGACTCACATTGTGAACGATGTTCCCCTTCTTTGAACCTCCGCCACTACCCTATTCTTTTGGTGATCAGCCAACTTCTGAATAGCGTGACTTATCCATCTTGGTCCAACTTACCTCGGATATAGGTTACTCCCAAGACCCGGAACATGTCTCACAACCCCACAACTTTCGTTGCCATCCTCCTCACAAGAGGATAACCACCTTGGTCACCCTGTCTCTCGACGTCCTTACACCAAGGACTTTCCGCTTTGGTTAACCTGTTTTTCGACATCCTTACACCAAAGACTTTCATTGACTATCTCGGATTTTCCAACATATCTGCTCCTTGCCAACTGCATGAGCTATGTCTTGATCCATCCGTCAATACTTTGGTTTTTCAATGGCAACTCGGATCCCCCACATATCTGCTTAATGCTCCCACTGCACAAGCTATGTCCGATCCATCCGCCAACAAAAACCCTGGCTCCGCGAATCTGCCTCCCCGGCTCCGCATCCTGCCTCGACTCAGCGAATCTGCCTAACCCGGCTTCGCATCTTGCCCCGACTCAGCGAATCTGCCTAACTCGGCTTTTCGCATCTTGCCCCAGCTCAGCGAATCTGCCTAACCCGGCTTCGCATCTTGCCCCTATGACTTCCGGCTCCATGGTCAACCTCTCTTGGCCCTGTTTTCTGCCTTCATGGATTATCCACGTGGTCATGCCCCCGTAACTCCGCCTCTCCCCGGTCCCCGGCTTGCTCGTTCTTCCGCCCTCTTGACAACACGAGTCTGCCCACTTGACCTCTGGCTATACGGTTCTGCCCCTGGCACTACAGCTCCTACTGGTTTCATGTCTACCTAACCCGGCAACATAAACCTGCTCTCGCTGCTGCATCTCTACCTCTGCATCTGGCACCACGATTTTCCTCGTAGTATACAAAGTCCCCGACTTCTTACCACGAGCCACCACCAGATTTCCTTTGGTGATCTGCCAAGCACCACCACCAAACACTGTGGTAAAACCATCACGATCAATTTGACCCATCGAGATCAAATTCTTCCTCAACCGCGGGACATGTCTGACATCTTCCAGTTTTAACTGAATTCCCTGTGCCGTCGTTATTGTGACCTCACCCTTACCAACAATTTCCAAGGGTTCGTCATCTGCAAGAAATATCTTTCCAAATTTTTCACATGTATAATTTGTTAGATAATTCTTACACGAAGTAACATGGAACGACGCACCTGAATCCAGTACCCATCGGTCAACTGGACTATCAACACAACAAAACAGCGCATCTCCGACATCATCTATGGCTGCGTTTGCTTGATGTTCCCGGTTATGACTGTGACCCGCCTTTTCTGGACATTCCCTCTTGTAATGGCCTTCCTTACCGCAGCCCCAGCATTCAGCATCCTTGCGCGGTTTTGACTTCCCTCGCCCCTTTGATTTGGATCGACCACTGCCTCTCTGACCACCTCGTTGAAAACCTCTCCCTCTGCTGTCCGCATTCAATGCAGCAGATGTGAATTCTCCTGATTCCCTCCGGCGAATATCCTCGCTCAGAATCAGATTCCGAATCTCCTGAAGTTTCAACTTGCTTTGGCCAGACGAACTACTCACAGCAGTTACGGTCGCACTCCAACTTTCTGACAAAGAAGACAATAAGATTAAGGCCCTTACCTCGTCCTCGAAATTGATATCAACCGAGCTCAACTGAGTGATGATCACGTTGAACTCGTTGATATGATTGGCCACCGATCCTCCCTCCGGCATCCTCAGATTGAATAAACGTCTCATCAAGTAGACTTTATTCGACGCGGATGGCTTCTCAAACATGTTGGACAGCGCCTTCATCAAACCCGCCGTGGTTTTCTCTTCCAGGATGTTAAACGCTACGTTTCTCGCCAACGCCAGCCGAATAACCCCAAGAGCTTGCCTATCCAACAACTCCCAGTCTGCCTTCGTCATCTTTTCAGGCTTTCCCCCTGGCAACGTTTCATGGAGTTTCTTCTGGTACAGATAATCCTCGATCTGCATCCGCCAGAATCCGAAATCCTTTCCATCGAACTTGTCAATTCTTACTTTGCCATCTTTATACGCCATTGATTCGCACACGGATCGCTGTAACCCGTGCTCTGATACCAGTTGTTAGGAATCAATGCGCATAAACGACCTTTAAAGTAAGAATGAAAGCGAGAAAAGATGAGACAACGATTTACGTGGTTCGGCCAAGAATGCCTATGTCCACGGACCTATACTAGAGAGGTTTATTTCTTTGTATGAGATGCAATTACAAGAGAGTTGAGTGTGTATAAATCTAGTCTTTTGATATACAACTCTTGCACTAATCAATACATAACACCATGAAGATATATA
The DNA here is from genome assembly GCA_019426215.1 of Buddleja alternifolia. Classification (NCBI taxonomy): domain Eukaryota; kingdom Viridiplantae; phylum Streptophyta; class Magnoliopsida; order Lamiales; family Scrophulariaceae; genus Buddleja; species Buddleja alternifolia. The sequence goes on along the minus strand of CM033392.1, from coordinate 17,246,952 downwards.
TAGGCAAAGAAGAACCAAAAATGTGTCCAACCATGATTACAAACGCGTCCAAACCGTGTGGAGTCATCAAAAACGCGTTGAATCATCATCACAAGTGTCAAGAGCCGTGTCTGGGACAATCTGCATTTTTGCGCCGCGGCACTGTGCCGGGGCACAATCTTGATTTGTGCCGCGGCATGGTCTTGAATTGTGCCGCGGCATGGTCTTGAATTGTGCTGCGGCACTATGCCGCGACACCCTTGTCCAGTGCTGAAATTTTCATTTCTTCTTCTTTTGATCCATTTGATTTGTCTCCACACTTAATACCCATCAAAACAAACATAAGAATGCAAATACTCCAGTTAGTGGAAAGGTAGGGCGAAGGCATTTAATTACCTGAAAAATTCAATGCCCATGAGAAAGTAAAATTCAGATACTTCTCCAACAGAAAAACAGGAATTAATAAAGAATTGTATCGAGCATACTTATTCAGCAGGTATCTGGAACTAAGACGAATAAGCTCTTTTCCATAGGTAGTGTGACTAGAGGTTGAGATAGTGTCAAAGCCATATATATAACCAATAGAAAGAGATATTCTCAATCGACAATTGGAAAGTCTCAATGGCTAGAAGGGAGAACACATAAACAAAAGGAAAAGGGAACTATTTCCTCAAGTTCAACATGAGCTGCAATAATCTGTAAGAGAACTAACACCTGGATTCGCAACCGCAGTAGCAGAACGAGCTCTTGTTTCTGCATTAGACAACTCAGCTCGAAGTTTTTCCAGCTCTCGAGCCATCGAGATTAACTTATTCTCCATCACCTTACCATGTTCAAAGCTATCAGCAAATCCCTTCTTTTCATGCTCAACGGCAGCCCTGAAAATCAAGGATGGTTTAAAACTATACACATTAGGGAGAGAAAGGACAAATATGAACACGATTAAATGATCCCTTACCTTGCTCGTTCCAACTCGTGTTTCAAACCTTCAATTTCCGGCTTAATTGCCGGAACCTGCTGCAAATCTGAAGTAACTCTAGTCAAATCCTGAGTCATCATCTGGACCCTAGCATTAAGATCTTGCTTAGCAGCATTTAACTCCTTAATATCCATATGAACTTGCATAAGCTCAGCCCTCATAGCATTAACAGCACCAAGTTCATTTTCCATTTTAATAGACTTCTCATGAAGTTCTCTCATCTCTGTGTCTTTCTCTGCATGCAACGTATGTGCAAATTTATCGGCCCGCTGAAGCTCATACTGTGCAACCTCCAATTCCTGATTAAGCGCAACATGAGTCGCAGCCAGTCTCTGGTTATCAACTAAAAAAACCTGCATATCGTCATGTTGAACAGCTAACCGCTCCTCGATGATGGCATGATGAGGAGGGAGTTGTCTAGGTTGGTCCAAACTATAATGAGATCCCCTCATTTCTTCACGTAATGCTGGATGTGGTACTCCGCCAAGGCCTCTGATGAATGGAGGTTCACGAATAGGGGGTTGAGGCATCCCACCATGTGGACCTACTTCCATTGGAAGTGGAGGCCCTCGATTTCTTGCAGACATTGTTCTAGTACACTTGGTTATATTGATTCGGTGAATCAACGCATATACCAAAGAGATCTACACGAAAGAGAATGTGATAGTTGAGCTCAACACATAAAGTCTAGGCAAGCAAAATCTCATACTTGTTCAAATTTCCAAGGGTTAATAGAAATCAGAATAAAATCATAAACGGAACAGTTTATTCATAAAGGATTTGATAATTAGCCGTCTAACTGACTCTTTGATCAATGGCAAATGAAACATATATGGATTGTGCCAAACGAGCTGAATTTATTTACTCAGATAATCAACATTTCAGTAAACAAATTCTCAAAAGGATATAACCAAGGAACAACTAGAAAAGAAAAAAGCAAACATAGCCGAATTACCGAGAATACTGATATATATATATATATATATAAACACATTATAGTATATTTCCACAAGTAATCAATGAGCATTAGAGGGAGATATTATAATCGAGATTGATTGCAAGATGAACAGGGCAAAGAGTAAAGCACTTACAAGTTCTGCTACAAATCGTGAAGTAAAAGAAAGAGGGCGAAGTTTCCCCTTTCTATAGTGGTGAAAACGAAATCCTAAAACCCTAATTCAAGAATCAATAATTCAATATTACGCTGCTTAATTTTATGCTTAAAATAGGTGGTGAGCTGAGTAGTGTGTGTGACAGTTGCCCAATTCGTTATTTATGTATTTCGTAATAGGCATTTAGCAGTATTCTTATAATTGAAAACTAGAAGATTGATAAAATGATTTGGGTGGTATTTCGGATGGGTTACTATTTGGATCAATCGAGGTGTGGGCCAGGGTGGATTCGGGAAAAAATAAATTATAGACTACACTTAGAATTGTGAGCTGCTTACCTCACATTTGTATATAAGTTTTGCTTAGAGTTTATATCTAAGTTATGACTCTCATTTGTGGAGAGAATTTGGAGAATCTTGCGTGCCCCCTGTAATGGGAGGTAATGTATTTATAGGTTACACTGTGTATGGGATGACGTATGACATGTGCATAGTTCGGATTGTGAGACGTGGCAAAATCATGGTTCGTCGGGTGGGGTGACCCATTGTACAGAATGCGGGTTTGGGCCCCGTGTTTTGTTGTTTGGGCCTGTATTCTATTTTTTGGGTTTGATTCTGTTATTTTTGGTGGCCTTTTATTAATATGAATTATGCCCAATTTTGGGCATATCAATATAGGAAACGATAAAGAAAAAAAAATGTAGAATTCTTATGTTTCTTGCTAAAATGCTTCTTTATTTCTAAATAAGAATTACAGGTAATTACACTAGCACGCCCTACTAGTATGTGCATTTAAATGTAGTATATATCCATTTTATTATTGAAATTACCATCATTTTACCCACCAATTTTTGTAATTAAAATTACCCTCGAATCTGTAAGCATCAATCTGCACAATGCTTGCATCATCTCAAAAGTTTCAATGTACTCTAAAAAATTCGCTATCTAAAATTTGGCAAGTTTTTTTATGATCAAAGTACCTCGAGGGACTAAATGTAAATTCTAAAAATTAAGAGGATTGAAATGTAATGTTTAACCTGTAGTTTTGTAGTGTTTAGAACATATAAATGTGGAAATTGCAATCCTTTTTGTTGTCTTTTTTATTGATAAGAACATATAGTGGGTTAAATGTAGTTTATTATAACTTAATGTATAAAATTGAATTTTGGGATATACAATCTGTATAATTGTACAAATATTAAGCATCATATTAAAACATTATATATGAATACCTCCATGCATATATATTTGAACCAGTCGCGAAATACCCTGAACAAAATAAAGAAGGAAGCAACAAATTAAGCATCATATTAAAACATTATATATGAATACCTCCATGCATATATATCACAATTGTTTCAACCTTCGAAACTACAAAAATAATCAACCAAATCTAACACAAAAGCAAGAAAACACTCAAATTATGTAATTTTCAAAAAACAGACGGAGGCAATGTGGTTGACTGGCTGGTTGTGGTTGTCACTCGGTCTTTTTAGATGACATCTGAGCACCTCATTTTCATATTTGGGCTTTCTCCCGAAACCATAAACACGTTTAGAAACGTTACTTGAATGCTTATCACTACACTTCAAATTGGCAGCCACTGATCTTGTTTATCACTGAATATGATAATTGTCGTCCGATTTCAGGTGCGTTTGTATAATTGATTATGTGATAATTGATTCTTGCATAATTGATTATAGCAAAAGTTGAGATTTTCTATTTTTTCAAAACGTGAATTTGTAACGCAAAAATGTCCAAATAAGATTACAGGAAAGGGGTTCAAAACACACCAAAAATTGCGGTTAAGAGTCCAAACACAATTTTTTACGTTCCAAAAACTGGGCCACACGGCCTCGAATTCATAGTTTGTCCAATTTCAGAACCTTGTTAAACTTATTATAAAAATATATCAATATTGAATCTTTCACTTTTTCACCTTCGTGATTTTAAATTTAATTTAAATTTATATTCAATTTATTTGGATACAATCTATTTAATGAAAGCAGTTAAAAATATATATATATATATATAATTGTTGATATATAGTCTAGCTTTTGCTTAGTTGAATCAACATAATATCTACATAAATATGTTTTCGTTCTAAGTTTTATTAAATTCATAAGCTTTAGCTCTTCTATGATTGACCTAGAATAGTTACCTGCTATATCTTTTGTCTATAATCAAACTTGACTCATGAATAAACTTTTACTATGACTCATGAATAAACTTCTACTATTCTCCACATATATATATATATATATATATATATATAACATATTAAGTGAAACATGCACATGTTTGTTCATAGCGATCCATGCTATACCATCACTCGGAGAAGAAGGCACCATCTCTATTGGGGTTGATGCCACATTTATTATGGTATGATATATATCAAGTGGGACTTATTGTGAAACCCTCCTCCATACTAAATAAAGAAATATTATACCATGATACTTGGCTAATACTTAACTATTTCTCATTCCCTTAAAAAACATTTATTTAGCTCATTTATGTAATATTAATTGGGTAAATTTTTTATATTAAAATGTAAAGAGATATCAAGCAAGTGAGAAATTAATCAGTGACATTTAACATTGTGCATTAATTTAAATATACATTGGTAAAGAAATTAGAGGTGATTGCAGTGCGGGTTTGTAGTACTTTTTAATAATTTCAAACCGAGTTGCTAAGTGTTGTTTGGAAGAAATAAAATTTAAATTTTTTTATTTATAAATCAAAACGGTTATGCGATTTTGTGCCGTGTGTTGTGATTTGGCATTTTTTTCAAATGATTTTACTTTATAAAACTAAATAAACAATCAACTTTTGTCATCTATTTTGTTAAACTAAAAAGAAGAGAATGATCATCCATAACTACAAAAATACTTGTTAGAACATATTTATCAAGATTAAACTCTATCAATCATTAAAAGGAACACTAGCGTCATTACATAATATTATATGAGAGTGTCAAGCCTTAAAGAATAAAGAAATTAGAAGAAAAAACAAAAAAATAAATAAACACGCGTTTGTTAAAGAAAAGGGTGCGTTTTAGTAAACGGTAGAGTTTTGAGGCGTTTAAAAGGGGAGGGTCGAGGCGACGTCGTTTCAGTAAAATTAGGGCTGAGAATTACGATTGAGTGGAATTAGGGATTAATTAGTTTAATTTGGGGTTTAATTAGTCTGTTGCAAGCCGGCGAATAAGGCGAGGACACGTGGCCACACATGTGCAGGAGAGTTCATTATAGCTCAGAGAATTTCAGAAGGAGAGCAACTTTTTGGAGATTATTGTTTTTGCATTTTCGTGAGTCTCTCTCTCATCTTTGCCTTCATTTCTTCTTCTCCAATTCAGCTCAATTTCTATTGGACTGATATCTTCTTTTATGCAATTCTGCAGATTATTAATTCGAGTGAGCTTAGAGTTTCATTTTGATATCCATTTTGTTATACTTCGGCTTATAATCTGGTAATTTCCTTGTAATTTGTTGGTATTAATACAATATTCCAGAATCTACATTCATACTCTTGACAATTGGCCATCAGAGCGAATCGATCCTGCAATCATGACAAGATCAAATAGCTCGCGCATGGACGATCTGGAGCAACAACTCAGTGTAATGAGTGAATCGATTGATACTAAGCTAGCAAGGCAGAAAGAGAAGATGCTAACTGAGATGCAGACGATGATGATAGTGCAAATGGAGACTCTTCTGCGCAATCTGGAAAATACAAGGGGTAAGGAAGCTTCTCAATCAACTACTCATATTCTGAACACTACACCTATGAATCAACAACATGAGTATCAATCTGGATCTCCAACCCATAATAATAGGCCCACGGTTGCACCAGCTACACATTTCACAAAAGAAGTTAAGCTTGAATTTTCTCGATTTGATGGTACCAATCCCAAAGGGTGGATTAGGAAGTGTAATAAATATTTCTTAGTTAATCCACTCACGGATTATGAGAAGATCATTTTAGCTGCCATTAACATGGAGGGTAGGGCTGATTTATGGTATCAGGATTATGTAGAGGGAAGGGAAAACATGGTATGGGACAGATTTGTTGAAATGATATTGGAAAGGTTTGTAGAGGCGGGGTAGGGCAGTATTATTGGAGAATTTAACAAGCTGAGACAATCTGGATCTGTGGGGACATACATTGAAAACTTTGATGAGCTGAAATCCTTCATGATTAATATGAATAGGAATCTAACAGAGGATTACTTCATGCACAGTTTCATAAGTGGTCTCAAGAAAGAAATTAAAACAGTAGTACAAATGTTTAATCTAACCTCCTTAAGTGCAGCTGAACATTATGCCAAACTCCAGGAGGCTTCTTTGGAGGCTGTGGCCAAAGTACAGAAGAGTTGGAGTAAGGGTCCTAGTGGTGTTCATAGTTCCCTGCCAAGGAGTAACAAGTATGCACCAACTAATAATACAAGCAGAAACACAATCCCTAATGTGGACAGAAACTTACGTGTCAAGAAATTAGGCCAAGAAGAGGTGGAGAGCAGAGGAAAGAAGGGAATGTGCTTGAATTGTGATGAGCCCTACTATTTTGGGCATAAGTGCAAGAAGCTGTTTACTATTGTGGCAATGGAAATAAAGGAGATCATAGAAGGAGAGGGCATAGAGAAAGCAACAGAAAAAGAGGAGGATTTATCAATATCTGTGCATGCACTTGCTGGAAAAGTAGTCCAAGATACCATCAAATTGCTGGGTAATGTTAAGAATAACACAATATCAATACTAGTAGATACAGGGAGCACACAGTTTTTTAGACCCCAATGTAGCTAAGAGATCTGGGTATGATATTGAATGCACCAATCCTTTGTTGGTCACTGTGGCAGATGGTAATAAACTAGAGTGTAACACTAGATGCTCTAAATTTTCTTGGAGAATGAGGGAACATGAGTTTCAATCTGATGTGAGGATGCTAAAGTTAGGGGGATGTGATATGGTGTTAGGGGTTGATATGATGAGGAAATTTGGTCCAGTCATATTTGACTTTGATAAACAGAAAGTGACCATTGTTAAAGATGGGAATCCTGTATCACTGCAAGGTATTCAAGGGAATGTTGAGTTGAAAATGACCACTGGGGAAAGGTTAAACAAAACCATTGACAAGGGATCTTTGGTATCTTTGTGCCAACTGTATATTATGTCTGGAAAAGAGAAATCTGGTGCTTCAGTGGGGATTAATGAGGGGATAGAAGAACTATTAGCAAAATACCATGACTTGTTTGAAGAGCCCAGGGGATTACCACCACACAAAGATTTTGATCAGGAGATTATTCTCAAGAGTGGCTCTCAACCTATCAAACAACAGCCATATAGATACTCTTATGTTCAGAGGGAAGAGATAGAGAGACTTGTGGAAGAAATGTTGAAGTCTGGAATTATACAGCCTATCACTTCACCTTTTGCTTCCCCAGTATTACTTGAAAAAAAGAAGGACAATAGTTGTTGGAGGTTTTGTGTAGATTATAGGATGTTGAACTCCATCACTGTCAAAGATGGATTTCCCATCCTTATAATTGATGATTTGCTAGATGAATTGAGGGGTGCAACTATATTTTCTAAAATAGATCTGAGAGCATGTTACCACCAAATAAGGGTAAGAGAAAATGATATAGCCAAAACTGCACTTGTCACTGTTTCAGGGCACTATGAATTCAAGGTAATGCCTTTTGGTTTGACCAATGCACCTGCTACTTACCAATCTTTGATGAATATCATATTTAAAGAGTACTTGAGGAGTTTTGTTCTGGTATTTTTTGATGATATATTGATCTACAGTCCTGATTTAAACACTCACCTAGTGCACTTACAATTGGTGTTTGAAAAGCTGAGGATGAATGAGTTGTTTGCTAAACAATCTAAGTGTACTTTTGGCCAAGGAAGGATAGAATATCTAGGGCATGTGATAACCAAGGAGGGAGCGGATGTTGATCCATCAAAGATTCAATGCATGTTGGAGTGGCCAGTACCCAAATCTGTTAAGCCCTTGAGAGGATTTCTGAGGTTAACTGAGTACTATAGGAAATTTTTCAAGCAGTATGGGATCCTAGCTAAACCATTGACCACTCTTCTGAAAAAAGGGCAATTTCACTGGACAGAAGACACAGAACATGCTTTCAACTTATTGAAGGAAGCTATGTCCAAGACACCTCCTGATTATAGCATGGTGTTCACACTAGAGACTGATGCATGTTTTGGGGGGATTGGTGCTGTATTGATGCATGAAGGACACCCCATAGCATATCTCAGCAAGGCCCTAGGACCTAAGAGCATGGGACTCTCCATATATGAAAAAGAATTTCTAGCTATTATTCTGGCAGTATCTAAATGGAGGCACTATTTAATGGGTATGGAGTTCATAATTAGGACAGATCAGCAGAGTTTGAAGTATCTCATGGAACAGAAAATAACTATTGCACCGCAACAGAAGTATTTGGCCAAACTTATGGGGTTTAACTACAAAATTGAATATAAAAAGGGGCAGGAAAATAGAGCTGTTGATGCTCTATCAAGAAGAGGGTTAGAGGATCATAATGTGGAGCAATATATTGCACAATGCTCCACAATTTCCACTGTACAACCTGTGTGGATACAACAACTGCTGGAATCTTATGAAGGGGATAAGGGAATGAAGAAGTCAATCACTGATTGTGTAATGGGGCCCTATGATGTGTCTTATTATTCATTCTATGGAGGGGTATTAATGTTCAAAGGGAGAATATATGTAGGGGAAAGCACCGAGTTGAGGGGAGAATTGATAAAATCTATGCATAGTTCTTCTAGTGGGGGCCATTCTGGGACAAGGGCTACTTTCAAGAGAACACGGTTACTTTTCTATTGGCCAAGAATGGAGGAAGATATAAAGAAGGTAGTAGAGCAGTGTGAGGTGTGCAGTTTGTGCAAAGGGGAACATGTGGCCTATACAGGTCTCCTTCAGCCTTTACCTGCACCTGAGCAAGCTTGGCATCATATAGGGATGGACTTTGTTGAACAACTGCCAAGCTCAAAAGAAAGGATACTATTTTAGTAGTAGTGGATAGACTGACTAAATACAGCCATTTTTTCAGTTTATCCCACCCTCTTCCAGCTTCAAAAGTGGCTAAAGTCTTTCTAGATGGGTTTGATAAACTGCATGGGTTGCCTGCAACCATTACCACTGACAGAGACAAGATTTTTGTTAGCCACTTCTGGAAAGGATTGATGAAGGCCTTAGCAGTACAACAAGCCATGACTACAGCTTACCATCCACAGAGTGATGGTCAAACTGAAAGAGTTAATCAGTTCTTGGAAGGGTACTTAAGGTGTACGTGCAATCAGAATCCAAGGCAATGGGCAAGTTGGATTAGTTTGACAGAATGGTGGTACAATACAAGTTATCACTCCAGTATAAAAATGACCCCCTTTGAAACTTTATATGGCTATAAACCTAGCCATTTCAGTTTGAGCCTCTATTCCTCTTTAAGTGTGGCAGGAGTGGAAGAATTGATCAAGCAAAGGCAGAAAATTATTCACCCACTTAAAAGGTATTTGGTGACTGCTCAAAATCGAATGAAACAGTATGCTGATAGAAATAGGAGTGAAAGGGAATTTATGGTGGGGTAGTTGGTATATTTGAGTCTTCAACTATACAGACAATACACTTTGAGAGACAAGAAGTTGGGAAGTTGAGTGCCAAGTATTGTGGCCCATTTGAAGTGGTTGAAAGGGTGGGGAAAGTAGCCTATAAACTCAAGTTACCTCTTACAGCCAGAGTTCACCCCGTGATTCATGTGTCATTACTAAAAAAATCAGTCTCTCCTACAGCCAAGGTGACAGGTCAGTTTTCTGCTTTGAATGAAGAAGGTAATGCAGTGTTGATTCCAGTTTCCATCCCTGAACGAAGATTAGTCAAGAGAAATAACAGGGTTGTTGTTCAGTTATTGATTGAATGGGCATTCTTACCCAAGGAGGAAGCCACGTGGGAGGATTGGGAGGTGATCATCAAGCAATTCCCAGAAATTGAGACTTGGGGACAAGTCTCTTATGGGGGAGGCTTTGTCAAGCCTTAAAGAATAAAGAAATTAGAAGAAAAAACAAAAAAAAAAAATAAACACGCGTTTATTAAAGAAAAGAGCGCGTTTTAGTAAACGGTAGCGTTTTGAGGCGTTTAAAAGGGGAGGGCCGAGGCGGCGGCGTTTCAGTAAAATTAGGGCTGAGAATTACGATTGAGTGGAATTAGGGATTAATTAGTTTAATTTGGGGTTTAATTAGTCCGTTGCAAGCCGGCGAATAAGGCGAGGACACGTGGCCACACATGTGCAGGATAGTTCGTTATAGCTCAGAGAATTTCAGAAGGAGAGCAGCTTTTTGGAGATTATTGTTTCTGCATTTTCGTGAGTCTTTCTCTCATCTTTGCCTTCATTTCTTCTCAGCTCAATTTCTATTGGACTGGTATCTTCTTTTATTCAATTCTGCAGATTATTAATTTGAGTGAGCTTAGAGTTTCATTTTGATATCCATTTTGTTATACTTCGGCTTATAATCTGGTAATTTCCTTGTAATTTGTTGGTATTAATACAATATTCCAGAATCTATATTCATACTCTTGACAGAGAGCATAGTATGATTAGAACGAGAAAAAATACTAGTATATTACTTATCGGTTTTACATCGAGTATAAATGTAATATGTACATATTTTACTATATATATATAATATATCAAATAAACACAGTCCCATATATAAGAAAATAATTTAATCTAACTTGTCATGAAAAAGTAGGACTTGAAATGTATAAATAAATTAATAGTACAAACAATGACATGGTATACTTGTTTGTTTATTAGAATTTGTGCACTGAGATTTGCAAAAAAATATTGTAAAAATAATTCTAAGGTTATAAAACAATAGAAAATCTAATGCGACATTGCTATTACAAGTAATTGTGAGAGTTAAATGGAACGAACATCATAAATATAATCCATAACATATATATATATATATATATATTACCAAAACTCTTTAAGTTTATATATATTATTTAAAAAAAATATAACATTAAAGCATCATAAAATATTATCACTTAAAGTCTCAAGCTAACACGTTAATTGAACATATTATTAATCATATAAAAAATATGACTGTATTAATTCAATAACAAATATTAAATTAAACTACAAATATCAAGTAGTATTAAGAGTGCAAACTATTAAAAGTTCAAATTAAAAAATAATATATATTCTGGCGGTGTGGTGCGACACTAATTTTGAAAACAAATCACATAGGGCGGTGCAGTTTTGACTTAAATTTTAAATTGCGATGTGCATAGAAAGTCGATAAAAATGGTGTGCGATTCGAGCGATTTTTCAAAATTAAAGTTCACCCCTAAAACAAATCAATGGTACCCAAATTCTGAATCGGGTCAAGTTTGTACACATGATATAAGCAACCATAATGCAGTTTTTCAAATCAATCTTATTAAACGGGGTTCGGATAATGTCACATCAATGTATGTCATTATAATTAAAGTGAGATAATTTGAACCTTTTAATTAATGTTAACCTGGTCTATTAGAATTTATTTTCTGAGTTTATCCTCAACAATCGTCTCTCAATTTTCATGCTTGATATGGCAATATATATACCACAAATACCTATTAATATACGCAATACACTGGCAAAAATTTATAAGGGATAATTACGCTCACCCCCCTCAATGATGGGATAATTACACAACTCCCCTCACTAATTGATAATTATAAATACACCCCCTCATATTAAAGATTTATTACAATTGCACCCCTGTATGTAACAATTCTTATAATTGCACCCTCTGTAAACCTTACAAATAAATCCCCTGAGGGGGTGTGTTTATAATTATTAATTAGTGAGAGGAGGTTTGTGTAATTATTCCGTATTGAGGGGGTGTGAGTGTAATTATCCCTTTATAAATAAACATATCTTTTGAAAGAGGGAAATGTTCGATAATTTCTTGAATTTTTTTTCTATCCGACAGCCTTATGGCTACTCCCAGTAGGCTATCTGCAATCATAAAATCCTTATAGATATTCAACTTAGATTATATAGCCAAAATATTAGAAACTCTGCAGTTCTCACGTGCTGCCCGTGACCGGAGAGAATGAAGCTCATGAACCTCAAACGGTGTCGCATTAATTCCCAACGGCTAATATTAATAATGCACATCAAATAATAATGGCCCACGAAAAATCAGATATCAATGGATTTGGATCCTTATTCAAATGATGTTTCAACTCTTATTTTATTTTTATACAAATATTATATATTTATATGTATAATTTCCACCTTTAATTGTACAAGTGACATGAATTTTATACATATGACATGTGTATATGAAATAGAATCCGAGATGAAACATAATTTCAAACAAGATGATCCAGCGTGGAAACCAACTCCGCGTTGGCACACTGGATTCATTATTCTCTAAAATGACATTTATCTCATATTTCATTTCGTTTGTATAACATTCACATTATTTATATATTTAGAGAAAAAATTTATATACGCAATTCATATATAAATAATGAAATACGAGATGAAACACCAATTACAGTGGATCAGAATTGCCTCGTCGGTGATCTCACATGAAAGCTTCACACACAATCCCAAAGTCTACCGTTTTAACTCTCCCCTACACAAAGCGCTCTCTTTCCTTTCCCCTTATAGCATCACTTCCCTAAATACTTCTACACATAAAGTCTAGAGTAAAAAATGGAAGCATTATGGAATTTGGAAGACAAATGGAATCTATCAACACAAAAGGCTATAGCACTATTTGCTTCTACTTCCTTTCTAGTTATAGGTATATGTATAGCCGCGGTGGCGTTGAAGAGGAGGAACTCTAAAAGACAAGGGATTGTGCATGAAGAGCCATGCAAAGATCCACCACCCGCCACGGCGGCTGTGGGGCGGCGCTCGGTGGTGGTGGAAGTATTAATGGGGTCGGTGCGATGGAGCGGGCCGAGGGGCAGCAGTAGTCAAATAGAAACACCTACTCCATTGCTAGTTAAAAGAGATCATGTTGGATGGGGGAGCCATAATTCAACTTCAGCAGTGTGGCAAAGGCCAATTCTTATGGGTGAAAAGTGTGAGCTACCAAGATTTAGTGGACTCATTCTCTATGACCAAAGGGGCATGCCACTTCATGATCAGCAATGTCAAGAAATGACTATTGATAAGTTGGTAAGTTTTGACAAAGTCTAACTAGTTTATACATTAATGTTGGAGCAAATGTTATATATTACGTACTGTTTTTATATGGCCGTTTGTTTACATTCCTGTGATTTGGTGAAAAGAAACATTGTACGTAATTATTTGAATTTGATGGATTAATACATTAATATATACTTTTTAAATTAAAGGGATGTAAAAAATCGGTAATATATAACATTTTTCTGAATATTATTTGAAGTAATGTTACAGAAAAGGAAATGTAGCATAAGCGTTTTTATTTTTTTAAAAAAAGAATATGAGTTTAAAAAAGGACAAGAATTTCACCTCAGTAAAAAAAAAATATCCATCTAGAGATGGCATATTGTATTATTGTCCATTTTATGAATGCTATCAAGAATTCTTGCTTAGACCTAGATTAGCCAGAGTCAATTAGTTATCGCATGACAAATGAAATACATTTGTTCTACGATTAGTCACTGATTTCTAGGGATGTAATTTGAGCCGAGCCAGCTCGCGAGCTTTATTGGCTCGGCTCGAATGAGCTCGACTCGAGCTCGAGCCTCTTTCTCTCTGAGAAAAGCTCGGGAGCCGGCTTGCGAGCTTTTCAATTTTTTAATATATATTTATTTTTATATTTTAAATATTAAATATTTATAATATTCAATAAAAATAAATATTAAATATTAATTATATATTAAATATATATAGTATTCAATAAAAATAAATATTATAAATATTTAATATCTTTTCAAAAAATAAAAAAAATATTTAGGCTCAAGCTCGCGAGCCTAGGCTCGGCTCGAGCTAGTGAGCTCGGGCTCGCGAGCTCGAGCCGAGCTCGAGCCTGGCAAAATCGCAAGGCTCGGCTCGAGTTCGGCTCGTTTACATCCCTACTGATTTCTATGCCGTTGTTTGCTTTTTTGATGGGAATAATGGGCAAATGATTATTGAAAGGATAAAGAAAAGTTGCTTGAGTAGTTAGTTGTTAGGTAACCATGTTCACTAAAGATGGTTTAAGATATACAAAATCAAGGAAAACGTCCAAAACGTGTTTAGTTAAACTTGATTATTTAAGATGATTTCTGTATGTTTTTCCCAATAATTTTGCAATTTGGTAACAATCTTCTCCTTGCTATGGATTTCACCGCCCAGAAGAACATCGAGTATCGACTGGGATAGTATATTATAGGATGCCCATGCAAATCATACAAAATGAACATGTCGTTCGGAGTATAAATAATATATCACACGACAACAACTGTAATAATTGACTTGAATTTGAACAAATCGAACTTGGGTTAGAATTTTCCGTTTTTACATATCCTATTCCTTGAGTCAATATTGCTGACAATTTTGGCTAACTTATTTCTGTTTGGAATAGGAGAATATGGCTGGAGTTGAGAGAACTACATTGAGGGACTTGCTGTGATGGGCTACTTGCCTTTGATATTTGGCTATTTTTTGGCTTTGAGGAGCTCTACAGTTTTGCCTTAAAAGTCATGTAAAACTATGTAGACAGTGTGAATAATTACCAATTCTAATGCAGGCTTTTTTCTAAATCTTGGTTTTTCTGCACAACTACATTTATTTAGTGATTAGAGATTAGGATTAAGGGATGATTATTGAACTCAAACCATCCATTAAATCCTTTTTATAAGAAAATACCATTTTTCATTATGTCAGACTAAGTGCTTGGCCCAGCCCGTTATCTCATTGGGCCTTGGACTGGTCCAATTTAAGCATCATTATTTTACATATTTTTGGTTACAATCGTTATTCTGATTATAATAAGGCCTTAATTGGATGACTACTTCTACTATGAAAAAAATATTTTTTAGATTTAAAAAATGTGTTTGGTTGGTACATCATTAGATTTTATTTTTGAAAAGACTATCTCAAAATTCTAGCTAATTTTGAATAAATTCTTGCAAAAAGAAAAAAAAAAGTAGAGTTTTAATATTCATAATTTGACAATTCACCCATCGAATAAAAAGATTTCTTTTGGTAGTTTTTGAACAGTGAAAGTCAACTTAATCACATATTTTAATGTGAAATAACGCAACGTGCAAAATAAAATCCATTTTGTCTATTTTTTTATGTCTAAATCGAATAGTTTGACTAAAATATGTTTACGAAAAATTATATTTAAGCACCAATCCAAACAAATTTTTCACAACAAAAATCATATCACATCGACCATAATTATTACATATTTTTCTCCGAAAAGATTCATACAAACATACTTTTAACACCACAATCTTATCCCTAAAAAGATTTTTTCTCACTTTTGTCTTGAAAAAATTCTTTGAGATGAATATACCCCAACGAATTGAGGTTGTCCCAAATGAAATGAATTCTGATCACTAAAACGAAAAAAGAAGGTTTTGAATTTGAGCTCTTGTAAATATAAAAGGAGCGTGTTAATTATTTGCTTGGTAGTTATTTTGAATGGACTTTTTGATACAAATTAAGTCTGATAAATACATATTAATGACAATTGAATTCCTGTAATAATTACATATTAAAACTCCACCCCACAATCCACATAAGTGTAATCTCCTCCTCCTTATTCGGGAAGTGTTTCATATACTGTCAATGCATTTTTAAGACCGACTAGATTCATTTATTATCATACATAAATCGTAAAATTGAGGGGTCAATACTCAATAATACCAAATTAGCATCTAATTATGAACATGTGTCATTGAATTGTAACATATATACCGGTGACAAATGTGTTATTTCTAGTGCATAATTCATAATCTTTTAAAAATAATGATGTTTTAGCCTAGTGAAAAGATTTGAGTCTCAATATTCTAGAGAAATTGAGTTGTTACTCTCAAATCCCACCTATTTGTGGATATTTATCTACTTGTATAGTAATTTGTTTTGTTTATATAGTTTTTACATTGATGTATTGTATCACATTTATTTATTTTTAAAAAAAACTCCCAAATATTTCTACTTTCCAAATCTAAGTGTGGAATTATAATTCCTTTGACCTAATGCATTTGAAGAGCAGTTGGGATCAAGGGCATGTGCTTAATGTGATTTATTAGGATTTACATCCCCAAAATAATTAATACTATGATCTGTGTCAGAAAAGAATAAATTGTCGTTTGATCAATAATCAGAATAATATGATTTGTAATAGACGTGTCAATTTTAGAGTGCATAAGTAAATATGCGGGTTAATTGAAGTGGTGGATAATTATGTGGAACATTTTTAACTTAATTATTATTTCAGCGCTTTGGCAAAGACTTCCTCTCATGTATTAAATTTTGGCATTCACTACCTTTATGTATAATTTTTTATATAGAATACCTATTTTACCCTTAATTTTTTTTTGTCTATTTAATAATTTTTCTTTTTTTCCTTTTTCTTACTAAATAGATCGGAAAAGAAAGAAATAGAAATTAAGCTCATGAAAATTCTTATTTATAAATAATCCAAATGATTAATTTTTTAAATTAAGAAATAAGTATAACAAATGACGTATTATACTTATTTTAATAAACTAAAATATTTGGTTTCTCAGTTACCTTTGTGGTTGTTGAATTATATTTTTAATATTCTAAAAAAAGTTTAAAATTTTATTAACAGTATTTCTTATAATGACATAAACATGTTATCTCTATAGATTTACCTTATTACTTATAAATAAAAATCTGAAAATTAAAAGAATAATTTTCTTTTAGTTTCAAATTTCCGTTCTATTTAGCCAATTTGCCTCTTTTTATTTTTATTTTTTGTTCTAGGTAGAATAAGACAAATAAGAAATATAATAAAAAATTAAACATCCCCTCGTGAAAAATATTATGATATGAAAAATCTAATATGACAATGGACACAAATAATGATATATATAAGTTATCAAAATAATATTATTTAGAACATCTTTATTTTATAATGACACTATCTACTCCAGAGTCATTTATGGCTCTGTGAACAAAGAGATTAAAGTGAAACTATTCTTTCAACTTTGATTTTTTATTTGCAATAGTGAATAATACAAATCTATAAAGATAAAAGCTTTTTGTTGTTTATAAGAATGTAAAATAAAATAAAGCACTATTAATTTATTAAGAAGTAAAAACTTGTTTGAAACATTAAAAATATAATTTGAGAATCATAAAAATATAACTGAAAAACTAAATATTTAACTTTTATTTAACATAAGCTTAATATATTATTTGTTATATTTATTTTTTAATTAAAAATATTATTCATTAAAATTATTTTTAAATAAGAATTTTGACAAGTTTAATTTCTATTTCTTTCAGTTTAGATTTAACAATAAGAAGAAAGGAAAAGTAGAAAATAGGAAAAAATAAAAATTAAGGGTAAAATAGGTAATATATAATTTTTTTTATACATAAGGGTAGTGGATGCCAAAATTTAATACATGAGGGAAGGTCCTTGCCAAAGTGCAATACCTCAGGGGAGGTCGACGCAAATAACCCTTATTTCAGTATAAACTCACAATCAGGACATGTTTAGATGAAATGTAAAATTCAGATTCTTTCTCGAATACCCTATAATTTAGGAAAGTAGACAAAAATGTCATCATTGGCTAAAAATATACAAATATATCTTGGTTAGTTAAATGGAAAATTACACATAGACCCCCTCATTTATTGTGTAATCATCAAAACTTCCCCTCACTTATTGAAAATTACCAACACACCCCTGATGTTAAGGCATTTTTTTACAGTTACACCCCCTTGTGTATTTTTTTTTTACAATTTCATCGTTGTAAACCTTGCAAATAGACCCATAAAGGTGGTGTGTTGGTAATTTCAAAAAGCGAGGGGAAGTTTTGATAATTACATAATAAATTAGGGGGTTCTGTGTAATTTTCCCTTAACTAAAGCAACGTAGCAGAAATAATAAGCTTTGAGGCATGGTGTCACTTTCTTAAAGGGATAATTGCATCTACCTCCCATAAACTATGCGCATTTAGCATTCACACCCCCTCAAGTTTGAAAATTTGGCATTACCTCCCCTCCTTCACTTTTTTCATTACATTTTCTATTTAATGACTAAAATACCCTTCCCTTTTTAATTAAAAAAAATTAACTTTCACTTACAATGTGTATTGGTCAATGAAAAACTATCAAAATATCATCAAATGGCGTAGTAATAATAACAACAACAACAACAACAACAATAATAATAACAATATTAATAATAAATAAATAAATAATGTGGCATCCACATTTAAAATTCTAGAAATATAACTCTAAACTCTTAAAAAGGTATCCTCTTAATTAACCATGAATTTTGTCTGTAATCTTAAATTTTATCGCTTAAATATGTTCATATAATTCAAACATTTTCCATAAATCCGAATGATTCTAACTTTTCTCTTTAGAAAAGGAAATAGAAGTACAAAAGTAAGAACATGACTAATCTTTATGTACTTAATATTTTACTATTCAAATATGCTTCTTCATATTAAAATTCAACAACTTCTTCCAAAAAAGTTCTAATTTAGAAGTATATTTAATATTACCAAAAAAGTAAATACACATCTTATATACCGCCATATTTTTGTTCTTAAATAGATATAGTAATATTTGTAAAAAGATATTAAATGTATGACTATTTTATAACAACAATGGTATAGTTTAATAAAAGTTCAAAGTTTATGAGTAGTGCAATATAATAGTTGTTCTTTCTTTCTTGAAACTGATCTTAGTTAAAAAATAAGAAACGCTCATATTATCACCACAAATTCTTAAACATGAATGTGAATTTATACTAAATACAATATGAAAAAACAAAAAGAATTACTAATTTTTTTCTATGGAAGATTACTATATATAAAAATAAAAAGTGCACCAAAATAAATTAACATAAATCAAAATAATACATACGTTTTCATGAAATTTCACATTAATTGAATTAGGAAAGAGTTAAAATTAATATTTTTATATAATATCTTTCGGGATCATAAAATGAGTCCGATTATGGTTTTCTTTATTAATATAAATTTTAGAAATTTAGAGCTATATTTCTTAAAAACAATTAATTTAAGATGCTTTATTATTTATTTTTTATTTCTACGTAATTTAGTGGTACTTTTTCAAGCTCCAATTAATTATTTAATTTAATCTTTTTTTAGCCCAAATGTGAAGGGCTATTCGGTCTTTCATTAGTAAATTTAGTGAAAAAGTTGAAAAAGGGGAGGTTCATGCCAATTTACCAAACATAAAAATTTGTGGTTGCCAAATGTCTATATTTCAAGGGAGGTTGAAGCAATTCCCCCTTTTTAAGAAATTGCGTTGCATTTTGAGAAGAAGTTTCTTTGGGATACAACAAAGCACTTAAATTAACTATCTCCAAAGAATATATGAATTTGATGTATTGTTTTTTTTTATTATCTGCACAAATTGTGTATTTAATTATATATGATGGAACTATGGAATATTAATATATAGCCGCAACTATTAACACAAATAACAACTCTTGTACAATTTACAAATCGATACAATGTTTTGATACCATCTCCAATGTATTGCACTATGCAACTTTTGCACCATTTTGGTGCAGCTACATAATTTCACTCTAACATACTGTACTATCTTTTGCATCATATCAATATTTTCTATATATTTATTTTTACACCTTATTTATACTATTTCCCACATTTCACAAATAAACCCAACTTTAAGTTTTATAATACATATTCATCAAAGTATATATTTTTGTTATTCATAATAATAAATAATATTAAATAATTAAAATTTAATTTAAATCTACTCTAGTATTTTAAATCTATTTTAAATATTTAGCACCACATTAAATTGTTTTTGTTTGTCTAATTTATTTATGTTGTATTGTGTTAGTTTTCCTTTAAATTGTGTAATTTTTGTATTTTATCTAATATTAATTGATACGCCCATAAATATCACACTTGTTATTTGGGCTTATGTGCGAATTTGGCCCCGAGAAACATCAATTACATGGGCCAACGAAACGATTGGACACTTAAAGGAAAGATCAAGATCAAAGTCTATCAAGAGAAGTTCAAGGCATAAGCTACGTGGAAGCTCCTACATTAAGCTACGTGGAGGCTCCTAGATCAAGCTACGTGGAAGCTCCTACATCATGATAAGGAGATTAAATGGATAGCTAGAAGATGGAAGGCAGGCTCAAAAAGGACAACTGAAGATGAGATAAGGTTAGACAAGTCAAAGTCCAACCGCTACCCCAAAAATGAGGGACATGATCTCCATATCCCTCTCCCTCACTACACAAAAAACGCCCAACACCAAAGAGAGAGGGAGAAAATCGGTCACTTAGGCTATATTTAAGAGATTTTGATCCATTTCATATAATCTTTACATTCACATAACATTTTTACTATATTACTTGTATTCTCTCTCAAGAAAAGTGAATAAAAGAGCAACATCTTTTGAGTTCAAGTGTTAATTACATATTTTAGCATATTATTTCGTAGTAATTTTAGAGTATAAATCGCATCTCGATTATATGTTTTCTTGTTGTAAATTTCAAACCGCATCATTAATCTATGTTGAAATTAACTTTTAAATATTTTAAATTTAGTGCAAAATACACTTTGTACCCCTGATACTATTCACTTTGTACCATTTAAGTCACTGAACTATTAGATGTGACAAAATGGTCTCTGGATTATCAAACGTAATAAAATGGTCCCTAAATATTTTTATATAATTGATTTATTTTTAATATGATAATAAGTATTTAAAATAAATTTTTAATTTTTTTTAAGAAGATTAAAAGTTTTGAAAGTAAAGTTAAAATCATAATTAGTATCAATAATCGATATAAAATTTCTACACAAATAAATTTCTAAATAGAACTACAATTGATTAATTTTTGCTTTAGAAGGCTAAGGATAGTTGAATTCATAATTTTATTGACCTTAAAATTGGATTTTTTGAAAAAAAAAATTGGTGAAGTGAGTTTTTGGATTGAAAAATATTATCATGGACTTTTTTTTTTATTATTGTTATAAAGTTTATTTTAAGAGATTTTTCGTAAATTTCTCTTAAGAAATTTATAGGAAATCAGTGTACTATTTTATGCACAAACGTTAATATAAAATGATAACCAAATACTGGTTAATACGAACAAAATTATAAGTATACAAAAAACTCATTTTATTGAAAGCAAGTGCGGGCAAAATTGACTAACTTTTTCAATGGTCACATTGCAATGTTCAAATTCAGTGCGACATCAGCAACATGTCAAGGCAAATCAAACGTTCGTCAAGTTGGGGAACTATTTTGTTACGTTTGATAGTTCAGGGACCATTTTGTGATGTTTAATAGTTCAGGGACCTAAATGGTACAGAGTGAATAGTCCAGGGGTACAAAGTGTATTTTGCCCTTAAATTTATATGGAATATGCATTTTGTACTAGTTTTAATAAATATCTATTATTTATAATTAAATTAAAACCATATAAACTTAAATGGAAAAAATAATATAACATAGGACCTAATTGTAACTTTTCAAAGTTTAGGGGCCAAATTACATAGGACCTAATTGTAACTATTGGACTAAAATTAAGTAAAATTAAATAATTAGCGCTAAAATAGCGCCGGTGAACAGTGCTATTAGCGCCGGTGGATAGCGCTCCGTTGGAGCGCTAAAATGGTGCTTTTTGCACCATTTTATTTTAGGAATCCTATGAACAAAAACGCAGCGGAAATAAAAAGGATTCCTAGAGTCGAATCACTTTAACGTAGGTTTGATGATTTTCAATAATTTACGAAAATATAAACGCAATCAAATACCTTATTGATTCGTTTATTTGCAATTCGCATAACCGCAACTCTGATGAATTTCTGTCTCTAAAGTTCCACGCGAAACAAGCCTTCAAAAGCTCCCCAGGGCTCTCCTTTGATGAAGGTGGACGACTAGCAAGAGTAGAGGGGAGAGGATTTTCCTTTCTTTTTGTCTATTATGTGCTAGAGTTAGGTTTAGTTTGACAGTTTGAAGATTAAATAATCCTCAAACCCTAAGCCCAACTGGGGATCCTCCTAGGCCCTTAGTGGACGTCCATCATGATGGACCAAGTTGGCCCATTCAACTTAGTCTATCTTTTAATATATATATGTAATTCAAATCCAATCCAAATAAATACATATAAAATTAATTAATTAAATTCAAATAACTTAATCTAATTACATATTTGAATTATTGATTTTACCAATTAAATCAATATGTCCTATTTAATTTGTCTTTCCAAAAGATAAATTATTTACACAAAAAGATATCCTCCTTATTTCTTATAGCGCGACTCTTTAGGTTCGTTTCGATTGGCAATGAGAGGATACCAAAGGATGTGAGTGTCACCTAGCCAGTCCCGTAGACTCACATCGTAACCTAATTGATTACGAAATGATTGCATCATTTACGAACCTCTTGATCATAAATAGCGTATGAGTATAATTCCTTCACTGACATATCCCGATCAAGTGAGAGTCATGATTTATGTCAAACTCACAATACTTGATATTGTGCATCCAATCATAGCATGATGAAATTACCAAACTACCCTCTATGTCTTACATGAGTTAGTTTCATTACTTTAGCCAAAGACTTATAATTTCATTTACCAATGATCGCACATGATACTTTCTTGTTTACTATCAAGACAGTGAATCCCATCTTGGTGATCACTTCACAAGTGTTACTTGACTTATTGAGATCGCAATTCGAGTTTGGCCCCACCAAAGGGTGATTTTGGCCTAACTACTCTAGTAACAGATTCAACAGCACAAGTACATTGATCATGACCCTTTAGGTCTAAGGCTCACGCATACTATTATGATCAGTAATCCGATCATTGACAGCCACTGAGTAAATACCCATGTGATCGGATTACTACGAGTCGTGTTTGAATATATCAATTCCATTGGTATATCTATAACATGTGCTCTCACCATCCAATAGTGTTCGACTGGCACTCTTTGTCAGAGCATGTGTCATACAAGCTGATCTTAACGCCCAATTAAGATTCCTTAACTTGTGAACCCCTTTTAATTGATCAGGTGTCAGACTCTCCCCGTGCCACTTCTTTATTCCATAAAGGGCGAAAAGTCAACCTTGATTCACATGGACTACTTGTTCAATACTTGTTAATGCCATGAAGCTTTATATGAACAAAAGAATAAATGCCTTTATTAATGACAAGTTCGTACAACATAAATAGATACCCTATACAATCTATTGTCCTCATTGGCATCTAGGGCATATTCCCAACAATCTTCCACTTGCACTCAATGCTAATTGCTATGGTATCTAATACCCATCTTATCAAGATGGCGCTCTAGCACCGCCTACTCCAATGGCTTAGTGAGTGGGTCAGCCACTTGTCCGCTGAGGCTATTTTCTGCACGGCAATGTTGTCTCTACCAACGATTTCTCGAATAATGTGATATCTCATCTCTATGTGTTTGGATTTATTGTGAGACCTTGGTTCTCTAGCTTGTGCGATGGCTCCATTGTTGTCACACCAAAGTGGCAACTGTTGGGAATCCTGGTATCATACACAGCGGAATTTAAAATCATATCCGGATTCCCACAACGAAGATCAATTTGTTTGTTCATTGATTTTAATTAAAAAGATGAATGCAAAAACTTAAGCTATGTTTGGTTATGTTTTGGAATGGTATTTTGGTGAGAATTATTGGTGAGAAATTTATGAGGACACGTGCGTGTTTGATGAGATTGTGTTTAATTTTATGTTGGGAGTTGGTTTTTGGGTGTATTTTTTTGGTGAGATAATATTTGTTTTGTTTTCAAAGGGAACAAAAGTTACTGTAGCAGTCAAATCATGAAGCTTTTGTCTGTTAGAGAGGAGAGAGAAGAGAGAGATCACATAGAGAGGAGTGTAGGGACAAAGTAGGTGTCGAAAGGTGGAAAATAATTATTATATCTTTTTTTACCAAAAAAGTAGTTTATTTTTTACCAAATATTTTGTGAACCAAACATGATTTGGTGAGCATTTTGGACCAAACATGGCATGAAAACATAACCAAACATTGCCTTACCTTTTCACGTATTCAATCAATCCTCGTTAATTTACAAATCTTCGTTCAACGGTCCACATGTCCCGTCTCTAGATAATCACGTGTCGGAATTGACTCCGGAAATCTCCATCTCTTTTCTCCAGGGGCGGCTAGATGAGAGAGAGAGGATGAGAATTATTTCTCTGTGTTGTATTTCTGGTGGAGGAACTGAATAATGTTATTTTCAACTGTTATGTTTTCTGGCTTGTGTTGGAAGATTAAATAAATCTTCCAACTAAGCCCACCAAAACACACGCCCCTAAGGGCCCAATTGGACTTACATTGGGCTATGTTGACTTTAGTTATCTTAGCCCAATTAATTTAATCCTATGATATTGAATCCAATTAAATATACACAAATTAAATTAATATTCTAATTAATTAATTGACTAAATAATTAATTAATATCATAGTTGACCTAGTCAACATACTTAATTTAATTATCTATGTTTAATCTAATTAAACAACTAATTAAATTAATTAGTCCAATTAATTCGTCATTCAAAAGGACAAATTACCAAAATGCCCTCCAAATACAACAATCAATTTCCTTGTCTATTCCTATAGCACGACTCTCTAGGTTCGTCTCGATTAGCAATGGGAAGAAGCCAAAGGATGTGGGTGACACCTAACCAACACCGTGGCCCCACATTGTAGCCCAATCGAGTACGAAATGACTATGTCATTACGAACCTCTAGATTATAAATACTGTATGAGTATAAGCCCTTCACTGACGTATCCCGATTGAGTGAGAGTCATGGAATATGTTGAACTCACAGGACTCGATGTTATGCTAAGAATCATAGTAACATGAGATTACAGAACTACCCTCCGTGTCAAACACGAGTTAGTTCATGAGCTCTGACCAGAGACTTTTAATCTCATTTACTCATGATCGCATAGGGTACTTCTCGTTTACTTTCGAGACAGTGAATTCCATTTTGCTAACCAGTTAACACTGCTACTTGCTCATCAAGCCGCACTTCGAGGTCGACCCCACCAACGGGTGAATTGGATCTAACTACTCTAATGACAGACTTGATGTCACAAGCACATCTTCAACTTGATTACTCAGGTCAAAGGCTCACGCATACTATCATAATCAGTAATCCGATCATTGACAATCACTGAGTAAAAACCCATGCGGATTACTACGAGCCGTGTTCGAATACACTAATCTAATCCAATCAATGTATCCATGACACAAACTCCCACTATCCCATAGTGTTAGAGTGGCACTCCTTGTCAGAGCATGTGTCATACAAGTCCACATGAATCTCAATGCCCAATTGAGATTCTCTGACTTGTTAACCATTTAAGTGATCAAGTATCAAACCCTTCCAGTGCCCATCTCCTTAACTACTATAAGGAGTGCGAAGGTTTGCCTTGACACACATGGATTAGTTGTTCATTTAAGACTTATAGATGCCATTAAGAAATATATGAACAACTTGCTAATGCCTTTATATGATTAATAGGTTGTACAATATAAACGAGTGCCCTATTCTCTAATTCCTCGTTGGCATCGAGGGCATAAACCCAATAGCAACAGCAGCTCCACGCTAGGAACAACTTGAAGTTCTTCCATGAACTTCTTAATCTAAAGAGCTTCTTTGGATGCCTCTGAGGCTGCCACGTATTCAGCTTCAGTAGTGGAATCAACAGTTGTGCTTTGCTTGGAACTTCTCCAAGACACTGCTCCACCGTTCAGAGTGAATATGAACCTAGAGGTGGACTTTTGATCATCGATGTCAGATTGAAAATCTGAATCGGTGTAACTGTCCACTTTCATTTCTCCATTGCCATATATGAGAATCATATCTTTTGTTCTTCTCAAGTACTTTAAGATAGGTTTCACTGCAATCCAATGCTCTTTGCCTGGGTTAGCTTGAAACCTACTCACCACGCTCACAGTATAAGCAAGATCCGGTCACGTGTATAACATTGTGTACATAAGACTTCCCACTGCTGAGGCATTGGAAACTATGCTCATCTCTTTTCTATCTTCTTCACTTTGAGGACTCATCTTTTTAGAGAGATGAATTCCATGTCTCAGGGGCAAAAGATCTCTTTTAGAGCTCTCCATCCCAAATCGCTTTAGGACTTTCTCTAAGTAGAGGATTTGGGAAAGACCTATCATCTTATTTGATCTATCCCTGTAGATGCGAATTCCTAGGATGTAGGTAGCTTATCCCAAGTCTTTCATGGAGAATGTGCTTGAAAGCCATGTCTTAATTGAAGTTAGCAGACCTACATCATTGCGTATAAGTAGAATATCATCTACGCATAGCACCAAGAATGAGATCTTGCTCCCACTGACTTTTTTGTAGACACATGGTTCATCCTCATTTTTTATGAAGCCATAGCTTCATACTTATTGATCGAAACGAAGGTTCCAACTACAAGAGGCCTGCTTAAGTCCATAAATAGACTTATTCAATTTACAGACCTTATGAGAATCCACTTCTGATATGAAACCCTTGGGCTGTTCCATATAGATTTCCTCCTCGAGGAACCCATTTAAGAACGCGATTTTCACATCCATTTTCCAGATTTCATAATCTAGGTATGCAGCTATGGCAAGTAGAATTCTAATAGATTTGATTATAGCTACAGGCAAAAAGGTTTTCTCATAGTCAATGCCCACCTTTTGACTATACCCTTTCGCCACTAGCCTGGCATTATAGGTATCTACCTTGTCATCCAGACCAATCTTTCACTTATAGATCCATTTGCATCCAATGGGTACAATACCTTTGGGTCGATCTATGAGAGTCCAGACTTGGTTCGAATACATTGAATCCATTTCTACTTTCATAGATTCATGCCACTTTGAAGAATCCATGTCCGTCATTGCTTAGTCATAGCTAGAGGGATCTTCTCCATGGTTTTCTTCCGCTACTGAATACAGGTTATGCTCTTCTTGTAGCAGATAACATATCTCTCAGGCGGTTGAGATACTCTAGTAGACCTTCGCGTTGACAGCTGTGTCATTGCTGATTCGGGTTGGGTATCTTGAACAGTGTCTTCCAAAAGAGATTCACTTTGTTCTTCGAGAACAATTTCCCTACCAGCTCCACCTTCTCGAATAAATTCTTCTTCGAGAAAGATCGTCTGTAAGGCTACGATGATCCTTTGATCATCATGAAGGTAAAATAGGTATCCCATGGAATCTTCAGGATACCAACGAATCGTCATTTCAAGGACCTACCCTGTAATTTCTCTACCTTCATCTTTTTCACATAAGCTGGGCAACCCCATATTTTTATGTGTTTCAGATTAGGCTTTCTTCCACCCCATATCTGATACGATGTTTTAGGAACAGATTTGGAGGGACATCTGTTCAAATGTGAGCAGCCGTGAGCAGCGCATGCCCCCACAATGAAATGGGCAAATCCATGTAGTTGAGCATGGATCAAACCATGTCCAACAGCGTTCGGTTTCTTCGCTATGCTACGCCACCACCACGGTCAGACCGAAGTGTTTTGATACGATGCCCGGTTTGGTTTTCCACTAAAGTCTTGAGTTCAATGAATTTTTCATGTGATTCAGACTTGTACTTCATTAAATATTCATAGCCATAGCTAGAATGGTCATCGGTAAATGTTATGAAGTACTAAAAACCACTGCGGGCCTCATTTCTAAAAGGGACGCACACATTAGTATGAATCAACCCTAAGACCTCAGAGGCTCTTTCAAAATTTCCGTGAAGGGGGATTTGGTCATCTTGCCTTGAATACAAGACTCACAAGTAGGATAGGGATCAGATCCTAATTAGTCTATGACTCCATCCTTTTCTAAGTCGTCTAGTCTATGTTCCCCGACATGACCTAATCTTAAGTGTCATAGTTGTCTTAGGTTCGTATCATACAAATTGCGCTTTCTCGTTACAACATTAATATTGCAATTATTTTGGACATTAACATAATATAAACCATTTATATAAGATGCACTGCCAACCATTTATTTCTAAAATAAATATCACAAGCATTGTTCATAAAGGAAAATAAATAACCTTTCCTGACCAAAATAGGAATTGAAACAATATTCTTAAGCCCATTTGGGCAAAACAAGGCAATCATCTAAATGTAAACAATGACCAGACAATAATTTAATAGAAGTGGTCCCAATGCGTGTGGCTGCTACACTATGTCCGCTGCCAACATTGATCATCACTTCTTTGTCCTCCGGCTTCTTACTTTTTTCCAGCTCCTGATTCAAAACACATATGTGAGTACTAGCTCCAGAGTCTAGAATTCAGGAAGTAGAAAAAAATAGTAATAGAACAATTTGTTTCTAAAACATTAAGTTCTATACCTGAAGCAATCTCCACTTTCAGCTTGAGATAGTCACGCTTCCAATGTCCCATCTCACGTCAATGAAGACATACGTCTGTTTTCTTTGCACCTCTCTCTTTGAACCTTTTTCCCTTGTCTTTTCGTATGTCACTCGAGGCTTTTGACACTCCTAGTTGTTTTTTGCCTTTAGCTTTCCATTTTTTAAAAGGCTTAGATGCCCTAGTGGTAATAGCTAAAGCAACCTCCTTCCCATTGGGCTTTATCTATCCTTGAGCAGTTGAGAGCTTGTTCATCAGCCCAGCTAATGTGCACTCAATGTCATTCATATTGAAGTTCACAATAAATTGCGAAAAGGATTTGGGTAGTGACTGAAGAATGAGGTCCGTTTGAAGGTGGAAATGCATGGTGAAGTCGAGAGCTTCCAATCTCTCGATCATGGAAATTATTTTTAAGACGTGGGTTCCCACATCTTCTCCTTCACCCATTCTTGTTCCAAAGACCTCTCTCGATATGTCATATCGAGCAGTTCTACTGTGCTCTCCATACAGTTCCTTGAGATGCAACAATATTGACTTGGCATCATCCATGTTTTCATTAGATCACTGGAAATCATTGTTCATAGAGCCGAGCATGTAACCTTTAACACGGATGTCATCCTTGATCCATGTGTTATAGTTATCATGCGTGTCCTCATCGTCATCATCCCCAGGGACAGAAAGACGGTTAGCCTCGAGTACATAGCCCAGTGACTGTAAACTAAGGACAATCCTTAAGTTTCTGAGCTAGTCAACAAAGTTTGGTCCAGTGAGGACATTCTTTTCAAGCAGAACTGATAGTGAATAATTAACCATGTTGAGAGAGATATATTTGATTGCAAAAAATAAACCAAGATTTCATTAGATGATTATGTTGTATCCAAGTAAAATTAAGACTTTAACTTGACTTGGCTCCCACTACACTTTTCAAACCATTGCACTCCCACTTGGATAGATTTTGTAGTGAGTGATTGAGTTCTTAAAAAAATTCAATGAGTTGCAATCTGTTTCGATACATGGCTCATTGGAATCTTTGAAGTGGCGTTCCACGCCAATCAGTCCAACTGATGGTTCAATCTTACTTTTGGCTCATGGATCACTTAACCTCAACCTGTAGCATAATATCAGTGGCGATCCATCTAAGTACTTTCCCATCAACTACTATCGATTTAACAATTGAATCTCATTTTGCAACCTGTAACGGTATATGGAATGAGATTTGCTTAGACCGATGGCATCAAATGCACTTAGGGAGATTTGAACTAAGAAATTAGTGATGACCCCCATTAGTCGGGACGATGCCATACATTATTCATAATTCCATCTCTCAAAGTTTGATGGAGAGCTAGGATATCCTATATCCCTTTCTTACTTAGTATCTTAAATTTGAGAGAATTTATTAATTTCATATGGAATAAAGCGAATTGAACCATACAATTATAAAAAAAAATCTAGTAATTCTATCATCATGCATTCCATGGACATTCTAGATTGGTCTAAGCCAATAGACCAATCAGGGGAAAGAGGCCTATATCAAATCTAATCTTGATAAGCTCCGGGCTCCAAGCTCTAGAAGGTCCAACTCCTAATTACATATTTAGAAGCACCCTATAGATGATTCGACCGAAAATAAAATACAAACTGGGGGGCATAAAACGGCCCATTACAACCCAGATAATACAAAGCGGTAAAACCCTAAGTCCATGGGATGCATCCACCATAACATACATCAAAGCATATAAACAAACTATTCAAAATTATGTTGGCATAGATTTGAAAATTGAAAAAGAATTCATAATTAATTAAATCCAATTTAATTACAAAAAGATGAATTTATTTTCAATTTAAAAATAAATAAATAAATTTAATTTAATTTATTATTAAAAACTAAGTCTAACTTCTTAATTATTGTGAAAACCCAATTCCAACCACGAAAGAAAATAAATCCAATTTATTGTTTCGCCAGTGGAACCATAAACTAACTCTAATTAATTTATGATGTAATTAAATCCAATTTAATCATTAAATTAAATCTAATTTAATTGTAGAAAAACAAAATCAATTTTAATAGGGAAAGGGATTAAATTAACAAATTTGGGCCAAATTTGTCTATTGGGTCAAACCCAATATTCATTAATATATATATATATATATATTAATATATATATATATATAATTATCGTTGGGCCAGGCCCAGCAATTGCGAATGCTCTCATTCGGCAGCGCGCTGGGCTCGGCCCACCCCTATTCACTTGGCCCAGCGCGTGTATCATATAGCTGGGCTTAGCCCAGCACCGAATGTTGTGTGCTGGGCCAAGCCCAACACCTATTACCAATTAAATCAATCTGTCCCCTTTTAATTTGTCTTTATAAAAGATAAATTATTTACACAAAAAGATATCCTGCTTATTTCTTATAGCGTGACTCTTTAGGTTCGTCTCGATTGACAATGGGAGGATATCAAAAGATGTGAGTGTCATCTAGCCAGTCTCGTGGACTCACATTGTAACCTAATCGATTACGAAATGATTGCATCATTTACGAACCTCTGGATCATAAATACC
This sequence comes from Buddleja alternifolia, assembly GCA_019426215.1. NCBI lineage: Eukaryota > Viridiplantae > Streptophyta > Magnoliopsida > Lamiales > Scrophulariaceae > Buddleja > Buddleja alternifolia. The sequence goes on along the minus strand of CM033392.1, from coordinate 17,215,701 downwards.
GTATGAGTATAAGCCCTTCACTGACATATCCCAATCAAGTGAGAGTCATGGTTTATGTCAAACTCACAACACTTGATATTGTGCATCAGATCATAGCATGATGAAATTACCAAACTACCCTCCATGTCTTAATGAGTTAGTTTCATTGCTTTGGCCAAAAACTTATAATTTCATTTGCCTATGATCGCACGGGATACATTCTCGTTTAGTATCGAGACAGTGAATTTCATCTTAACGATCACTTCACAAGTGCTACTTGACTCATTGAGATCGCACTTCGAGGTTGGCCCCACCAAAATGTGATTTGGGCCTAACTACTCTAGTAACAGATTCAACAACGCAAGTACATTGATCATGACCCAACATGTCTTAAGGCTCAGGCATACTATTATGATCAGTAATTCGATCATTGACAGTCACTGAGTAAACACCCATGTGATCGTATTACTACGAGCCATGTTTGAATATATCAATTCCATTGGTATATCTATCATATGTGCTCTCACCATCCAATAGTGTTCGACTGACACTCTTTGTCAGAGCATGCGTATACAAGTCGAATCTTAACGCCCAATTAAGATTTCTTAACTTGCGAACTCCTTTTAAGTGATCAGGTGTCAGACTCTCCCCGTGACACTTCTTTATTCCAAAAAGGGCGAAGAGTCAACCTTGATTCACATGAATTGCTTGTTCAATACTTGTTAATGCCATGAAATTTTATATGAACAAAAGAATAAATGCCTTTATTAATGACAAATTTATACAACATAATTAAATGCCCTATATAATCTATTGTCCTCATTGACAACTAAGACATATATTAGCACATGCCCTCAGTAAGCTATAACACCACTCCACGATATTCCACAAACTTTTGGTGGATTCGATTGAAATGTCCAATAATTATGTCAGAGCAGCATCAATATTTGAGAAGAAAGTGTAATTCATTTTTCAAAATATAATATCTTCTTTTATAGATATGAGTAATGTGCCATAACTGTAACAAAAATTAATATTAATGATAAAAAGTAAGTAATAATGTCAAAATTCTCATTATATATACATAATGAATGACAATAATTTTTATTTTGTCACAATGAAAAAGTTTTAGTAGCAAAAATTATTTTTATATTGTCACTAATGACAATTAGCAACACATATTTAGTGACAACGATATTTATTATCACTAAGTTGTGAACTAAGAATGTGTCACTAATTATCAATAATGACAATAATTTTCTTGTCTTTATAAAACAAAAAAGAGAATCACTTTCGTGACAAAATAAATTTTTTTGCCAACAATACATTTAATTATTGATAGCTATTTTGATATTGTTTTTTGACATACATCTCGTAATATATTTTTTTTAATTGCATTTGTTTAACAAAACACATAATAAAATATCAATTACTCATTTATTTAGGGATAATTACATGCACACCTCTTCACTTAGTGGATAATTACCACGAACTCCCTTAGATTCTATAAATTATCAAAACACCTACAACTCAAAAAAGAGAGGACAAAATTATAATTATTTGCTACTGACAGATGACGAAACTCTAATATACTTTTATTGATGAAAGAAGTTATGCTAGGTGTTTCTTATAATTAGGGTCTCTCGTATGGGTGTTTATGTAATTTCCCATTTATTTTATGACAGTATGATGTTTTATATAGTATAAGTTGTTTAGAAAAAGAAATACATCCAAGAACTCAACTTCTTTTTACTTTATATATAATTGAATTATAACGGTGGAAACGTGAGAGTTAGAGTAGGGGTTTGAACACTTAACTTCTCACTTAATAATGATAAGCTAACCAAAGATCTGTTGGTCTAATGGTATCCACCTCCCACTTTATGTGAATGCCCTGGTTTCGAATCCGAGCTACCACAAGTTGTGGCTCTTCCCTCCTTTATGGAGCTAGATAGAGTGTTTATGACTCATGATTATAACTATCAACCGGAGTTGTTGAGCTAAATATATAGGGTATCCCCTCCTCTTGAATAAAAACAAATAAAAAATAGTGATAAGCTAATAACCTTCAACCAAAAGGTTGTTGGCAACTTCTTAATTTGGTCCTTTTTCATGCATGTTTTTTCTTCATAACCCCAATCTGGTCAAATTCAGACCATTCAAATATTTGCGACTTGAAACTTTGTAAATTGCATGCTAATATAATAACAAATATCGTTTGGTTTCCAACACAAATTTCACCTACTTCTGGTCCCAACGCTATACTACATGATGGTAGGTGGCTTTTATACGAGCACTTATTTGTTCGGACAAGATTGAAAATGGCAACGGCAGAAAACATGTTTCACGCTGCTGAATGATGCCTTGTTTTTAACTTCACAAAACAATAGAGACATGTTAAAAATAGTGCAATATATATAGACAAATTCTGTAAAAGAAAAACGGAAACCAAGACAAACACTAAAACATAGTTGTTGTTTTTGTGGTACAAAAAATGAATATACAAAGTGTTTTGATCTCATAATTAATTATAAAATATTGCGCTTTAGTGTACTCATTTTGTTTAAAGTATTTCAATTAGAAGGGTTTTGATTTTCCCAAAAAGAAGTAATTGAACGCTATAAATAAAATCAAGAACATTTGTTAAGTATTAGTTTAGGGACGAAGTCAGAAATTTTGGTCCGGACGAATACAAAAATAAAATGTTTCAAAGCTTAATATTTTTAATTTTTTAAGGCGCAAAAATTTTAAATATTAAGGGTGGGGGGGCGACACGTACCCTTTGGCTCCGCCACTGATTTGGCCAATATATACCTACCAACTATAATTTAAGAATTAAGAATAAACCCCACATATATAGCGTTCTCAAGAGGGCGAAAATGTAGTTGTGCACGTAAAAATATTTAGAAATAAAATAGGGATACTTTATTCAATTTGAAAGTGGTAGGCACCAACAACCAATATCCTAAGCTTTCCAATGGTTGGACTTGAATAAACAAAACAGACCTTTCCCTCACCAAGAAAGAGTAAACTGAATTATAAGGGGAACAAAAGGGTGGAAGTGCAGTGGTTTCAGTCAATATTTCCTCTGCATATTGTTATGTTTTTAATTTCCTCTAAATACGGATATACTAGAAGACTTCATCTATAAAATTGAATGAGTTCAAATCACTATATATTTTATTTTCCTTAATCATAATAGATATGTAAACATTAAATTATGATTAAATCAAGAGGCGAAGCTAATAATATTCCATAATTATGAGATCATGAGTTCGAATTTCTCGAAAAATGTGTGGTTGTCTCTATTTTTATCGTAATTTCTTCGTTGACACTATCATTTTGATAAATGTTGAAAGTTGATTATCGATTGATGTAATGAAATATGTAACTGCCCCAATCAAGAAAAGAGACGCAAGGGATTGAGGAGAACCTTGTGGTCAAAAATTTAGGGGATGAAAAAAAAGAGTTAATGGAATTGAGGTATTGATATTAGGGATGATCGCGGTTCGATTTTGCGGTTTTTTTTAATTAATTTTAAACCAAATTGTCAAGTGCCGTTTGGTGAAAATAAAATTTGAAATAATTCGTAACTAAGAAAATACTTGTGCGAGACATTTATCATACGTTTAGAATAAAAAAGATACTAGTGTATCACTTTAAATATCTATTTTTACACTATATAAATATAATATGTACATATTTTCATATATATAAATATATCAAATAGATACATAATCATATATAGAAAAATGTCTTAATATAGCTTGTATGAAAAGTAGGATGAGAAATTTGTATATAACCAGTATTAAAAAAAATGGCATGTTGTAATTATTTGTTTATTAAAATTTGTGAACTAAAATTTGCAAAAGGATTGTAAAATATATTATAAGGTTATAAAGCAATAGGTAATCTAACGCGGCATTGTTATTACAAATAATTGTGATAGTTAAATAGAACAAATGTCATAAATATTATCTTTAATACATTTTTTTGTCAAAACTCTTCAAGTGTTTATTACATTAAATAAAATATAACACCAAAATATTATAAATATTATCACTTTGAAAGAATCAAGTACAAATGTTGATTGAACATATTATTAATCATGTAAAAGATATAACCATATAATCTCAATAACAAATATTAAATAAAACTACAAAGAGGAATAGTATACCGAGTAAAACCTATTAAAAATTCAAATTAAAAAAGAATAATAAGAAATATTTATATATATATATATATGTATGTAGGCGGTGGCGGTGCGGTTCGGTTTTTTTAATACTAATTTTGAAACCAAACCGCATAGGGCTGTGCGGTTTTTATTTGAATTTTAAGCCACGGTTTGCATAGAAAATTAACAAAAACGGTGCGGTTTTTCAAAACCAATGCTCACCCCTAATTGATATGCCCTATTTTGGGTATTATTTTGAAACTACAAAAATACTCTTTAAAAATCATTATACATCCAAAAAAGCTCAAGATCCGCATATTTCTGTATGGGTCGGGTCTTTTGACCGGAGACTGACTCAATGACCTGTCGTTGAAAACCATTAGATTTGACCACGTGGCAGCATTCGAGCGACCAGTGTGTCAGACCCTGATCTGTGTATCTATAAATGCTCTCATTTATGACTAGATGAGGATTACACAATCATTTTACAAAATACTCTTATATTTGTTGAGAACATAACGACCCTAAGCTTTTTATTTAGATTCAGAGTAAGTTCTCTATATACAATTTGAGGCTTATGTCTGATAAGATAACACTTAAATTACATTAGACTTGATCTCACGTTAGGTATGTAGACAACTATGTCGCTTGAATGCAGTCTATAATCCTTCAACCTCAGGGTTGTGTCTGACCCGAGTCTTGACTGCTCTGATTCGTTTACCCTGCTGAAAAACAACTCAGATCAGGTATGATCCAGTGAATTCAACCAAATACACAACTCTAGAATCAAGCAAAAGATTAGAAAACAGGGCTCTTCTATATATGTTTAAAATGTGTAATTAGTACCCTTGAAGAAATATATATACACACACTATATACATACTTATAATTAGTACTTTGGTAAGTTGCATTATAAGCATGCAATTAAGTTAATCTATATATCATAGTAAGTTGCATAATATGCAGGCAATTTAAATTAGTACTTTAGTAAGTTTTATATACAATATGCATGCAATTAATTTAGTCAATTCTAGTCATTTGAATAATATACATGCAATTAACTTAATACACTCTGGTAAAGTTGTTTAATTATATTCATATGCGATAAACTTCATAACATGTATACATGTAATTAGATTAGAAAGTCGGTTAGTTGCACAATATCCATGCGATGACCTTACCCTACGTTGGTAAATTCAATTGTAGTATAATATGCATGCAACTGGATTAGCATACATGATAAATTTCATAATCTGCATGCAATTAAATTAGCACTTTGGTAAGTTGCAAAAATATCCATGCAATTGCCTCACCGTACTCAGGTAATTAATAATTACATAAAATAATACTAGCGGCCGGCAATGCGTGTGCAACGAATAATTGAATACAATAAGTGCATATGTATAGATAGTGTGCAACGAATAATTGAATACAATAAGTGCATATGTATAGATATGGTACTGGTGTAAAATTATAGTAAAGGAGAGCGTTGAAAGTTTGGTTTAACAAAACATGTAATTGCAAAATAAAGTAGAAATGACATATAATCCAGCGTAAACATACATTTGAAAAAAATTATTTACAATGTTATATACAAACAAAGTGAACATTGAAAACTATTTACAACTTCAATTGCAACCCCTATTAGGGTGAATAATTACAAATTCGCACAACAAACTCGTGTCACGGACCTGCATTCGTATTTGTTTGGAGATTAAATGACATATAGAGATTTTACTATTTTAATATAACGGATGTTAAATATAAATTCAAAAGAATTACCTCATAGTTGCGTTGCAATCACACTTGTGTTCTTTGACGTACGTCTGCGAGCCACTTTTGATAACGATGCTTGAAATACTAAAATGAAAATAAGAATTAAAATGTAATGAATATATTTTTTGTAAATAATAAGAATTATTTTTTGGGATTAATGCAAAAAAAAAAAACCTGTGTTAATGCGAAATTGCAAAAAAACACCTGTGTTAACGAAATAGGCTAAAAACCACCATGGTTCTTAAAAAGTATGCAAATAGTGGATTTTTGGAAAGAAAAAAAAGAGCTTGTTTTTCACCTTAATGACATGTGTTTTTGTCATTTTTACACTCTCCAAACAAAGAAACATGTCATTAAAGGTGAAAAACATAAAAAACACGCTTTTTTTTTTCTTTCCAAAAATCCACTATTTACAAACATTTTAAGAACACGTGATGGTTTTTAGCCTATTTCGTTAACACATGTGCTTTTTTGCAATTTCGCATTAACACAAGGATTTTTTTTGCATTTATCCCTTATTTTTTATAAGTTGTTTAATATGTCACTAGATTGTTGCTTAATTTGGTAAGTTGTATAATATACGCTTAATAAGCTGCAGCATGATATGCATGCAATTAAATTAATTTACTGTAGAAAGTTGAATAAGATGCGTAATTTATTTTGGGAAACTTATTACATACATATGCAATAAACATGGCCACTCGGGTAAGTTGCATAACATATATGCATGATACTAAATTAATCGACTCTAGTAATTAAATTGCTTAATATGCACACAATTAATTAATTTAGTTAGTTTATTCCTGTAAATTGCATAATATGCATGTAATTTGGTCAGAGTCCAAGGCAAACTGCATAATATGCATGTAATTTGGTCAGAGTCCAAGGCAAACTGCATAATATTCATGTAATTGTATTCGATTACACCTTATGACAGTAACTTTCTTTCTCTATTTAGAAAATCTGTATCTTGTGCATGTAATATATATATATATATATATTTCGATTTAGCGTGAAATACACTTACCAAATAAAAATATTAAAGAAGAAGTTAAAAATATTCTGCTTGTTAATTCACAACAAAATGACCCCTAGACCCAATGGCGGATCTAGAAATTGAGTTCAGTGGGGGCACTAGGAATTTTACCAAGGAGGGTGCGGGGGGTTTGCCCCCCGCAGTACGGTACGCTATATTTATGGGGGGAAATATAATAACTAATTAGGTTCAATTACAATTTTTAACATAATTTATACTTTTATACTTCTTTTGTTATAGCCAGAATTTTGAGTTTGGGGGGGGGGGGGAAACTCAAAGTAAAAGGAGAAAACGTGATATTTGTCGATCTTGAGGGGGTGAAATTCAAATATAAAAAATTTTATAAGATAAAAAAATAATTTTTCAAAATTAAGGGGGGCATTTAATACTTTCAAAATTGAGGGGGCACAAATGTAATTTATAATTAAAAATTAAAAAAAATTTATACAAATGTAATTTACAATTAAAAATTAAAAAATATGCATATATTATATTAAAAAAAATTTTATTTCAGTGAGTTCCCCCTCCCCCCCCCCTAACACTTAGATCTACCCCTGCCTGACCCCTTATAATTCTGCTTTTGGCTTCGGATAACACGTTAGTTTTGTTGCCATAATTCTCAATTCCTCAATAAAGTAATGAAAAGTTACTTTTCATAAAAATAAGTAAAAGAATGTACCAAAAATAAAAAAATAAAAATAAGTAAAAGAAAGTGCTGCATGCACACATGAAATGAACGTTCTTTCTTTTCTCTACTCTCTCTCTTTTTGTGTGGACGTTTTGGCCCAAACCCATTTGTTTTGTTTTCAACCTTAATCCATTGATAACGTGAAGAAGTAAAAGAAAAAACTTAACATATGGACACATGAAGCTAACAAGTTTGGATCTAGATGATAATAAACCTATAAAATTCAAGTTATTTGTATGTTTTTAGATATTTTCTTTTCACATATAGCGTGCACATGATAAATAAAAACGAAAAGAAACACTACCCGAAGAACTGATCCAAATTGATTACAAGAGGTCATTTTAGGCTTATTCATTGTTTTGATTAAGAATGATGGATAGATGTACGACTCGGAAATAATGTGCTACCCCACAAGATGTACGTAATATTAGTTATGTATAAAGCACGAAAGTACGGACTTAAGAAAAATACTACAAGTATAAAATTGTGAAATTAAAACTAATAATATTTTCTGCCAACATTAATTACACTATTAACAATTTATTTGACTTCAGAGTAGAAAAGTACTTGTAGCTTTCCGTAGATCGTTAAATGGACCTTTGGAGCAAAACTATTATACCAAACTTTATAAGCGAAAAAGAAAAAAAAAAGTCCTAACAAATAATGAAGAATGGAAGTGGAGAAAGTAATGCAATATTAAAATCCTCATCCAATTAATTAAACACGACTTCACATGTGTGGACACATTAATCTGCCACTAACTATTAAAATAATAATTAACAAATTAATCACAATAATTACGTGGGTTTTTTGTTTCAATATTTATATACAATAAATAAATAAATAATTATAATTATTTTCCTGGTAAAAGTCTCCACCTACCCTCTTTGCATCTCACCGCCACCAAATTGTACAGACACACCAACACACAAGAGATCACCTTCCCGTCAAAGGCTATTTTCGTCATTTCATACCCCATTTCTCAACCATCCCCTTTCCGTGCTCTTTCACAGATTTTATTACTTTCCCTATTTTCAATATATATATATATATATATATATATATAAATGTATATATAATTAGTACGGAAAAAGAAAAATAACAAATAGAGCAGTGAAAATTGCATGAGCCGCGCGTAGATACGTAAGAGAGGGGGCGTGTGTATAAATAGGGGAGAGACGTCGCTTGAATTTACTCACTTCTGTCTATCTCTCTCTCTCTAAATTATTTCCTCTCTCTAAACTCTTTCTATATATATATTTATAAGTATTTGTAGAGGGAGATTTTTGAATTCTTTCCCTATTGCTTTACGCGGTGGTGGATCCTGATCTGAATTATTGGGGAAAAAAAGGTGAGTTTTCTTCAATTTGATTTACACTTATTTTTCTGAAGGAAATTCGCTTTATCGATAGGGATTTGTCTTAATTGTGTTAGATCTGTCTGTTTTTGTGTGTGCATTAATTTAATGTCGTTTCCGCGGTTCAATCCAGATCTATATGTTCATGTATACTCGTGTATCTGTAAGTATATGTGTTGTTGAAGTTGTGGAGTTGCTGATCAGTTATGGAAAGTTTTGATTTTGTGCATATATGATTGGATCTTAAACAATTGAGTGGATCTACTAATGCTCTGAATGCGGTTGTTGTAATGCTGTTTTAATTAGTTTTTGATTGAATTGTAGTTGGTTACTTCAGCAAATCTACCATGTTGAATTAGTTTTTGATTGTAATGCTGTTTTAATTAGTTTTATGCTTCTGAACGTTTTGTTTGTTTAATGATGATGTCAATAAGGATTTAGGAATTGATTTTGCCTTGCGGTTACATTCTACTTTGCCCTGGAAAACTTGATCAGAACGAAATTAGAAAAATACTGGTTTTACTTTTAAATCATAGTTTGATTGCTATATATTATCAAAATTGCATAGACACTCGGTATACATTATCTTGGTTAGATTTGTTTTATACTGGTTTTTTGTAATATCAATCTGAAAAAGCTATCTTCTCCTGGATTTGAGTGAATATAAGATTTTCAGTTGAATGATTTTCTGTTGAAGAGAATCTAGTCTGAAAACATTGTGTGTAGTATATATGAGTTCCGCTCTGGATACTTTATGGTATAATTGACCTTGTGGTCTACCTTGCAGAGATCGAGCTACGATGTCGACGTTCACACCCAAGAATATCCTTATTACTGGGGCCGCTGGATTCATTGCATCTCATGTTGCAAATAGGCTAATCCGTAACTACCCTGACTATAAGATTGTTGTCCTTGATAAACTTGATTACTGTTCCAATCTTAAGAACCTTCTTCCATCCAAATCTTTGCCCAATTTCAAGTTTGTCAAGGGTGACATTGCTAGTGCTGATCTTGTGAACTACCTTCTCATTACTGAGAACATCGACACTATAATGCACTTTGCTGCCCAGACCCATGTTGATAATTCTTTCGGAAACAGTTTTGAGTTCACCAAGAACAACATTTATGGCACCCATGTTCTCTTGGAGGCCTGCAAAGTTACTGGCCAGATCAAAAGGTTTATTCATGTCAGCACAGATGAGGTCTATGGGGAGACTGACGAAGATGCTGTTGTAGGAAATCACGAGGCATCACAACTCCTGCCCACAAACCCATACTCAGCCACAAAAGCAGGGGCTGAAATGCTTGTTATGGCTTACGGTAGATCTTATGGATTGCCTGTGATCACCACACGAGGAAACAATGTTTATGGTCCAAATCAGTTTCCTGAAAAGTTGATTCCTAAGTTTATCCTCTTGGCCATGAGAGGACAAACCCTTCCAATTCACGGTGATGGTTCTAACGTGCGAAGCTACCTTTATTGTGAGGATGTGGCAGAGGCATTTGAAACAGTTCTTCACAAGGGAGAAGTTGGTCATGTTTACAACATTGGAACAAAGAAGGAGAGGAGGGTTATCGATGTTGCCAGAGACATATGCAATCTATTTAACATGGATCCTGACAAGAACATTAAATTTGTTGACAACAGGCCATTTAATGATCAGAGGTATTTCCTCGATGATGAGAAGCTGAAGAATATAGGTTGGTCTGAGAGGACCACATGGGAAGAGGGGCTGAAAAAGACCATGGAGTGGTACACCAGCAATCCTGATTGGTGGGGCGACGTATCGGGTGCTCTGCTTCCTCATCCAAGAATGCTGATGATGCCAGGTGGAGTAGAGAGACATCAAAGTTTTGTTGAAGAGAAATCTGACAAGTCTGAGTTAGCTGAGAATTCTAACCAGACCAAAATGCTGGTCCCACCTTCCAAGAACAGCCCTTCACCTCAGAAACCAGTTTTCAAGTTCTTGATCTATGGTAAAACCGGGTGGATCGGTGGCTTGCTTGGAAAATTGTGCGAGAAACAGGGGATTTCATATGAATATGGAAAGGGACGTCTACAGGACCGTTCACAGCTTTTGGCTGATATCATCGCTGTTAAGCCAACACATGTTTTCAATGCTGCTGGTGTAACTGGTAGACCCAACGTTGATTGGTGTGAATCTCACAAGACAGAAACAATTCGCACCAATGTTGCTGGTACATTGACTTTGGCAGATGTATGCAGAGAGCATGGCCTCCTGATGATCAACTTCGCCACTGGGTGTATATTTGAATATGATGCTGCACACCCTGAAGGATCTGGAATTGGGTTCAAGGAGGAAGACAAACCCAATTTCACTGGTTCATTCTACTCAAAGACCAAGGCCATGGTACTAATTTTTGTCAAAATTATTAAAAATTGGCGTTATACCTAATTATGTTGACTAATATTTTATAAATTCTTGTCAATCAGGTGGAAGACCTCGTGAGTGAATATGACAATGTTTGCACCCTAAGAGTCCGAATGCCTATTTCTTCAGACCTGAACAACCCACGCAATTTCATCACAAAAATTTCTCGGTACAATAAGGTGGTCAACATTCCCAACAGCATGACAATCTTGGATGAGCTTCTTCCTTTTTCAATCGAGATGGCAAAACGTAACCTAAGGGGCATATGGAACTTCACAAACCCCGGAGTTGTCAGCCACAACGAAATCTTGGAAATGTACAAAAAGTATATCGACCCAGAGTTCAAATGGAGCAACTTCACTCTCGAAGAGCAAGCGAAGGTCATAGTTGCTCCTAGAAGTAACAATGAATTGGATGCATCCAAGCTGAAGAATGAGTTCCCCGAAATGCTATCGATTAAGGAATCGTTGATCAAGAACGTTTTTGAACCCAACAGGAAAACCCCTGTTGTGTAAGTGTTTTAGATTGTTAACCTATGGGATGAATTTGCATTATGTATTCGTTTGATGTGGCACTGGTTACTTCTGTAAGTTTAGTTTACCCATTTTTAGCTCAAATTCTTTCTTTTCTTTTTTTTTTTTTTTTTTTTTTTGGGGGGTGGGGGGTGGGGTACTGCTTTCGACTTTTATAAAATAATGCTATACAGTGATGGAGTTGCTCTGCTAGATCCATCTATTTTACTTCTAAATGCTCTTCTGGAAGTGTGCTGGCTGTGGGTGTAACAGTTTGAAACTATCAAATGAAATAATTTATGTGATAATACTTCACATATGACTATTCATTTTATTAATCTTATTATTATATAATCTTATTCATTTGGGATTTTTTACTGATTAAATTGATTTTCTTAAACCAATGTTTAATATAGAAGGAATAGAACCCAACCCCTACAAATAGTTTGGTGGGGGAGCCAATAGTACAGCAAGTCCAAACAAAATTAAAAGCTGTTTACTTCATATATTTAATTTTGGGGGAATCAATAGTACAGTACTTTGAATTCGAACTTGGAATGAGAGTTTGTCATAAATCTCAACCTAACTTCACGGGTCCAAATCACTTCTCAAAAGCCGTTGACATCATATTATATAATATTTTCTTTTTGGGATTTTTCGCTTGGTCATCCCACATTTTAAGAGTCAAAAAAGAACGATAACAACTTTGTAGCAAAGAGAAAAAAATATAGAGCACTACTTAAATATATATTTCCAAACTTTTGACTTGTTCTAATGTAGAAATTATATTTATGTTTTATTGGGTTCACATTACTGCTCTATAAGATAAAGACAAAAGTGACCTCTTAATCGTCCGCCGTGAACCAAATCCTTTTGGGTTGTCCCACAAAAGTCTATTCATTTCTTAACTCGTGTGAACCTCAAATCACTTTCAACATGTGCTAATAAAACTTTGTTCAAAGGCGAGCCACAATTTAAATATATGAATTTGGCCCAAGTAAAAGCAGACATGAGAGAGAGAGAGAGAGAGAGAGAGACGGTGTTGGCCTAACCCGGCTAGTTACATGGCAAATGAATTATTATTATCATTCGATCAGTGTACAATTGAAGAGAGTGATTAATCACAAAGCGAGTGTTATGATATTTAGTTATTTAGATCAGATGAGTAAGACTAAACCCAGTCTAACCAAAGAGAGGTAGTCGCCTAAACTAAGAAAATAAAGGAAGAAACTAAGTCTTCCTACATAGGCATATAATAAAGTTTTAACTCAAAGGCTACATGTTCCGACTGTTAACACCAACAGTGTTGAACATAATAGTATTTGAACTTCATTATCTTAGGCATCATGAACTCAATAGGATGAGGACGGAGTGGAGACAGCTACTGATGCCATCTCCTTCAGAAACACAACCACGTCATCCGATGTGTTAAGAAGATAACGAGCATTTGTACGAGTACGGCCAACTGCACAAGAAAAGTAGTTCTCCTTTTTGAGATCTAGAACATTCCAAGAAGTATTTTCCGGTGTTGATCGTTTGCTGTTGCTGCTTCCGGTTCCGAAGGTGCTGCCGGTTGATGATTTCTTGTCTAGGTTAAGGCCATGCTGCTGCTGACTCTTAGCATGAGACTTGGAGCTGCTTCTCCCAGTCGGAAGCTTAGGAGATGGTCTTTTGTCAGTGGAGTGCTTCATTGCGTCGCTTGCTTTGGTTCTTGCTATATTCATGGAATCAGTGGGAAGTTCGGGTTCGAAAAATGTGTATACATCCTCGTCCTTAATAAGATAAACCAAACAAGGTTAGAAAAAATAGGGACAGAGGTGCTTCTATTTGGCACTCATGAAAATAAAAAAACTGGGAGTATGAAAATAAGGGTAGTTCTTAAAAGTACAGCAAATAAAACATATTTGAAAACCATAATTGTTACACCCCCAGCGCGCCCATTGAACACAGGATATGTCTCTGAATCCACTAAAGTGTAACCTTAAAATTGGGATCTTGCCCAAAAAGGATATCCAATGTTACATTTGAATTTCTAGGCAGCTATTTATACGACTCAATTTCTTTAAATTTTGTCGATGTGGTGTGATGGACGGGGCTTCACAATAATCCAATGGAGTATGCGAACTTGTGAGAAACTATGCCTTTTTTTTCTTTTTTACAACTCTAAAAGTCATATCGGTGGACCTTGGAAATCTCCCAATTTTATCAGTGAATTCCACCTTTGACATTAATAGCCACCTGCTACTACCAAGCACCTACAAATGCAGTTGGTAGCTGCGGGTGGACAACATAAAGGATTAGCAATTGTATAGCATACATGATATCTGTAATCTGTACGCAAGCAGATATTAATTGAAACTGTTTGGGACAATATGAACTGAATCTAGTGTCAAAACAAAAGTATCCTTCTTGATATGATGTGTTTTAATCATTATCCTAGACGCAATTGAGTATTTATTCATATGTATAGTAAATGCTTTTGCCACAAGGTTCAAAAACCCTTTGAAAAGAAACCCATTTTTTTTCTTCTGAATCATGAAAATAAAATTGAACTCCGACTAACAGTTCCCTAACGTAGTAAAAAAAGCCCATAGACCAGAAATTTCGAGTTTTAACCTTACGCAGCTCATATAGACATATCAAAAGTTCTACCTTGTAAGTAATTTATATATTCCCAAATATGAAATACTGTTATTAACAGGAAAATTTTAGTTCCAGTCAGATGGTGCAGAATCTAATTTATCCAAATTCACATGAAGATCCCCACACAATTGCTTGCTGTTATATGATTTAATTGATTGAAATAGAATAAGACCTCGGTACTTGGATAAAATAATAGCATCCTAACTTCCAAAATTTATGCTAGTCATACTAGATATTCAGACGCATAAACCAAATGATAGGATAATGATGAAACATTTCAAGTAGAAACAGATTAGAGAATATACCTTCCCCAAGAAATGCCCTATGCACAACACATAATCGATTGGTGTACAGATGGCTTTACTATGAACAATCTCTCCCAGTATACGGTCAATAGCTGCTCCCTGTAAACAGGAAAGGGTAATGGACCAGAAAAAATAGTACTCATCACTCAAATGAGAGTAAATCCACTAAAAATGAATCATTCAAATAATTAAGCATTTGAACTGTTCAAGCAGTGCAGTTACCTTTGTAACACCAACTGCTCGCACTTCAACTGAGCGGCTACCTTGGACAACATCAACAGATGAGTTAGATATCGGACCGGTCCAGAGATGCTGCAGCATATCTCTAGCTTGTAACCTTCCAAATTCAACATCTGAAATTATGGAAAAGAAAATACAAGTTCGAACAAAAAGTTAGAAAAGGTGAGGGCGTGAGAATACCAACATAACTGAACTCATTCATTACCTGCATATTTGTAGTTCCATACAAGTGAAGTTTCACGACGCTCAAAATGTGATCTTGGGGTTCTTTCAGTGAAATACTCAAAAACTTGCTGAAATAGTTGTCAAAAGTATCAAGTAATTTTAAGGTTGGATTCAGACAAGAGTATTTAAATGATACAAGTACAAAATGACACGTACCTTTACACTGTCAACCCACTCCATATTTAAGTGCTCTGGCATAGTCGTCATCCACTCTCCTTTCGTAGAACGTAGAAACATCCCATTCTCAGCTGCCAACCACATATCGAACTCCGCAAAGTTCTGCAAAAGCAATTATTTGTGAGGTAAACAGAGCAACAAATAAGGCAAGAGAGACAATAGATGACGTACATCATCCAGGACGCTTCTGTCACTTCCACTGAGGACCACAACTGTGGTATTTGGATCACTACAAAGCATTGACAGAGATCGCTTCAAATCAGGATGCAATTTAAGTTCCATTTCTTTAATCTGATCTCCTCCTCTTCTTCCAGGAGTATCAATTGGTTCCGTCAGTGCAGCATTAAAACCCTGTACAAATAATATATAAACAAGTAAAAAGAAAATTACATTGGTATTTTTTGCATCACCAGATTCGACATGACCCCCAAAACTCAAAATTGGATGACCCTGAGGGAGAAGGATTAAGATCATCAAGCTAATATCAGTACCCTACTGCCATGTTTTGTGAAGAAAGGGAAATATCATATGCAATGTACAAATGCAAATCTAGCTCACTGTCCACACAAGGACCAGGGTTCTTGATAAAATTAGAATTAAATATAAATATAATGCAATTCTCCTAGAAAGACATGCATGACATTAAGGTCAGTTTATGGTTCAAAAATTTTAGTGAGGAATCTGTTTTACAATTCCAGAAGCAGATGTTTTCAATTACTTAGAGACAAAATGACAATATGTGAAAGCGTTTTAGTATATGACAACCAAAACAGATTCAGACAGAAGGAAACTTCATATGTAGAGGATACTAACAAGATATTTCCTGTTTCATGATACAAGCTCCCATTTCAGCTATAAGTTCTCTAGTTTCTAAACTCTAGAATCCATTCACCAATCACTCATTTTACACATTCTATTTAATGTCAGTAAATCATATTTCGTTAGGTAATATAATCTATGACAAATGTGAAGGGATATGACAATTATCCAGCCACATCAAGAAAATACCAATCACTCCCAGGTATAATCAAATAGTCCTCAGTTATCAATTATTTATAGCTGTTTCTGGCACTTACAGAAAAGGTAACTTCTTAAAGATTTGCTATTCACAAAGATCATTTTGTTCCCTAAAGGACAAGAATTTTCTTCTCAAACTGGTAATAAATTGTAAATTTTTTTCTTCCTCAACATATAGAGAGCAGGCAATTAATTTCTACTTTTCTAAACAGGCAGCTAATTTTTACTTTTCAAAACTTTCACGTTTCAAGTTTTATATCCTTTCGGTTGAGACATTCTTTTGGGACAGCTTACAGAGATTCTTTCTTAATGGGCATTTATCTTTTCTATTGCATTCGGTAAGTTTTAGAAGTTACAAAGTTGCATATTGTGAAACACATTACTACATTAAATGTCATATCAATTGCAAGATCACGTATACCAATTTAAAACTTTCGAAGTACTTAAATCTAATTTTGTTTTGCCACTAGTTAGGTATGATTGACATGGAAATCAAGAAAGTCAGTACTTGAGTTTCAATCATTGGGCAGTATCTACCAAAGAAGGTCTTCAAAGAGTAAAGTAATAAAATGAAGAGAAAGAAATCTTATTTGAACAGGCGAAGCTTAATCAATGAGAAAGAACAAAGTCAGTCAAGTCATTTGATTCTGTAGTGAATTTCACTAAGTAAGTGGTACAGCACAAAGATTTCAAAGTTTAATCATTACGCACTGCTTTCAAGTTAGTTATGCACTATCAATATTTCGTAAAATGTTAAATATTGTTCTGACAAACTACCTTCTTGTATGATACTTTTAGCGTTAATTAGTTTTTCCACGATAAGGTTTGATTAAAACTAGCAGAAGAACAGAGAGAGAGAGAGAGAGAGAGACTTGAATTTTACAGTGGTTGACATACTGTTAGTACCAGCTTAAAGAAGAAAAACTATGTAGCTTTAGGATTTAGTTATAATAGGATACATTTATAGTCCCTGAACATATCTATTCGAATATTCTGATGCTTGTACTGTAAAATTTAAAACTCAATAAGTAAGACATCGCATACCAGTATAAGTAACCGATTATTTGACTCCAAGTAACGCTTGATTGCATCAGTGACAACAAGTTGGGGCGGAACTTTTCTTATTCTCTGTTGAGCTTCAATAACAGTATCGTTCAGTTCACTGTAAGCATCAGTACAGAAATTGTTAGGTTTCTTGTAAACTAAAGGTATCAGATTTACCATTTTCCTTTATAACTACTAATATTTGGTGCTGAGAATAAAGAAATATAAGGAAGATCAGGCAATCAATATTATCTTCAACAATTACAATATAAAGACAAATAATTTAAACAAATCTGGGCCAGCTGGTTAACTATGACGCCACCATACATCACTGTTCCAGATGGTTTCTACCAGCAATGACGTAATTTTGGCACGACTTGCAAGAAGATTTAGTTCAACAAGGCATCGGACATGACGTCACAGGATGCAATGAACAAATCCATGTATCTAAATGAAAACAAAAATTTTAGTCTAAGATTTTAGTCTAAGATTTGTTGCTAGAAAGCCAAAGGACCTACAACTCACACACACAGCTAATAAGAACATGCTGCTGCTAACATGCCCTAAACTTCCTTCATTCAAATCGAATATGATCTCAAATAGATTCACCCAAAGAAATAGTGTCGAGTGACATGAATAATGTATATTGGTCTTAAGATCATGAGCATTGAAGTAATTCTAGTATAATTACGACCTGTTTGGACGTTTTGACAACATTTACTTATCGACAGAGCACTATTTGTAGCCAAATGCATTTAATTTGAGTTTTATGGAATTCCAAATCATACGCATTCACAATGACCAAAAAATTTAAGTCAAAATGCATCCAACTCGATTTACAATATACAAAATTATGTATATTCACCAATGAATCATCACAATGTTCAGATGAAACTGCTTAGACATCATATGGTGAATAAAAGAGGATATGAGTGGCTCTTTAGAGAGCCTATAAATTATGGATGAGTTGAACGTAAGTCTAGATGGAATTAAGGAAGATATTAGATTCTATTGTATATAGAATAGTCCAAACTTTTAATTGAGGTGATCATTCAGTGTGGTACCACTTCAAAATCATAGCTTGGCACTAGAAAAGACACAGATCCAAGTCCCCAGCCATTCATATTACAAAAAAATCCGCATGCTTAGCCTCAAAGATAGAAAAATACAATCAGCTTGCACATGAGGGGGCGTATTAAGAAAGTATGCATTAAATGTCATTTTATCTAGGAGCTTTTAACGTTCTAGACAATCAGGTGGTCATTTAATAATCTCAAATCCTATTTTCCACTAGTCATCATTGAACAAGTTTTGTTAAGAGTACAAACCAGTGTTTAGGAAGATTGTGGTAATTCATATCAAAGAACATTCTATACATCTTACTATCAGCACCAACATTACATGATAATTAAGTTGCTGTTTTTTGTTTATTCAGATTCACACAAGCACCAATAGCTTTTTCTTTTCTTTTCTTGTTTCCTTCTTTTTCAGGAGAAAAAAAAAGTTGTATATTTCCCTCGGTGTAGTTTATGTACCTATTTACTGCACATTTATCAGGTGTAGACATATTACATGAAAGAGCACTAGCCTCAACAAAATCACTGGGAAAGGTAGCCACAGTTGGTAAAAGGACACTGGGTTAATGAGAACACAAAAAAGTATGACAAGTCAATCCAATGGCGTCAATTAAGAAACCAAACAACACTGCTTCAGCCAATCTTAACAGTGATGATTTGTGACACTTATCGTTCCAAGTAAAGATCAACCATCCGAGCAGACCTGTTCATAGGTTTTATCCACTACTGTAAACTGATGGGATATAATCCATAGGAAAATACTTCACATGGTTTCTAGGAAACTCTGTATGAGGTTGGATATGTCTTTGTGAAGACATACCACAAGATGAAAGACTTTTGAGATATAGAAGAGTGTGTCAGGATTTCATAAGCTGCACTCAAATACTTTCTCTGAAAGAACAAAATGGGAAAGCCGTAATAAGTTTTGAGGAATGTACTAGAGATCTTCATTACAAGATTTCTTACAACCTTTTCATTTTACCTTGTCAATTTCTCAGTTTGATTGCTTTTAAGTTTCCAGAAATTCCCAGTTCATTTAATTTATCTTCAGAAAGCTTCTCAAGATTCTGCCTAAACACCTACTTGACCCAAATTTTGGGCTACCATACATTAATATCCTTTTAGCTTCTTATACATGCTTCCAGTTAAGGAAACTATGTTGCTTTGTCAATTGGCAAAACTTGATAAAAAATGGCCATAAAATTAAAAAATCCCTAATTCCTGATGGCAGCCACACTACCGATGAAAACAAGACCAAAGTTATAGTCGTCCAACAAAATAGAAACAGAAACTTATAGATAATGAGCACTTTTCATTTCCGTGTGTCATTTGTACTAAAATTTCTTCATTAATACTTGATGCATTTTTAAGTTTTAATAAACTAAAGTATTTTTTGTTTAAAGGTAAGGTAACAATATATGTAGCTTGCACTGCATACAGAAATACTGCTACTCTCTCATACGTCAACATATTCTAATGTTCATCTCCACTTCGGAAATGCAAGCCAAACGTCCAGAAAGGAGGAGGTTGAACAGAAAAAGAAAAACTACGAAATTGTCCAACTGACAGGAAAAGAGAAGGCATATCCTCCGCCAAACATATATTAACATATATAAGATAACCTTGGAGACATTATTATTTTTGGCAGATAGCCAATTAGTTTCCTTCTGATAGGTATCAAAGCAAGGCAGGAGCATGTTAAACAGGGGTGATCAGGGCACTTTCGTGAGGCCAAAAGGCTGGGGTCTACAATGAGCATATTACAATCGGGTAGAATGATGGAAGAACAATCATAAGCTTGTCTTTAAAGTCTAATGGCACCCTCTTGGTGCATAAAACCCCATTTAGGTCTGTGTAGACAATGCGCCACTGCTTAAAGGGATTAGACAACAGCTACGTGTCTTCATTTACAGGTCTGTATCCACTACGAGATTGGATCTCTAAATCGAAACACAGAAAAGCCATGAATAAACTCAAGATGCATCCTTTTTACTAAAACGTGTGCATCGGGAACCATAAACTTCCTATTCAAATGCTATGAAATGCAGCCAAACTCAATCCAAGGTAATAAGCTCAATAGTCCAGGGAAGACTAATTTTTCAAAGCAAACAGAGACATATCTCTTGTGAAACCGAAATTCAAGTAACCTAATTCAAACTCCTCAACTGTCACGAGATAACTCAAGCCTTTAATGAGGTCAAAAGGCTGGGGTATCAAAGCAAGGCAGGAGCTTGTAAAGAGTAACTTTTACCCTCTTTCTCTATTTTTCAGTCTCTCCCTGTAAACTGAAATGTAAGAGACATAGGATGGAGGAAAATAATATTTCTTCTCATAATTTTCTCTTACTTACAATAGCATTATATGATCCCCTTTTATAGAAGATTACTAGAATAATAAAAAAGGAAACTAACTAATGATATAACCTATTCTAGGACAAATCCCTTAACATAAGGAGTTTGTCTAAAACTATTTACACAAAATAGCAATCTGAATTAAAGTGCCACAATATAATCAAATCCTCCTCACATAATTTAGGCAAGATTCCAGCCTAATAATTCCTGCAATTTAGCCAGATAACCATATTTCCTTATTTTCAACACTCCCGGTTCAAGATGGTCGAAAGATTCACCAGGGTTATGATGCATCTGAATATAAAGGTTTGCATAGTGTTCCCTTGTCATGCAGATGCCATATCAATTGCTAATGGCATCACATCCTGGATAAGTGAGATGTATCCACTTTCTGGAAGAGAGATACGGAAAAGTTGATTAAGTTTACCACAGTTTCTTTATTATAATGTTCAATGTTTTTGGAAGGAGAGATAATTTTGCTCCATGATCATTATTTAATCACAAGTTACATGATCTTAGATGATATAATTGTATATTCATGTTACTGCAGAGTATTTGGGTGAAACTTCAAGACCTCTATACAAATCCTTAGAGTTCCTTTTATGTACACTATATCCACCAGTTGCCAGGTATATTTAATTTCATCTCATTAGTTACCAACCTTACGAAGAATTCAGCCCACTGTTGAGCAGTATGAGTTGTCACATGCTCAAAGTTATGCCTGTGACGCTTCTCTCTTTCGTCAGCAGGCATATTCAGAGCTTGACCAATTGCAGAAGCAACTTCCGTGATGTTCCAAGGATTTACGAGAATTGCTCCAGCACCAAGAGATTGTGCTGCTCCAGCAAACTGCAAGTATACCAAAAAAGTTCATTACACTGGGAAACCAAAGCATAATCAGATAACAAAATGGTAAAAGAAAGTTGGAGAAGATTTATATTAGTTCGGTCAATCACAAAGTTGTGACAATCAACGGATAAGAAGGGTAAGCCTCGACAGCAAAAAATATTTAGAAGCTTTTGACAAAATAAAATCATAAATTCACCAGCTAAATTCAGAATATCGCATTTGAGATAAATTTGAAGTCATCTATGCAACTTTCAAAAGAACGCTGCATGCATGAAAAGACCTGAGCACTTATTTCCGACCTCAGACAACATAAAACCTTTTGCAGAACTAAATGGAAACACATATCTTCTGCCAACAATCAAGTTGATTGAGAATCACCGTGCAACAGTGGACTGAGTGCCAAATAAAATGCAGAGTAAGATAATTACTTCGCTGAGGATGAGAACCCCTTTTTTGGAATCTTGACATGCCACAAACTCATAGCTGACAAGATTCATTCCATCCCGCAAGGACGTGACAAGTGCTACATCTGATGAATCAAGTCAAGAGGAGAAAATGTCACAAGATCGCTTCACTTAACTTCTGAAGTCGAAAAATCAGCTAAACTTGTACCACATTATCAGTATCAGTCATAAACAAAAATTATCACATAAATGGTGCGAGTTTGGAATATGAGACTGTAGAAATTTAAGCCTGCACCTTGCAGCCTGCATTTGTAATTCATGGTACAAAGTTAGAATCCGATTTGAACTCTTCTGCTAACTAGTTGAACGTGGTTCAGTGGAATGCTACCAATCACAGTGGGAATTGAAGAACATAATCAAATTCTAAGCGCTATAAGTTGGTAAAGAACCAAAATTTCAACTTTATAAAGATGAAGAGTTTCATTTTCCAAGTTCCCTGTCTTCATAGTGGCGTAAAAGTAACAATCACATATTAGTCACCATATTAAAATTATATTCAAAAACTACATAAGTTGAGGTGCTGGTGGAGCAGAGAAAGACAGCTTCATCATGCAAAAAAGAAAGTCAATAACCTATGTCTAAAGATATAGGTTTCCGTGCGATATCACGGGTGCTTAAGAGTACTTTACAAAGGAAAGCTCAAAATGATAAAAACTTTTGGAAGAAAGCATAGCAAAATTGGGTTGGCAAGGCTTAAAGAGATAAAATAACGTGATTAAAAATTCTTCTCAATTTCTAGAGACAAAAAAGAAATTCCCAAAGTATTAATGAACATTTAATAACATTTCAATAACAGCCTATTAAGCTACAGTGACTTCAAAAAGTTGTTGCTACATATTACAGAGAAGACGACAAACAAAGACTGAAACAAAACATGGCGGTCTCATACATAGTTAAAAAGGTTATGAATATCTAATGCAGCAGAAGCTATGGAATCAGGCAATTAAAGTGTTAGTCAGGCACTTTGGCAGATAACTATCGCGTTCAGCCAGCAAAATGGGTACTATCTTATACAGGACGACAACAGCAAAAGAAGATTAAGAGGAACTTCTCTCAAATCTTTTTTATTAATAAGCTGAAAAAACCCACGTCAAAACTGAGTTAAAAGCATATCAAGCTCCCCATTTATAGGAGTGAAATCAACTGAAATTTTTCTAGCATTCCATTACATTGGATAGTGGGTTCCATAGATTTCATGTTCCAAAGATAATTAACAATATAAAGTTAATGTGATCAAACTTTAGAAAATAAATCATAGACCACCACATAGTATCAAACTTTTACCAATATATAGTTCAGAGTACATGCATATTGCATTTGGGCACTAGTGGAAATAAAAGGAGAAATAAAAGGAATTTTTATGGGATGTATAATTTGATGTCTTCACTGCCTCACATGGAACATTCTATCCAATCACAATCCAAGTGTAAATACATTCCCCATGTAATTAATTTCTGCCTTTAAAGTGTCTATGATCCATAGCAAATGAACACTCATGCACTATGTGATTGGCTTGGGTGGGACGGTTGCAGACCAGACTCCACCCCCCCCCCCCCCGGGGAAATGAGATGTTAATGTAGTTTAAGATCAAGGTGGGTCCTCGAGTTGATGTACAATCAATTTGTAATGTTGGGGGATTGGTGTAGTAAGTACAGAAACTGAATTTGATCTATGAATAATAAGAAAACTATGAATTTAGATTTAAGCAACAGATATTATTACCAGTGACAGCATAGACTGCACACAAGGCATGGAAATCAAGAGACCGGTCCTGAATAAATAAAAAAATGCTTCAAAAATGTTAAAATTGTACATGCAAAGTTCAATATCCAGAATACATTTACAGCATAAGACATGAATACATGAATGGCATGCCCAAATCAAAAGAAACCTGAGAATGCTAATAATTGTGTTGCACCTAACATACGCATGATGTTATGTGCTGATTTTTGAGAACTCTAATTTCTTCCATGCTGTTATTTAGAAGTATAGTTGCATCATGTGGTAAACTTAAGAACATAGATTCAAAATTGATTCATGAGTGGAGTTATCTGGAAAGTACTATCAGCAAAACCGAACCCTGAAGAAAACATCATCAAGCCTACAACATGCAGCAGACATGAAGAGATGAATGGCATGGCATAAGCAAAATCAAAAGAAACCTGAGAATGCTAATCATTGTGTTGCACTAAACATATGAATGCTTATGTGCTGATTTCCGAGAGGTCTAATTTCTTCCATACTTAAGTTCAGATATATTATTGAATCGTTTGGAAAACTTTACAAGCAAAGACTCTAAATTGGTTCAAGAAGTCATCGCTCAATGCTGATTCCAATAACATACATGAGTGAAGAAAAATGAAGGCTAGGAAAATTGTGTTGATTGGGCCAAAAAACTTGGCAGAGAGGAAAAAGTAACAGTTCAATGAAGAATATTACTAATGGCTGCTGAATAAAACTCTAACCAGATGATGAATTGGAACAGCAATCAAACTTCCAAATCTGCCATTGATCCTCCCAACAATTTCATGAACCTGGCTCGTAAGTTTTTGATCTATGGAGATCAGTAAAAAGAAACTAAATGTCAATGTGGTAGGAAAAAACACATAAAAAATAAGCATAAGCTAAAGGGTGAAAAACGAAAATGTGGAGAAGCCACAATAAGACCATACATTCAGGAACATCTGTTCTTGTTGGCACAGCAATTTGCAGCAAAACCACCTTATCACGCCAGTATGGGTTTTCCTCTAGAAACTTTTCAAATGCTAGTATCTTTTGAGGAATTCCTTTGATCATATCAAGGCGATCCACACCAAGCATTACCTGGAAGAAATTATAATTCATATTACTGAACAGAATAAAGTATAAAAACTTGTGAGAAAGGAAATAAATTACTAACTGAAGATGGAAAGCAGGGGTTGTATCAAACGCTGCCAAAGATTTGAGTAAGTAAAACTTTTCAGCTGACACTTAACTCTTCTCCTCAAAATTCATGTAACAAGTGAAGGACTGAAATCTTAATGGGCTATAAGTCATCTACTAAATAATCATCAAATTCTGGGTATGGGGAAGCCATACGCTCCTGAACAACTTGCAAACAGAGAATGGAGGAAGATTGGGAGAGAACAAACCTTTCTTCCAGCAAATCGTTCTTTTAATTCTTTAATGTGTTCTTGGACTTGAGAAACTTCGAGAGTACGAATGAACCTGTCCGAATCAATTCCTATGGGAAACTGCATTCAACAGATAAAAGGACAAAAATGTGAAGCCATTATTTATGAGTTTTTAATGTGCCTATCTGTATTCTCTTGATGTGCATAACGATAAGAACGAGCAAGTTGATTATCAAGAACATAGCAATATTCAAAATAAATTTATGTAAACATACCGCAGCTACACGAGTTACTCTTCCTTGATCCTCAACTCCTTCAGGAGTACCTTCAAGTCCGAGAATACGAGTACAAGCACTTACAAAATGTCTTGCATAATCATAGGTGTGGAAACTGGAAATAAATCCAACTTACAAAAGAGTTAGCGAGTCCTGTATAAGTCTACGTAAACAAATTTCCAAATAGAGTTACTTGTAATAAAGGACACAATCTGAATACAATATTCTAGCTCAAGGAATGGAAGCCATTTTCCACTAGAGAAAGTTTGGCTCGGGAACCATGAAACGAAATTACTAGATTAGCGTGTTCACGAGATTGATATGATAACAGATAAAGGTAATGTAGAAGAGGATACTCAAGGATCAAAATAAACAAAAGAGACGATTCAACTATGACTTATTTTCTTTATGGATAATTTTGGAGTTTAGTTATCTAGATATGCATGTCTAAGAATTATATAATTTACTTTACACACAGATATGACATAATTTATCATCAAGCACAGGAAGCTAACTTAAAAGATAATCGCGTATAAATTGAAATTTCCAACTAATTCGTAGAGAACTTAAGAAACCACTCAAACTGACTGGAGATTTGTAAGTTATAATTTTACAAGACTTTCAATACAGCTTGTTCCTTTATTTTTTTATTGATTATTATTAGAATTTATTGCATCATACCTGTTAAGTAATACCAAGGGCAGAAAAGCAGCAGAAATTCACCTCTTGGCTGTTGGATTTTACAAGTATGGTCTGCTTAACAGGCAAAGCTTGTTGATATAAGCTAAGTGCTGTTGGTTTGATTTATTAACTTTTTGGGCAGATGCTTAAATAATACGGCGAAAAATATTAAAACACGCAAGGGAAAAACACTAAGATAGGAAAGGGCAATAAAATAGATTTTCTCCATAGGTTAGACATGCTATGTTACTAGTGATTTTCATTTATTCATTGCAAAAAATGCCAAGTGCAAAGTATTGGATTTGATAAGCAAATTACCCAACCAAATCGGCGGCTAGAACTGCACGTAGTAGCTCTGATCGCGATGGCAGAGTTCGGTGGATTTCTGAAGATGGAAACGGTGTATGTAGAAACCACCCAACTTTCATGTCGCTGTTAGATTCCTTCAGGCATTTTGGAAGAAACATTAGATGGTAGTCGTGACACCAAACAACATCTCCCTCTTCGTAGTGTTCATTAACGACATCAGCAAACATTTGGTTTGCCTTCTTGTATGAGGCAAACTGCGACTCGAAACTCCTGGTAGTCGCAAGGCGGTCTTCTTGTGGAAGTCCAAGATAGTGAAAAAGAGGCCATAAAATGTTGTTGCAATAGCCATTGTAATACTGATGAACAATCTCTTCATCCAGGAAAACAGGGATGCACCTCTGCAGTGAGCCAAAAAGAGTACATTTAAAGAGAAATATCCTGCACAACTCTGGGAAACTTAAAAATGTATGCTTCAGAAGTAGATGTTGACTTTGTTTGAGAATTTAAGGTTGATAAAAACAGAATTCCCGCGACTTGTATCACCTTCTCAGCTAGAGCTTTGGTAAGTGCCTTTTGCCCAACCTCGTCTGGAACGTTTACACCTGCCCAACCAATCCATCGTGCCTCAAACTCCTTAACACCTACATGCAGTGACACTTACAAGCATTAGACCAATGAATGTGAACAAATGATACACATCAATAAAAAACTATAAGCTCATACTTAAATTCCTTGCAATGAACAAATACACTAACAACTGCTCACCTAGAAGAGCGCTTACTAGGCCCCCAGCACTTATCTCAAGTGACCACGAGTCTTCACCTTTCCTCACTGCAGATACAGGAAGTCTATTAGCAACCACTAACAATCTCTGTTTCGTGGGCCGTTCCCACCCTTCATTAAGTGCTAGTGCAGCTCCTTCCAAGTACTGTTCTACAAAAGAAGATCCTGAAATATCATTCTCAGGGATCTCAGTCCCTCTGTTGCCATCAGTGCCGTCAATTAAAGGAAATCTGCCGCTTCTTCTCAGCTCTCTTTCCCTTAAGAGCCTCCCAACTCGAGTATTGGGAACTTGTAAGTTTTCGTTATACTTGTTCCCAGGCATATAGGCAGCTTAGAATAAGACCTCCAAAATGGGCTATAATACAGTTAAAGTATTCCAGAAAGCAATTGCCCTGCATTTTGATTTACACAAATTGACAAGTAATCACATCAAAAATTCCCTCTAAGTATAATAATACCGAGGCAAGTATTTGCCACAATTGTTGTGAAGAAATGGTAAATTTGCAAATTTATGCCAGTATAGGTTTTGCTTTTCTCGAATAAATATCGATTTTAAAAGGCATTTAGCACATATACCAATACAAGTTAAAACTAGAGAAGGACAGACGGGCACAAAGAAAGAGATAACAAAGAATGGGATCCACAGAATTGTGTGGGGGGGAATGGGGTCTACCATCGAATCCCCAACACTAAAACTCGACGCTATAATTACCCACGTTTAGAAATTTATGTGTTATAATAAGTTTATCACAACGCAACAACAGAAAACAACTGCGATGAAAAAAGCGCGTGTCATAGTTGAAGTTTTGCGAGGGATGAAAACTCAAACACATTGCATGCAGGAAAATAAAAGAGTTCCGAGTCAGCATGAAGTAAACATAATAACAGATACGGCAAAAATGCACAGCTCTAAGGAGTAGGAATTAACAATCATTTCAAACACATTAAAAAATTTCACAATAAAACTACCCAGAAAGGAGAACCCCCATATGGAATTGCTGATCAAGAAAACACCAACAATTCGGGGGAAAAGAAATCAATGAAAGCAAAAACAAAAAATTGGCCGCCTTACCTTCGAACACTTTAAAACTCTCTCTCGAAAGCTCCTGAATCGTATAACTAGCGCGGAGTTAAACTTAAACAGGAGAAGGAAGAAAATAGTAAAGAGGCGGTGGTTGGAGGGTTCTCCGGGTGGCAGAGAAGTATCATAGGCAGAGACAAAGAGCAAGCGAAGACGAACATTCGTCCTCGTGTAAGCATTACAAGGTATGTAGAACATCAAATCCATGCAGATGAAACCAAAGACTTTTAGGTACAGCAAAATATAAATAGCGTAATACAACTTTCTTGCTACTACTTAAATAGCTCAAAACCTGGGGCTTTGCTTACACGCCAGGGGCAGGAAGTGAGAAAAACACGACACTGTATTTGTGTATATGTGCTTGATGATTGACAAATTTAAATGGGGCAGGGTAAGATAATGGGTATTTGCCCCGAACCCATCTCGATTGGCGCGGGTTTGGATACACCAAATGATTCATGAGATTGGCTTTGAATATTAAATTTATCACCCACTTGGATATGGGGCGGGTAGCGGGTTTGGTACAACCTGCCCCATAATCTGCCCCGCCAATGTTATTCTAGTAATAGATTTTTATTTAATATCTTCAATATAAGCAAGTTGCTTAAGTTTGTTTAATTTAACATTTTTTTGTTTTTTTATTATATTTAATTGGTAAACCAAAAGTGATTAGTGAAGCTGAAAAATCTCATAAAGAGACTAAAACCCAAGACGATCTAGTTTATTTTATTTTATGGTTAAGTTGATAAAGAATTTGAAATATTCTGTTTTATGAGTTATTTTAAATTTGATGTAGTAGAATTGAAGTACATGGCCATAAATGTTATTTGGTGTTGTATCGCATTGATATGGGTGATAAATTTGGATTTATGAATGTGGTTTAATTATTATTTGTGTGGATTTTAATAATGTTTGTCTACATTGTCAGTTTATTATTCGTTAGATTATCCGGATTCTAGTCAGGTCATTGCAAGTTGGATGAATTAATGAATTTTTATGACTCATTCGGTTTTAACCCGTAAAACCCGAACTCCCCTGGTATTTGGTGAGGCGGATTTTGGGTTTCAATAAAGTTAAATGGAACGGGTAGCGGGTTTTGCCAAACCCGGTTCATACCCACCACATTGTCATCCCTCACAAATCAAATTAGTATATCCTAGCAATGTATCCTCCATGAAATTAGCAGGATTTAGTTTGTTTAGTCCAAGTTTGATAATGATGTGGGTGTGATGAGTTTAATTTATTATCCAAAAGATCTGTCATGTCTTCGAAATACTTTTTTGATCTTAAGTGGAGTCGAAAGACGAACTATCGAGATCGTTTGATAAAAGGTAAAAGTTCGTTTGAGTTTGGTTCACAAAAATATCAACTCAAATTTGAACAACCTTTTATGTGTCCAAAAAGTTTGAAGTTTAGTCGAGCTCGACTTGATTAATTAAAAATAATAAAACATGTACAAAAAAATCAAACAACTCAAACTCGACTCGTGTTTGGCTCGACTAGAGCTTGCTTGAGCTCGACTCGATTAACAATCAAACTAAGCTCGATAATAATTCAAACAAGGTTCAACAACTACTCAACTCATTTACTGCCCTATTCTTAAGATATTTGTATATGATAGAAGTATAGAACTCTGGCTTTAGCTATTTAGCCAAGAAGAAGAAGAAGAATTATTCTACCTTTAGCTCACCATGTAATTCTCCCAAAAATTACCTAAAGGCAACAAAATCTGGGTTCTAATGTGAATTGAGGATTCTTATCCTACTTTGTTTTATGTTATTTGCATTATCTTTATTCCGGAAAATAATGGATTTACAGTCAATTGTCTGGGACATATTTTAGCAGAAACTGAGGAACATCAAACAAGAAAAGGAATTTTGAAATTTTGGCCACAAAAGAAGTTTCAGTTATAAGTGTCACGGGATTCACATAAGTTCCATGTTGTCTTTCTTTTTCCTTCTTGGTGGGATGTGCAGCACTTATTACTTATTTGTAGTAGAAATAGGAAATGTTTTATGCAACAATCAATTTGATAGGACATCCTTTATACATCTAGTTTGCTTTAAAGCAAAAACACAAGGAAACAAGGGTTTGTGCTTATGATGGCTCTAAATCATAATCATTCACGAAATAAGATTCCAAATCCATCATTTTATAATCATGCTTTATTTTCTATTCCATCGGAATAATTGCCTCTATGCAATATTTCGAACATTCACTTTCTTATTTGTGTGTACAAAGTTCAACAGTTAACTACATTGACCAATGACCGAATATTGAAATTTTATGAATTCTTAAAAGAAAATTCTATTTTTACCTAATAACAATTGAGTAATAACGCTTTAAGTTTTGATTTGCCAGAAACCCTAGGACAGAGCAAAATCGTCGAAGTATCAGTAATCAATATACCTAGTGCTAAGAAATAGTCGAGCTACTCAATACTCAACTTGATATCAATAGTAAAAGTTCGATTGATCTTGAATCGTTAAGATAGCAATCCAAGCTTGAGCCATAAGTTTTGAGGTGCAGCTCGAGTTTGGCTCTATTAAAAATTCAATAAAATATGTACACGGAATCAAGCTACTCAACTCGCCTCACGTTCTGCTCGGTTAAAATTTTTTGAGTTTGAATCAATCAACAATTAAACGATACACAATTGGAAACTTCGGAGCTCAATAAAAATTTTGAACAATTCATATTCACACTAAATTTGCTGAAAACTCTTACCTCAACTGTATGCAACAGGATTATCCGTTCACCAAAATGTAGCAATTTGACTTTTCATTTGTTGTCCCGGGCCACCATTAAAATGTTTCCATCCTAATTGGAGTACAAATTTTCACAAATGCTTTACAGGAAACATGTATGCCACTCTGATTAACTAATATCTTAACGTTCTAAAATCTAAATAGGTTTTAATTTTTAAATCTTATTATTTATTATTTTATTATTTTTGTCACTTTATGAGTTATTATTGTATCATTTACACTAACTTCGTGGTCCCAAGTGAATATACAGTTATACACACGTATAAAATCCTTGTGTCTATGAGTCTATGCCAAATGGTTTTCTAAATGCGGAAAGTCCTCATAGAGCTATGAGTATGACATTCCACGATTTAAAGTTTTGAACAGGAACGAATGGTTCAATAATTCATAGATAAAAGACTCTCTAGGTAAAATTTCTTTTTATGTTAGCACATGGAGTTTAACACGTATGGAAATTGTGCAATTGAAGATATACATGAAGTATTTGATTGGAACAATTAACAAGAGTTAAATAATATGACCAAAAAAAGAAAGAGCTTTTTTTTTACTCTTTTTTTTTTAATTCTAAACAAGAGTTAAATACTATAATAGGTCATGATCACAAGACTAAGAATGGCTATATATGCTAAAGTAGCAAATAGGGGTAACCATATATAGAAAGTCAGCACAATTGTGAACTCGAATTTGGCTTATATTACTGATACATCGGTTCAAATAATATGATGAATTGCATCAATGATTTTGAACAAAGACTAATCCGATAGCACCTTTGTCGTTTATGAGCATTAGATGAAGGCGCTCACGTTTTGATTGCGATTTTAACAATAATTGCAATGCTAGCTTCTGAAATATTACTGTCATCTTTTCTATAGGTGTAGCATTTGGGATAATTGGATCGACCTTCCCTGAATTATGAGCATTTGGCATCTATATCCCTCACTTTTGAAAAATTGGCATGCACCTCCCCTCCTTCACTTTTTTCATTATATTTTCTAGTTAAAGACTAAGAGAGTGTTTGGCTAAACTTATAACTTCCTCTAAACATCTTATAAAATGTTTTAGAGTTTAAAAGCTCTATAAATTTATTTAAATTTTTTTCAAAAAACAGCTTATAAAATCAAAAAATAAAATGTTTGGGTCTTATAAGCTATTTTTAAAAAAGTAACTCAATCCCACCTTTTTTTAAACATCTTACAAGATGTTATATCTTATAAACTCCTAAAACATCTTATAAAATATAGAAGCTTACAAGATGTTTTGGATAAGATTAGCCAAACACCTTCTAAAACACCTTTTCACTTTTGAATTAAAGAAAATATATCTTTCAATTATAATGTGGTGGAGAATGAAAATTATCAAAATATGTTCAAATGACAAAATAATAAAAAATAAATAATGTGTCATCCAAAATTTAAAATTCTAGAAATATCACTCTAAACTCCTAAAAAAATATCCTCTTGATTATCCGTGAATTCTTTTTGTGATCTAAAAATTTTATTGCTCAAGTATTTTATTATAATTTAAACGTTTTCCATAATTTGAATAATTCAAATTTTCTTATTTTTCAAAAAGACATAAGTACATAATTAAGAACTTGACAACTTCTTATATAGTTAAAATTCTGTTGATTCAAATCCGCTTCTTCATAATAAAATTCAACACCTTCTTCCGAAAAGATGCTAATTTCGAAGTAGTATATTCTCTTGAAAAAAATAATATTATATAAACAAAAGTAAATGCACCTCTTATATACCGCCATGTTTTTGTTCTTAAATATATATGGTAATATTTGCAAGAAAACAACAATTTATGACTATTTCATAAAAACAATGGTATAATTTAATATAAGTTTATAAAGCTTAGAAGTAGCACAACATAATATTTGTTCTTTCTTTCTTGAAGCTTGTCTTAATTGAAAGTAAGGAACACACATTATTATCATAAATTCTTAAACATAGATGTAAATTTATACAAAATACAATATTAAAAAACAAATAGAAGTACTATTTGTTCTTCTATTAAAGATTGTCATATATGAAAATAAGAAAAATAACGTAACAAATAAAATTAGCATAATCAAAATAATAACATATTTTTTCATACTTTCGCATTTATTTGAATTAGGACTGAGCTAAAATTAATATTTTCAAGTAATATCTTTTGGGATCATAAAAGGATTCACGATTAAAATGGTTTTTATTTTATTAATTTAAAGTTTAGGAATTTTAGAGCTTTATATCTAGAATTATTTAATTTAAGATGCTTTATTATTTGTTTTTTTATTACTATGTAATTTAGTGGTACTTTTACATACTCAACTAACTATTTAATTTAACCTTTCTTTAGCTCAAATTTGAAGGGCTTTTTAGTCTTTTATTGGTAAATTTAGTGAAAAAGTTGAAAAGGGGGAGGTTCAGGCCAATATATCAAACATGAAGGGGTGGGGGATGCCAAATGACCACAGTTCAAGGGAGGTTGATGCAATTTTCCCATTATTTAGTGAAATTCAACATTTTTAGCTCAAAGGAGAAGGGTATTCTAGTCATTAATAAATAAATTTATAGAAAATTTGAAGGATAGGAGGTCTATGCCAAAATACAAAAAGTGAGGAGTGTGGATGCCAAATATTCATAGTTCAAAGGAGGTTAATGCAATTATCCTTATAATAAAAGGTCCATCAATTGCTCTCATCTACCAATGTATTATAAACTGAGACCAATGGTCTCCGTTAATGATAAAATTACCCTTTTTGAGGATAACAGTCCTAAATAGAATATCCTACCCAAGGAAATTTTATGGTGCACTACGAGCAATGTTTCTTGTTCCCCGTGCACCACAAAAATTGGCGGGGGTTAGTGGTTTTTATCACCCACCTACCCTTTAAAATTGTAGTGCACCATAGAATTTTTCCAAATGGATAAATCTATGGTATACCGAGAACAATGCTCTCAATGCATTTAACCCCACGAAATCAGTTTGTGGAGGGTGGTTTTTTTTAATTTCTAGTGCACTATAGAATTTTCCCAAATGGATAAATCTATGGTACACTGAGAGCAATGCTCTCAATGCATTTAACCCCACAAAATCAATTTGTGGAGGATTGTTTTTATAGGGTGATAAAAACAGCCCATCATAGATTTATCCATTTGCACCATGATGCATAAAAGGGAAAGGTATACTTAAAACATCGGAAAAATTTATGATACATCGAGTTCAATGGTTCTATTGTCTATATCTCTCACACATTAAGATGTACTGTGTGCGATTCCTACACACACTTGTGTGAGAGAGACAACTATTGGACTCGATTTGACATAGAATTACCCTTAAAACATCTTACAAAAGGGGTAAGAAGATTGGACGGGGTCTAATCTGTCTACTTATCATCACTAATTGTAGGGATCCCTATCCCTATCAAGTAAATGATTACGATTGGACATGGAGTATTACACTCGGTTCATTGTAGAGTTACCGTAGCAACTAGGCCCCATGGGAAAGTTATAGGGGACGGAAATAACCTGCATGTGCCTTTGTTCTTTTCTCTGCCAAACAGAGGCAAGTGGAGAAACGTATGGTTTTGCAGCAGAGCACGAAAGTCCATGAAGACTTGCGTCTGGAAACATGGGATACTGAAGCCTAAGTAGAAGACAGAAGCTAGTGTCTTTTTTCACATAGAATCTTGGAAGTAGTCAGTTTGCTAAAAAAGCTAGTTGCAGACAAATTAGTCTAGAGGTGAAAAATATCTAGCATTTTCAGAATTTTGACTCGGTCTAGCATAGATTTTTCCTAAGAATTATAGTTTGAACTAGATGCTTCAGAAAAAAAAAAAAAAAAACTGTTGACACAATCTGCTGGCAACGGGGTGATTCCTGGAGTCACAGACTCACAATCCTACATTGCATTTATAAGTTGCTCCTGGTGCATAAATAAGACTAGGGATAATTACAGTGACCTCTCCTAACCCATGCCAAGATACAGTGATATTCCCAACTTATACGTGACTATCAATACTTCCATGTTGTCACCGTGACAAACTGGTTTCTCCGTTAACTTTTTTAACCGAAAAATATGCCATCATTGTCCAAATCTTCAGAAATCCGATTTTAGCCCGGGCGTTACATATAATAAAATGAAAAAAATAATTTGTAACAAACTTTTAAAGTGCTAAAATGTAATAATTTGGTTTTAATAAAATGATTCATTAATGTTGGTCTAATCAAAATGATTAAAATACATCTTAGAAGTCAAAGTGTACTAATATACACTTTTATAGTACTTGTACTTTCTTTGCTTTTTAAACAATATTTATACCCCCTTTTAACAAAAGCTTATTATATTTACCTCCCTGGTGCACAAACATTACACTAGACGGCTTTTGATATCTAATCACAGAGTGGTAATTCGGTCATTTGAAAATTTTCAATGTTTTTCTAAAATTAATCAAGGGCAAATAAATAACTTCACAAGTTCTGTTAGGGTTTTTGGTGGCTCGTTAACTCAAAGGGAAGGTATTGAAAATTATGCATAAGGCAAGAGGGAGAACTGTATTTTGGCCAAAATGGGTCACTCTAATTATCCCATAAAACCAAAATGGATACGAGAAAAGGCAAATTAAGGCCTAATTGGTTGGTTATCTCTATCCCAAAAATCAATTTTCACAGTAAAAAACTCCCAAAAATGTGGTTGGGTCGTGTGTTACCAAATTTTCTTTAAAAAAAAATTTTGTCTACTTTTTAAAAAAAAATTCCAAAAAAAAGTAGCTTTAAACTATTCATAATTTGATAGTTTCTC
Organism: Buddleja alternifolia; assembly: GCA_019426215.1. Taxonomy (NCBI): domain Eukaryota; kingdom Viridiplantae; phylum Streptophyta; class Magnoliopsida; order Lamiales; family Scrophulariaceae; genus Buddleja; species Buddleja alternifolia. The sequence continues at coordinate 17,179,594 of CM033392.1, read as the reverse complement.
ATCAATTAAAAATATTTTATCCGGCTTTTCGCAACTCATAATGAAAAATTAATCACATAGTCTAATGCAAAATAACACAGGATGCAAAATAAGATCTATTTTGCCTATTTTTTTATGTCTACATCAATGAATTTGACTAAAATTCGTTCATGAAATATTATATCTAAAACAAATTTTTCACAACAAAAAATATACCACATCAACCATAAGCATTACATGTTTTTCTCTTAAGAAAACTCGCCCAAACACTTTTAACATCATATTTTTTATCTCTAAAAACAATTTTTCTCACTTTTGTTGTGAAAAAAAATTATTCGAGATGAATATGCCAACCAATTAAGTCCTAAAATAGCACGTATCCTCAATAGGAACTTGATCCACATCTGATTACTTGTGGGGACTAACATTATTTAGTATTATTACAATTTACAACTAGAAACTCCTTGTACACCTCAAAGTCACTGCTGACACGAGAGGGAGAAACAAAAAACTACATAGAAACTTCCAAATGAAATAAAGTCGAAAATTACTAGTTGTGAATGGATTCAATAAAAATTAAGAGGTTTTTCGCTATTATTGTAATTTAAACACGATGATTGCATATGTTTAAACATGATGATTGCATCTATATTGCAAAAGTATAACAGAAAGGTTTTTTTTTGTAATCATTAAGTATAATTAAAAGGTTAGTCTAAAACTTTCTGTATTGTAGCATTTTTATTCAATTCCAAGATTCTAAATGTTAGCTTTCACATTTTACACACCTGTTGTCTTCTCAGAATACCTGATACAATGTAGAGCATTCTATACCACAAGACTTTGTGAATTGACATCCAACGAAACTTTCTTACTCACATCAAAACCACCTCTTGCTAGAGCTGCTAGTATCAAGATCCAATAATAAGCTCATGTCTCACTTCTCACATTCTTTTTATCCATTAAATGTGGTGCTTTTGATCCTTTTTCTTTAATAAACTAACTAGTTCGAACATCTGGTAGCCTCCATATACAACTCACAAAACAACATTCATTTACAATTTGAGCTCATAGCATCAAGAAACAGTAACAATACCTTATGATTGGAATTTAGTAGATCCTAAATTTATAAGTGCTAGTACCTTTTGACGAGATCTATTTTCGTTTGGCTGCGAAAGTTTCAAGGTGAAAGACCTTGTTAAACTTTCAATTTGGACTAATCTCTTATACCGAATGAAGATTAGGCCGCCTATTGAAATTAATCAGATTTGATAAATCGAATTTCTTGCATATGAGAGAACGAATGTATGCTCATTTCAATCTTTTGTTTTATGCATAAATGAGAGTGAGCACATGAGATCACCTCTAGGAACAACTAAGCCCTCCAATCAAAGTTCTCTAGGTATATATGTCCTCAGTCTTTCTTTCTTTTTTTCCGCACGAGGATCTTAAATCGCTCCCAATTCCATAACAATCATTGAGAATACTCAATGCTGGATACCAACTAAATCAGCAAGTTTTAAAATGTTATGAATCAGATTGAATGGTAATCTTATTTAGTCTTTTCTTGTCCTCTTTAATATCAACAAATGATTTTTATGTTTGCAGTACTGATCCAATGGTTAGAGTTCACTGCAGGGCGAAGAAGTTCTTCACATTGAAGTGTACGACAACTTAACATCAGATCACGGTGTGACCCAAGCTTCATACTGGGTTGAAGCAAAAGCAACTCCACAACTATACGAACTATTGAATATGGCGCCTCAACGCATGAGGCTTCAAATGTTAAGTTCTAAGCTCAAAACCAAAAGAGATGACTCTGATCTAAACCAATACACTATGATATATATATATGTATATATATATATATTCACCTCAAAGATCCTACACATGCTATAGTATACCATTTTTATCCTCCCCCCACCCCCGACCCACCTCTTTCTCAAAGAAACTGAGCTTGTAACCCGTTCTATCCACAGTCGAATTCAGTTCTAAAATTCACTCCTCTTTCGAATCTATCCATAACAAGCTATTAGTACAAGAAGTGTGCTTCGATGTAGTGATCATAAAGAGTATATGTATTTGGTTCCGCTTCGCTATTTTGGCAGCACCACAATTAATTACCGGCCAACCTATGAGTGCCTGAAGCCAATCTTCTTATTGTTATGATGTGTCCTTATTCGAATAATATGAACACAAAACTATTTCACGAAATCGCTGAAGATTAGGCAACCTATATATATATATATATATATATATATATTCGTATTGTAATCTTTAAAGCTTCGAAAAACAAAAACATCAATTACATCTCACAGAAAATGTATCAAAATAAAAGGTTAGCCACAACAATACTACGACATTCTTAGAGAAATACAAACCGTTAATTCACAGTTCAATCATCACTCTTGATAACAACAATTCTATGGTTTAGGCAGAAAATTCACCAAAAAAACTACTCAACTGCAAATATCCAACTCTATACTAGCAAATTAAGCACATAGATTCAAATTACCATCCGATTTTTTCACTTACAGAGAGAGATCAAGTACGTGCGTCTGTGCAAAAACAGAAAAAGAAAGTGAAAACTGACCTGGAAATTGGAGGAATGTTGACGTCAGGCTCCATTAAAGCATTGGGATTCCTATCGGTCTGCTACAGTGCCTTTTCGCAATAGAGAGAAGACGAAGAGTTCTCGAGAAGAAGGTAAAAAGCTGGAATCAAAAGCTGGAACTTAGCTTTATGACGTGAATATATATAGAGACAGAGCTGTGTGAGTATAATAGAATATATATTACGGAGTTGGTGCGGTGCGTACTGTGTAATGCGTATCAATATGCGTGTGTGCGCTATAAAGGTGTGTATGTATGTATTGCGTGTATCTATAGGTGGAGAGAGAAACGGTTTGTGGTGAATTTTTTGACAGTGTGTGGCGAAATTGGATTTTTGCCTTCATATATATACAATTTGTTATTAGCAGGCGGGTAGGGTGGCGGGAGACAGCTTGCACTGTGCTGCGGCAATCGTTTGGAGGGAAATTTGTTTCTCTTCTTTTTTTCAAATTGAAGAGTCACATTTTTTTCTTAGGAAATTATTAAAATATCTCTAAATTAATATTTACTAGTGGGTTAAAGACACACTCACACGCATTGTTTACAATATAAAATAATTTGGGCTTTCGAATCATAAAGCCCAAACAACCCAAGATGAGGGAAATTAAAGAAAAGAAAGTAGGGCCCACAAATGAAAAAGACAAGGCCCATTAAATAAACAACAAAATGAGAGTTTATTTAACGAAAAGCCAATCATCGAATCCAAGGAAATGAAGAAAGCAAGAAATCTGCATTCAAGGAAGGCGCGCCAAACCGAGAAATTTGAAAGGCACAGTTGAAGGCAGTTCCAGGAAAAGAAGAACGTGGATTCCTCAAAGCCAAGATATAGGAGGACACAACAGATCAACTCTACTTCTCTTTTTTTATATCTTTTTTCTCTAGGAGTAGGCGTAAATCGTAGAAGTAGCATAGTTTAGTTAATTCCGTAGATTACTTCCTGGTGATCAAGAGTTGATATCAACCATTATCTGCTGCTCGAACAGCTTTGTAGTACGCTATTGGGAATCAATATGGAGGTATAATATTTATCGTTTTATCAGATTTAAGTATTTGATAGATAAATTTATATCTGGACTTGTATCTTCCTTTCTTCTCTATTTTCATTAGTTGCGGTCTGAATAGCAATTTTAAACAACACATCAAAGTGTTAAAGTTTGAATCACCATCTAGTATATCGAGTTTCGAACACGGGGGTTGTTAGATAATTCTAAGTGGAGAATTATCACGGGGCTTGAGTTAACCGAATTAGTTATTTCTTATTCAATTTGTTTTTATCCAGAAACACGTGTGGAAAAGATAAAAATTTATATGAAACTTTTTTAATTAAATTTAATCATGTATAAGCAAAATGTAAGAAAAGAGAAAGAAAAATATAAAAAAGACGCTGGAAAATAAAGTTAAATGTAATTAAACGAAAAGAGAGAGGGGGAGAGAGAAATATTGGAAAATAATGTGTGAAAAGATAAAAGAATGATAGATAACACCCCGCTACATTTGATTTCATGGACCATGTGATTGTTAAGGTGCCATATCTGGGGGTGACCATGGTGCGATTTTGCGGGTTATGACTATGCGGTTTTGTGGGATTCAGTGTAGTTTGGCGATTTTCAAATGATTTTACTTTATAAAAAAAAAAAACAATGTTTGTCATCTTTTTTGTTGAACTAAAAAAAAATGATAATTCATAACTAAGAAAATACTTATTAGGGATACATATATCAAGATTAAACTACATGAGTTATTAAAAGAACATCAGCGTCAGTACATAATAATATATAAGAGTAGCATATGTTTAGAACAAGAAAAAGTACTAGTATTTCACTTTAAATATCAATTTTCCACTGAGTGTGAATATAATATGTATATATTTTGCTCTATATATATATATATACATATCAAATAAATGCACACCCATTTATGAGAAAATATTTTCATATAAATTGTCATGAAAAGTAGGACTTGAATATTGTATTATAACTGTATAGATGGTTGGGATCGATTATCAAGTGTTGATTCTAGTTGGTAGTGGTAAGGTAGTACCTTGTGCAGTTTTATTGGAATCCCTTTTATTTTAATGAAATTGATCTTTCCAAAAAGAAATTATAAACTAATAATATGAAAAATAACATAATGTACATAGTTGTTTATTATTAAAATTTGTGCACTAAAATAAGCAAATGAATATTGTAAAAATATTTCTAAGATTATAAAGACAATAGATGATTTAGCGCAACTTGCTATAACAAATAATTGTTAGAGTTGAATAGAACGAACAACATAAATATAATCCATAATACTTGTTTCGTTTTTGCACAAAAATCTTTAAGTTTCTATTATTTAAAAAAATGTAACACTAAAATATCATAATATTATCCCTTTGAAAACCACAAATACAAATGTTGGTTGAAAATATTATTAATCATGTAAATGATATAACTATATCAATTCAATAATAAACCTTAAATTAAATTACAAATATCAATTAGTATTACGAGTAAAAACTATTAGAAGTTCAAACTAAAAATAATAATAAATTAATAATAAATAATACATATATAGGTGGTAGCGGTACAATGCAACGCGGATTCTTTAACACCTATTTTGGCATCAAACCGCATAGGGGACAGTGCAGTTTCCACATAAAATTTAAACCGCGATTTGCTTAAGAAATCGACAACAATGGTGCGGTGCGAAAGATTCAGACAGTTTTTCGAAATCAATGTACACCCCGAGCACCCACATTACCGAAAGACCTAAGGTGGTACTATGGTGCATGAACATTCAATATTTCACCTGATAATTCTCCTTGGATTTCATCAAAACTATTATCATCTCAAGTAACCGTTGTCTACGCCCTTATTTAAAAAATAATTAACAGAGGTACACTTGTCATGTGTGCAATTAAATTAAGGCATGATAAATTTGTTGTGCGAACATATCCATAATCAAATATAATGAAGTACCAACTTTTATAAACTTAATTGTTCGTTCTTAATGAAAATGAAAGAAAACATCAGAAGGGGGGAAAGAAATGACAAAAGTATATTTGATATCATAACAGAAAAATAAAGTTACGTGCTTTTCCGTTTGCTTCAACAGTCACTTGGCTCTCTTATGTAAACCTTATTGTTCCCCGAAGTAATAAAAAAATTAAAAATTTATAATACAAAATTCAAAAATAATAGAGAATATCATGCAAATTTTTTCAAAAAAAATAAAGAATAAATTTTTGTCCAACCATCGACGTTGGAGGAATGAGGAGTATGATGAGTATAATATAATCACCCCCTAATATCAATTCTTGTGCATTTCTTCGATAATTGAAAGTGGGGAGTTACGAAAAAAAGTAAGTTATGAAGATAATCTTTTTCAATTTTTGCATGAAAGGGTTTTTGTTTCAGAAATACAAATTTACAGCTTAATCCTTGTGGTCGCTATTTAATTAATTAGGGTATAAGGGGAGAATTGTAGAATTAGTCCTATAAGATAAAGCTTGTTGTAATATTACGTTTTTCAATGGTTGCAGCCAAAACTGCAAACAAATGTATCATACGAAATGAATTTTACAAATTTATAAATAATGTGACTAAAATTGTAAAAAACCTTTTTTTATGAGACTATTGTTGTAATTATCCTGGAGCATAAAAATATATTATGTAGTACACAACCCAAACTAATGCCATCAAACCTTGAGTTTTAGCCCCCAAAATAGGAAAAAGAAATAGAAAACATATTTTTCTCATAAAAAACTTTCATCCGAAAATAGCATCAACGACGCACTAATTCATACTAATATTTTTGTGAACCCAAAAGTTTAACCATACCCAACCAATCATTGGGATTGTCAGTATGTCACAATTGAGTATTCATTTGGCACGTGTCCCCTTTGTCACATAGCCGTAGATACCCATGCATGCTATTAGGAATTGTGGTTGGATGAAAAATATTTGGAGCCAACTTATTTTATCTCAATTTCATTCTTATTTTTTTACAGGAAATACCAAGAACTGGATCGATTGGAATCTCCGACATGTGATAAATAGTTTTGCATCTTGTTATAATTGGCCCCTAGCATTTGCTGAGACGATTTCTTTCATGTGGCAGGCTCGTAACGAGGTGGCTCATGGGGTCAGAGATGGAGTCCCTAACGGGGGACTAGATATGATACTTAACAGAATTGACGGGAACATCAATACCCTTACATTCGATCCAAACATGATACAGTGTCAAATGCACACGGGATGGACGAAACTAGCGTCGGGCTTCGTGAAGCTCAATGTGGACGTCGCGGTGGCCGAAACTAACTCGTATGGTCACCGTGTTGGAGTTGGGGGGGGTTCTACGGGATGAACATGGAACATGGATAAAGGGTTCAGTGGTCACATTGACCCATGTTCGTCGCTGGAGGCGGAGATGCGTGTCATTCTATTGGGACTAGAAATGGCGCGGGACTCGGGCGTAAAAAGGTCATTGTTGAGTCGGACTACCGGGTAGTACTGAAGAGCATTGTGGAGGCCTCTAGAGCACATCATCACTTTGAGGTGATTGCTAGCATACATAGTGTGCAAGTTCGAGACTCGGATGTCTCCTTTCAGTATATTTGGTGCGAAGGCAACCAAATAGCAGATAATTTAGCCAAGCGGGGCATTAACACCCCTATGCATCACATGGATGCATCTATCTCACAAATCTATCAACTTCTAGAAAATGATAAACATGGTCTTACTTGACCTTGTTTTATGACTATCAGCCCGGGTCTATCGTATTAAAACACTTTGTATTTGAGTAAACCCCCCATCTATTAAAAAAAAAAAAACTCACTCGCCATGAAATCAATTTAAAATGGTTGGTTTGCTTAGGCAATGTTTACCTATGTTTTCATTACACTTTTTTCATTTTCATTTTTAACTAAAAAATTAAAAAATACATTTACACTATTTTTTAAGTGAGAATATTTTCATTTTTACACTCCCAACAAATTCCAATTATCTTTTTCAAAATTACATTTCACATTAATTTTCTCTCACTTCCTTTTTTATCACTTTTCTCTCTCCTCTTTGTCATATTTCTTTATTTATTCTCTCTTATCTTCTATCATTTAATTATTATTTTTCAATCATTTTAAACATCATCAATCACTAATTTTAACAATTTTAAAAATCACAACTAAACATACCTATTTTTTTCAAACAAAAATAAAAAAACTCATTTTTTCATACATTTTTTAAAATAACAATTGAAAATGAATTGAAAACACGTCCAAACAAAGCCTATTTTGGACATTGCATTGCATTATAAGATATCGAAAGACGCTTGATTTATACGAACTGCTGTACAAATGCAACTGAACTTGAAATTTCATAACGATTACAGGTAGGAATATGGTTGGACCCCATATTCTAGATAATTATTGTTGGTGAGGTTTTGTTCAATGCCTAAAAGTTGAGGTTTATTAAAGATTCTACATGTGTAAGGTTTTGACTCTTTTGAGTTCAATCTCAACCAAATAGTCAGGTAATGTGCGTCACTCCATATTTATGTGAACGTTGTTTTGATTATTCGTTATAATATACAATATAGAGATACTCCTAAAAATAATTTTGCAGTTTCGTATTTGTATCGTACTCGTATTCGATATGAATATCTCTATTTATCGTGTTCGAAATATTTTTGAAGTGTCAGAAAATAGAAATAAAAGAAAAAAATTGGGATACCGTATAAAATTTGAAGCATCTGACAAGCCTTGGACACTAAGTACAATATTTTCTTTTGATATTATACAATACTTTTTGGATTAAAATAGGGAAAAAATTAATATATTCAATCTTCTCTTGAAAATTAAATGTTAAAAGTCAAACAAATAACAAAGAAATTTACAAGATTAGACGAAATTTTATCTATGTCAATTAATTTGTTAAATCAAATTTATTTTTAAATATTATACATGGCATATACATACATGTATCAGCTTATCATATTCTCAAAATTTTAAAAAATTTCATATTTGGTCTCTGTGTCGTATCGCGTATGTATTCTCGTATTTATATTCATATATGACTTTTAAAATTTTAATGATGATTTTATTGAATTAGTTATCATTAATGTGCCCATGTAATCATATAATAATAATAATACTTATCTCACTGAAAAAAATTAATAGATTATAACATAAGCCATATGGGAAGAAGAATGCACATTATTCCCACAATGATTAGCCCTTCAATAGCCACCTCTTAATTAATTTAAAAATTTTATATCAATTTCTACCTTGAAAAATATCGTTTACTGATATTAATATATATATGCATATACTTTGGAGCAGACAACATCAATTCGTCATGAATGAGGCCAGTGTTGAACGCCTTTTGGCAATCATTCTTAAAGCCCATAAAGTTAATATTTAGGTTACCGTTCCTTTTCAGAAAAAAGAAGAAGTTAATATTTAGGTTTCGAGTTAAATATTTAAGGTATTCTCTTTATTTTGAATTAAAAAAAAATAAAAAAATTTGATGAGTGTTTAACCCAATTCATCATAATTTTGATTGGAATTATTTGTGCTACAAAATCATGTTTCGACACGATTGAAAATTGATTTTTTATCATAATCAATTATATAGTTATTGGGTCAAAATCACCCTTAGTGGACTAGATATACGAAGACGGTCCCATTTTTCATTATCAAATCAGAATAGGATATGTATTTTTTAAAACCTCCTATATATCAGTGATGAAAAATAGATCAATTCTATTACACTCGATCCATTATAAATTAGCCGACAAACAATGATGGTAAAAAATCTACTTTGTTTTGCTATTGACAAAAAGTAAGATTTTATTCTAGATCATGGGATCTCTCTTTTTTATATTTGGTGGTCTGATACAGCCTAAATGTTATAGCATATCATCCATGTTTTGTTTTCACGTGAGGTGCCATTTTAAATTGTTGGATACTTGTCTACATGCCTTTCTCTTCGTGTCCTTGAGAAATAAGAAAGGTGGATTTATATGCCTTTATCAAAAGCATGTCTCTTTCACTTTTGTCAAGATTCCCATATTTTACTAGTATTTTGTTAGACACCATAGGAGTTAATAACATTTTGACTTGTAAATCTTGGATATTATATATGATGGTGCATAAAAGTGTGAGATAGTATATAGGATTAATTCGTCCATTATCTCGTCATCATAAATTTAATACTACACAAAAAGCTTAATGGAATTTATTCCTTTGTATATTGTATCATATATTTCAAGTGGGCTCGAGCTTTATTCAAGAAACTTACATATAAACACCTTCATTTTTTGTGTAATTACAAAAACCCACCCTCACTTATTAGAAATTATCAATATACAACCTCATGCTAAGAATTTCTTATAACTATACCCTTTGTATTTAATAATTCTTATAAATTTACATCTATAAACCTTACAAATAAACTCCCTGAAAGGATACTGATAATTTCCAATAATTGGGAAAATTTTGATATTTACACAATAAGTGAGGGGGCTTGTGTGTAATCTTCCCTTACATCTATTTGGGGTGAGTTTAGCTCAACAATTTGAGCTTTTATAGTAATTTTGGTTTTCTAGTTTCTAATGTAACTTGCTATTATATAGTTCATTAACAGATCATTATTAAAATTGTAATCGAACCATAGCTTGCTATTGTAGGGATGATATTTAGTGAGATCAAGAGTTGGATTCTCTATGAATTTTAACCACACAAATTGTTAATACATAATAATATATATATATATATATATTGATGGACTACATACATATTTTAACAATGTATTTGATTAAAATTCACCCCTATCAATCTCACTAAGTATCACCCCAATTGTAGATATAACTATCTCTAAACATTACCATGAATAAATTCGACAACGAACACGTGATTTGTGGAACAACGTTTTGCATGGATTTTCATATTGCTTAATGAGTAAACAAATGTGTGGCGTTGGTCGAAACATGGAAGTTTGAAATTTCAAAAGCAAATTCAACCCTTGTCGGCACCCAGTTAGCTTAGGCCATGTTTTGGCCATACTTTTAAAGATAAATTTTTATTTTTTAGATCTTCAAAAAATAAAAATTCATGCTTAAATTTATTTTTTCTAAATAATATTTATTCTCATTTTCTTTCACATATTTTTTTATACAAATATTCATCATTATATTTTTTAATCACATCACACTATCTCACACTATTAATTTATCCCTACTATTAAGCTTATTCTCTCTCACTTTTTAACTAACTCCAATAATATATTATTTTTATATTACATCAATATTACTTCTAACTATTTTTTAAAAATATAACCAAACATACCACAAAATTCAAGATTCATTTACGTATATCTATAATTCTCATTCCTAATATAAAATTCTAAAAACAAACTTAATAATATGGTCAAACATAGCCTTAGTATTTTTTCTCTTCGACATGATGAAAAAAATACATGAATAGTATTTGGTGACTCCTAAGACGGAGAGATCTACACCCTTAATATGAGTACACGCAAAAGCCTCACGTGAAAAATACATGTAAGAGGAAGATTGTAGATTATTTCGGAATTTGGGGCCACAAAGAATCATCAAAAATACATGAAGACCTTATTGACTACAATATATATATATATATATATATATATATGACCCCTAGCTAGGGTGACATAATTATTAGTAAGATTTCTCAATCTTCATGCATGCAGAAATCTACTCGACAAACTTGTCTGATTTAGACGTGTATATATATATATTTATAATATGCATATTGATGTGGACATCCACTATATAAAAGTTTCTTAGAAAATGTCTCATCCATAGTTATCTAATTAAGATCTTCCATAACTCGACGGTATAATATTTTATGTTACATAAACAGGTCGATTATATTAATTACCATTTTTTGTATAAGGATATTGTTTATACCAAAAATAAATATGGGCTTTTACGAATTATGAAAAAGCTAAATATCCATAATTAGATGAAATATTTGAAAAATGAGTTGGAGCAGTTCACGGAGGTTGAAAACGTGGATACACAGGGCTAGCATAAAAAGGGGAAGACACGACTGAAAATAAGGACATCATCAGAATCATACACAACTTCTTTTACACTTTCTAGGAGTAGGAGTAGGCATAGAATAAAATAGCTGTAGTGTTAATCTGTACTTTTCGCTCCCGAAATCGTGTTAATCATCAAGAATTGAAGATTCTCATGGAGGTATAGATGGTTTTATTTTGAGATTTCAGTATTTGAAAAATATATCTGTATCTTGACTTGAATTTTCTATTCATTTATCTACTCGTTCGAATTAACGTGTTTTGCTGTTTTTACGAATACCTGTTAAATATTTGTTAAGGTCAAATTACGTAAGAAAAGATTCTCACGTAGATTTAAAACTATATTTTTGTCAAATTTGAGTATTTGAGAGAGATAGTTTTTATCTGAACTTGAACCTGATCTTTCGTCTCATTTGGCGTAAAATTTAAGACGGGAACCACCTTTTAAGCGTATCGAGCGCAGGGGTTGAGAGATAATCTAAAAAAGAGATTGTCACGGGTTCGGAACGAACACTCGAATCCAACCTAGACTAGTTTGTTTAAAAAAAACGAAACAAATTTTTGGCGACCACAGTGGGAGACGGTTTTTTCTTGAAAACTGACGTTCTGAGATTTTCTAGAGATAAACTTATTGTATAATGTCTGAGGATTCACTCAGAGACGACTTGGTTGACGATTGTGATACTCAACTAATTTCGAAACATAAAGTCAGGGCGGACAAAATGTACGAACAATTTGTCCGCGTTATGAAACAGACCCTCGCAGGCGCTCACGAAGATCAAAGAAGAGAATTCGATGATCAGTACCGAGCATTAGCACAAGAGTCAGCCCGAATATTCACTGCAATTGTACAGGATATTGCAGTAAACGCTCGAGATGGACTGGCGCGGGAAGTTACTCGAGTAATCACTGAATTAGGAGAAATCTTTAATCAAACATGTGATGTCTTTTCAAATATGATAAATACCCAAGTAGCATTAGCACTCGAGCCGTTGATCTCTAGGCATAATACCCTAGTCGAAAAAGTATCTCAAATAATATCGGTAGGGCCTGAAACTCGAACTAGAGCAACAAATCCGAATAACATCCCCTTGGGATATCCTCGAGATGGTCGAACTCGAGAAGACAGGTTCGAGATAGGCCAATCCTCGAATCAACCACCTATTCCTTCGAGTCAGAACCCACTCGAGGAACAACATTTTTCGACCAACCCTTAAAATACTGGGGGGCATTCGCATATGAACCAGACAAGTGGATATATACCTCAGTATACCACTCAACCAATAAGACCGAATATGCCTATGCTGTCGAATGGCCCAGAAGCAATACCCAGCGGTTTTCCATCCAATGTTTACTTAGGAAACCCCGAACCGAACATCAATTTCAGCCAAGACACGTATGCCGGGTTACCCCATGCGTTCCAAGGACCACCCGGAAACTCGAATGTCAATACCGGTGTGGGAAACCAAGGTTTGCCTAATTATCAGACAAACCATAACTTCCCTTACACGGCCAATCATTTGCAAAACCCATACAGTGGGGGGCAATACGTACATAACAATTATATGGAAGGAAATTGGAGGCCACAAATGCAGGATCCCTTCCAAAACCAAATAGAGATTGCCATCGAAAGAATTTATGGGCTGGGTTTTCGAAGGAATAACCGAATGATTCCCGGAAAGCCATATCCAGAATGGGTAGATAGGAACTTTCCTTTCCCTAGGACTTATAAGGTTCCTAACTTTACACTATTCTCAGGGGATGACCATGTATCAGCTCTCGAACACCTATCTCGATTCACATGCCAATGTAGGGAGGCAGCGGATCAAGATTATCTTAAACTCAGGTTGTTCCCAAGTTCTTTAACTGGATCCGCATTTAATTGGTATATTAATTTATCACCAAATTCTCTCCACACATGGGACGAAATGCAGTTTCAATTTCAAAATCATTTTGCTCGAACCGAACCAAGCATAACCATGAGTGACCTAGCCAAAATAAGGCAGAGTACTGGAGAGTCTATAAAAGAATTTCTAGCTCGATTTAAGAAAGCCCGAATTAAATGTCATTTAAATCTTCCCGAATCTGAATTCGTACAGCTAGCCCAACAGAATATGGCCTTCGAGTATAGGGTTAAATTCGATGGAATGATGTTCTCCGATTTTCGAAGTCTTGCAGAGAGTGCTATAAGATACGAAAGCATGTTAAAGGAAGAAAGTCAAAGGAAACATCAGGGATTCAATACCTTCGAGGTTGGGGTCCCATGGGCATTCGAAGATGCCTATGAAGTTGACTTGGCTGAATTTGTAAAGGGACCCCATTTTCAATGTGGGGCTCTCGAACGAAAAGATTGCGTAGCTACGGGATCTTTACAAATGAAAAAAGAAAAAGAATATAGTTTCGACGTAACCAAGACTGAGAGGATATTCGATTGGCTGCTAGCAAATAAGAAACTGAAGTTAAAAGGCCGACATCGAATACCTTCGAAAGGGGAGACTAAAGGAAAGCCATGCTGTAAATGGCACAATGCTTTTTCACACGAAACGAATGAATGCATAATGTTTAGAAATTTGATTCAGGAAAAACTAGATTCAAAAGATATCATTTTTCCAGATAATCAGAAAACAAATATAGATGAAGATCCTTTTCCTGTACTCAATCTCGAAATCAATACTGTGGAATTTGACGAATTCGAAATTATTGACTTGCAGGTTCGAAAGGAAGCGAAATTGGCCAACAAGCTGTTTAATTGGTTGATCGACGAAGGGGTACTGACCTTCCCGAAAGTAAAGGATGAAGGCCTTGAAGGAATGTGCAGGTGGCACATGAATACCCTGCACACCACCGATGAGTGCCAGATTTTTCGAAGATTTGTAGCAAAACAATATGAGAGAGGTGTCATTTGCTTGTCTGGAATCGACAAAAGAATCTTAGGATTCGACCAGGACGGGAAACCAAAGGAACAGGAAACAGTTGCCGAGACTAAGGCATCTATTCGAAATGAAATGAAGACACCTATTCGAGAACAAGAAGAGAAGTCATACAAGGAGGCACTCGAGACCCCTGTATGTAAGACTATTTACCAAACCCCGGCTAAAATAGTGAATAGCCTAACACGGTTGCAGAAATTCCTATGTGGGCAATGTGCCGACACACTGCATTACGAACTTGTGAGATTGCAGGTAATTCCAAATGACCCCGAGTGGGTGCCTGCATTCCAGAAAGAATGGAATAAAAGGCAGAGATACGAAATGCATGATTATCCCTCCGGAAATATGCCCTATAATAGACATTTTCAAGGAAGAGGGGGAAGAGGATTCGAAAGAACAATACCGTCCGGCCGAAACTCGCCCTTTGAATGCTTGGGAGGATACCGAGGACAGAATGAAAAGAAAAAAGATGACCACCCGAAGGTCATGGCTCAGCAAGTGGCATATTCTCGAGCGGCTGTAGCACTAGAAATGCAGCAGGAGGCAATGATAGCCAACCTAAAAGTCGAAGAGGAAGCTCTCTCCAAAGGGATCCTAAAATCGAAGATAGTGAAGGAGTCTGACGAAAGGGAATTCGAGAAAGAAGTAGACCAGTTGAGTGACCAATTGAAGGATGCAAACTTGAAAGGCAAAGGCGTCATAATCGAAGATGACGATGACGTGGGGGATTTTAAATCAGGAGACGACCTAGATTTCCTATTGGGAGACACACCGGATGAAGGGTCAACAACCGAAGCTGACTTAAAGGCAAGAGAGGCATCTCTGGAAAGGATTATGAGACTGGAGGAGAAAGGAATATCGATTTGGTCACTATACTGCCCTCTGAATTTGCAGTAAAAGACACTGAAGACGAGAAAAAAAAGGAAGTCGAATGTATGTCCGGTTCGAATCAAGGTAACACGTCTTATTCCCAAACATCGAGTAACAAGTTGTTCGAAGAAAACAGCTAAAAAATGGAAAGTTTAACCAAATTATTATTTTCGAAGAAAGATATTAACAATAACCATATAAAACCATTATTTATAACTGCCACCATCGAGGGTACTCCTATTAGCCGCGTTTTAGTGGATAACGGGGCTACAGTTAACATTTTACCCGAAAAAACATTAACAAAACTAGGTAAGAACTCGAAAGATTTGGTGGCTGCTGACGTATCAGTCTATGGTTTTTCAGGCCAAGCCACTACAGTCTTAGGAGTTTTACCTTGTCGAGTTAAGATTGGGACTCATAGTTCTTATTCAGCTTTCTTCGTAGTCGAAACCAACTCGCCTTCATTCAATGCTTTATTGGGAAGAGATTGGATACACCAAAATTACTGTATCCCCTCGACTTTACACCAAGTGTTGATTTGTTGGAATGGGAGCCAATTCGAAGTGGTTAAAGCCGATAGAAATAATTATTTTATTGATACTCAAATTGTTAATGCCAGGTACAAAGCAGGAAAACACGAAGAAGATGTCTGCTTGAAGGTCAAAGAAGCTGTTGGTGAAGAGAAGTCAGAGGATAAAGGAATCGAGAATCTTCTCGAAAAAGAAAAAAACAATGTCCAAGAAGAGTCTACATTCGAGATAGCCTCTGAGCTGACCAAAATCGAGATAGGATCAGTTTAAATTTCGAAGACTGTTCGAATATTAGTAGTATGTTTTATTTTATTATGGACAACGATTATGTATTTAAATGAGATGTTGTTATAAGACTATTTCAATTGTTAAGTATCGAACAAATCGAGTCGAAATTATGCAATCATGATTTAAGGTATCATTCGATAGAAGAATGTGAGAAAGTAGGTTCTCAAGAAGAAACTTCTCGAAGTAAAACATATGAATCGAATATCCAGAAGATTAAAGACCAAGAAAGTTACGTGAGAATAAGTCGAAGCCATGTTATTTGATTTCTAAAGATGCAAATATTCACAACGAGTTATCTCGAAGCGGGCGGTGGATGAACGACCAAGAAGGAAAAGATTCAGTAAACCCTCATAATGAAATTTTTGAACCAGGAATGTTAGAACCCGATGAGGACATCAGAAAAAACGTCTAAGACCAACTAGAAGAAGTTAATTTGGGGACAATCGAGAACCCACGAATAACTTATGTAAGTTCGAAAATGGATAAGGAGAAGAAAAATGAACTAATCAAAATACTACATCAATTCAAGGATTGTTTTGCTTGGGCCCATCACGAAATGCCCGGGATCGATATGAACGTGGCTAGACACGAATTACCCATTAAACATGGTTTTAGACCTATAATACAAGCCCCTAGACGTTTAGCCCCAGATCTAATGGGAAATATCATGGAAGAAATTGAAAAGTTAGTCGAAGCCAAATTTATCAGACCAACTCGATACGTAGAATGGTTGGCGAATATAGTGCCAGTTATCAAAAAGAATGGCAAGGTTCGAATATGTGTAGATTTTAGAGACCTAAATAAAGCCACACCCAAAGATGAGTATCCCATGCCTATGGCGGATGTGCTGATCGACGCAGCCGCTAGACATAAAGTAATGTCATTCATGGACGGGTATTCGGGATACTATCAACTTAAGATAGCCGAGACCGAAAGACATAAAACCGCTTTTAGATGTCCTGGGTCAATAGGGACTTTCGAATGGGAAGTTATGCCTTTTGGCCTAAAGAATGTCGGGGCCACATACCAAAGGACGATGAATTACATTTTTCATGATCTAATAGGAAAGTCGTTAGAAATTTACATCGATGATGTAGTACAGTAGTAGTTAAGGCACAAAGTCATGAAAATCATAATTCATCACTAATCGAAACATTCCAACGAATGAGGCTTTTTAAATTAAAAATGAATCCCTTGAAATGTGTTTTTGGGGTGGAAGCTGGAAACTTCCTAGGCTTTCTAATCCATAATCGAGGGATAGAAATAGGTCAAAACAAGGCGAAGGCTATCATAGAAGCTAAACCCCCTACAAACAAAAAGGAACTGCAACGTTTTCTAGGACAAGTAAACTTTCTGCGGAGATTCATAGCTAATTTGGCTGGTAAAACGAAAGCTTTTTCACCACTACTATGATTAAGAGATGAGGACCAGTTCATTTGGGGCGACGAGCAAAACGAAGCATTCAATGCTATAAAAAGGTATTTAGGACAACCTCCAGTATTAATTCCTCCCCGAAAAGGAAAGAAGTTAAGGTTATATATATCAGCAGCGGAAACATCGATAGGTTGTTTGCTAGTACAAGAAAATGATAGAGGATACGAACAGGCAGTGTTTTATTTGAGTAGATTGCTAAAAGACGTAGAAATAAGATATACGTCAATAGAAAAATGGTGTCTTAGTTTATATTTTGCCTCGTTAAAATTGAGGCATTATTTCGCGGCGTACTCCATTGAGGTGGTATCTCCAACAGATGCCATCAAGTTCATGATTAATCAGCCTTTGGTTAAAGGTCGATTAAGCAAATGGAGCTTAAGTTTACTCCAATTCGACTTAACGTACGCACCGCAGAAAGCAGTGAAAGGTCAAGCCCTGGCCGACTTTCTAGCTGACCACCCTTGTATTGAAAATAAAGTAGCAGAAAAGCTCGAGATGAATGTCATAAATTTGGCACCTTGGATCCTATACTTCGATGGGTCATGCACTCGAAATAGTGCAGGAATTGGGATATATATCATATCTCCATCCAAGTTAATCACAAAGATGTACACAAAAATCGAAGGGGATTGTACTAACAACAGAGCGGAATATGAAGCCCTTATTCTGGGATTAGAAATACTGCAAGATATGAGAGCTCGAAATAGAAAAATAAAAGTTGATTCTCAATTGATAATAAATCAAGTAAAAGGGATATTTAGATGCATAAGTCCCGTAGCAGTGGCTTCATATGCTAGAATAAATGAACTATTTAAGAATTTCGAGACAGTGGAAGTCTCACATATACCTCGAGAAAAGAATCACATATCTAATGACCTGGCACAATTAGCTTCGGGTTATAAAATCAACCCAAATATGGTGGGATCAATCATTCAACTCAAATCAAGGGAAATAATACCTTTCGAACAAAGAATAGCTAGAGTTAATAAAATTGATATTCTTAAAAAGGATATAGATTGGCGAAAGGAGATCATCGAATATCTCCGGGACCTAGCTAAAGGGGGTTATTCGAACAAGTCAAAGTTAACGGCTCACCACTATTTCTATGATGGTTTAGAACTGTATAGAAAAGACTCTCAAGGAGTTTTATTAAAATGTATCGATTTAGAAGATATATTGATTGTAATGGCAGAAGCCCACGAAGGGGTATGCGGAGCCCATCAGTCGGGACATAAGATGAGGTGGCTGATACAGAGATATGGATTTTACTGGCCTACGGTCCTTCGAGACTGCATAAAATACGCCAGAGGGTGCAAGCAATGTCAAAGACATGGGAAAATATTGAGGCAGCCAACTGTCCAATTAAACTCTATAATAAAACCATGGCCATTTCGAGGGTGGGCCATAGATATAATTGGTGAAATCAAGCCAGCTTCGTCCAGAAGACATAAGTATATCTTAGTCGCTACAGATTATTTTACCAAATGGATAGAGGCCAAGGCCTTCGAAAACATAAATTCAAAACAAGTGGTTGAATTTATTAAAGAGTATATTATCACGAGGTTTGGGATACCGGAAACCATAACCTTCGATCAAGCCAGAGTGTTCAATTGCGCAGAGATACTTGAATTCTTGGGACAATTCGGGATAAAATTGATAAACTCAACACCTTACTATGCGCAGGCGAATGGGCAGGCAGAATCGTCAAATAAACTAATTAAAGGCTGTATTTCGAAGATGATAGGCCAGTACCCGAAGAACTGGCATGAATCGTTAATCGATACCCTTTGGGCCTTAAGGACAATAAAGAAAGATAGCCTCGGTATATCCCCATTCCAATTGGTGTACGGCCACGAAGCAGTAATCCCGCTCGAGATTAATGTTAAATCGAAGCGAATACTCGAACAAACAAAACTTACAGAAGAAAGTTATAAAGAAAACATGACTATCGAAAAGTTAGACCATGAAATATTACAAATACAAGCTTTGCAACGACTCGAATTACAGAAAAAGGTGATCGAAATAAGCTATAATAAAAAGTAAAGAAAAGATCTTTCGAAATAGGGGATTTGGTATGGAAGATGGTTCTTCCTGAGGGGTTGAAAAATCATTTTTTCGGAAAATGGTCCCCTAAATGGGAAGGACCTTTCATAATAATGAATAAATTATCAGGAAATTCTTTCGAAATCAAGACAGTTAATGGGGAGAAATACGGACGAGCCTTGAATGCTAAGTATTTGAAGGCATACACCCCAAGTATATGGAAAGAAAACAAAAATATCATATTAAAACGAATTCCCGAAACAGGGAAACTATTCTTACATAATGAAGCAAAATATTAAGGTAATTCAAAAAAGACCTAAGGTTTAATAAAAAACAAAGAACTTGACAAAAGATCCAAAGCTGAATCAAATGCATCCCGCTCCAACAAAGCTGGTTTAGCCACCTCCTCGAGTTCGACGGTCAGGGCCGCAATTTGGTCATCTAACTTCAAAATATTGTCCTCGGCCTGCTCGACAAAATGGTACAAGCGATCTCGTTCGAGTTGAAGATCAGCTATCTGTACATCGAGCACGGCGATTCTGGCTAAATAAGTGGCTCGAGAATCTTCTAAGGTAGCCACTTGACCGCGAAGTCCATCTATCTACTGAGAATGACCATAGGATACTTCTTCACTATAAGGGTCAATGCCTTGGTCAGCAAAAGAACGGAGTTTGGCTAAGCTATCTTCGAAAACTTCCCGGGCTGAGCGAAACACGGGCAACCAAGTCCCAGTCATCCTTGAAGCCACCGCATCGAGAAGGGCGCGTAATTCATTAAGCAGATAAGGATCATTAGTCCTATGCCTTACGTCAAGAAGAGCTTCGTTAAGGGCTACGACAGAAAATTCGACGGGCGCCGGGCCTACAATAAATAAACCATAAGGACAAATTAGAATATTACCGGAAGTGAAAAACCAAAAAACGGATCCCCAAGCAATAAGGTAAATCGTTACCTTCGAGGGGAATGGCAAGCGCCATGGTGGAACTCGAGGGCCCAGGATCCGTTAGAGATACGAACACATTGGCCAAGGGGGCATCAGAATGAGGAATTGATTCGGGGACAACGGTATCAACAGGAACATCTGCGGAAGTTAAAATCAGAGAGAGCATAAAAAGATGGTATCTAAAAATCGAACAATACCTTCACAAACGCCCAAGAGAAGACCTTCCTCGACAACCACTTTCTGGGTCGCAACGGCCGACGCATTATCCATAAGTGTAGGCGAAGCATGTTGAGTCTCAAAGTCAGGGATAGCCACTTTGACACGAGGCTCCGTGATATCCTCAGTCTCGACCTCAACAGTCGAGGTAACAATCTCGAGATTAACGGTTCCACTCGAGGAACCTGCCATGAATTGTGCAAATTAAAGCAAATCATGTTGTAAAGAAATGTCAAAAGAAGAAAGATGGTTAGGCATCATCATACCAGAAGCACCAAGGGATCCCAACGTGCGAAATCGTTTACGGGGTTGAAGAGAATATTGAGCATCATGTTCTTCATTCTCTTCCTCCTCGCCCAGGGGAAGGCTTCTTCGAGGAACAGAAACAATAGGCTCTCGAATAGTAATTGCCCCTCTTTTTCGAATAGGGCGAGGCGATTCAGGCTGCCC
Source organism: Buddleja alternifolia (assembly GCA_019426215.1). Lineage (NCBI taxonomy): Eukaryota > Viridiplantae > Streptophyta > Magnoliopsida > Lamiales > Scrophulariaceae > Buddleja > Buddleja alternifolia. The sequence goes on along the minus strand of CM033392.1, from coordinate 17,158,237 downwards.
AGCTGCAGCGGAGGAATCTCGAAGAGCTCGAGATAATGCAACCGCTTCTTGAACCTGGGGGTCATCTTGTTCAAATCTCCAGCCAATGGTCAAGTCATATGGGATAGTATAATCCCCATCCTGCGTATAGAGAAAAGAATAAGATATGGTAAGAAATGGGACGTCCAACTGTGGAAATATAAAAATCAATGATCATTTGGTAGTACCTCATCGGACAATAAGCTCGAAAGCTGAACCATATCCACGGAACCCGCATAAAGTCGGGTGATATAGGTAATTTGGAGGCATAGAATTTGCCTCGAATAACTGCGCCCCAAAACAGCATTCCAAAAGTCCACAAAATGTTTTTTCACATTGAGAGTTCTGCAAAAAACGGGAATAAAGCCAGGCACGACCAGACAAGTCGTATGATTTCGAATAAAAGCCTCGGCCTTGGCCCTAGGTTGGTTGGCAATAAGGAATTCCCTTTTCCGACCAAGGGCGATTCAATGTACCCAAAAAGGGCAAAGAGAAATCTTGAGTTATGCCAAATTGGCGCGAACAAAGCTGCAAGAACAAATAAAACAATAACAGAAGCAAGTTAGAAAAATATTAAGAATAAAAGGAATATGCTCAAAAAGTAATAACCTTCAAGCAATAATTAAATGCAATAAGTTCGAGCCCCTTATATTTGATATTTCAGATGCTCGAGATACTAAGAATTCGAAACCAAAAATATTCAAAATAAACATATGCAACCTTGAAAACAAATATACGTTTAAATTAGATACCCATAAGTTTTACCTGAGGATTGTAAACCTCAACGCCGGGGATGTGGTCAGCATAAATGAGATCTCGGGCAGACAATACAGCCCTCCAATACGGATGATGATCCACATCAGGATCAAGGGAATCAATCGAGAGCATCCAATCAGGAAGGGCAGTGTGTGACCAATGAATTCGAGCTTGGTCATAACGGGTTTCAAAGAAAGGACACCACACAGCAACATAACGAGGATTGTAAAGGGCGGGCTAAAGTCACTAGATAGGAAGCCTTCTTGAGGGGAATCAATAGATTGATACAAGCTTCCCCATAACATACCCAGTTCGAGATGGGCTCAAAATGAAGGTTCGAAGATTTCTTCGAGCGTTTCTGAGCATACTTCTGAATAAGATTGTCGAATGACTTGACCGATCGAATACTCAACAGATCAGGATAATAAAGAAATGACCAGAAAGTGAGTAACCAAAGCGGCCCAGCCAACTTATTGGCATTTGAAGGATCTCGGTGAAGGTTATACATCATTCGATAAAAATGGGCCAATATAAACGATGCCAAATCAATGGGACCCATCGTGACAGCAACATTGGCCGCCAAATTTATAAAAACTTTGTTCACCACACAGCCAGCGTTCATAAACAAGAGGCAAAACACAAAGTTTAAAAACAGCACTTCTTTGAAAGGGGTAGGGGGTCCCTGCTAGTGGTAAAATATTTGACCAAAGCCGTATAGGCGATATTCGCGCCATTATTCTTACCGTGATGCTTCAGCCAGGTCTCGGTTAACGTTAGCAAAGCCCGAGCGTTAGAAAGGGGTTCTCCGATTGGAAGAATCATACCTGTGGGGGAAAGGCCAGTGATCAGAGAAATATCTTCCAAAGTAATTATCTGAAAACCCCGAGGCAACACAAAGCAATTATACGAAGGATGCCAAGCATACGCCAGGGCATTAGTGGCCACTTGTTCGAAGGGAATGGCCTGATAGCAAGCGATTCGAATAAGCCCAAGGAGTCGATTTCCTTCCCACTTCCTATGGAAATTATCTAACCTCTCGAACCAGGGATAGGCATCGACAGCTCCTATCCAGCCGTTGGTTGGTTTGGTTCTGCTCATCCAACCAAACCTAGCTTTAATTTTATCTTGAAATAAAGGGGCCGAACCCTCCAAAGCGGGCCAAATGCCCAACAAATTGGGGCTTCCAGCAGTAGGCGATTCAAACGCGTCTGCTCGAAATCGAGGACCAAGACCCACATGACCAATCGATTGCCCTCGACGGTCGGAGACCCATGGCGGAATGATGTGAGAAGAACCGAGATGAGAGATCTTCATATCACTATAATAGGTGTCGAAATCCCTAATGACTTGATACAAATCTTGGGCATCTTCACAAGCCAATACATCCGGGTTAGGAACTAATCGAGAAAGATCATGGACGCTCGACATAGCCATAAGTCTCGAAGATGGAGTTGAAGGAAGGATGAAGAAGGTAAAGTCTTCGAAAAAGATAGAGAGAGAAAAAACAAACTGGCAAGTGGATTCGAAGGTTTGAGAACTTCGAAAATGAAGGATAGAAAGTGATAGTGACAGCGATGTACCGAGGAGCAAAGGGTATTTATAAGATATAGGCGTCTAATCCGACGAGACACCTCTGCTCATATGTTCTCCTAGTATCTGTACCCGCTGAAAGAACGCAGAGGGGTATGTATCAGAAGAAACGTGTATGATCACGTAAAAATATGTGGAACGCGAAGAAACACGTTCATCAAAATCACGAAGAAGATGAATAGAGGACAACTTTTACGATGAAGCGATACAATGCTCCACCGGCGACAAACGATGCATGTTTTAATATATATGCACGTAAAACGCTCATATATATTAGGGGGGCATTTGTTTATACTAAAAATAAACATGGGCTTTTACGAATTATGGAAAACCTAAATGTCCATAATTAGATGAGTGGGCCGGACAGAGAAGACTTGGGCTCACCATCTAAATAATCACCAAAATATGGGGTCCAATAAATATCTTGCTAAATTACAATCAAAAAGCCCAGAATAATCTCAAGCCCAGTGAAGGGCTCGAAACACTGCCCAAACTATCAGGCCCATTATAATGCACAAAAGGAAAAACGTTGAAGCTGAAGAAGAAGCCCGCCAACACAAAATATTTGAAAAAGGAGTTTGAGCAGTTCACGGAGGTTGAAAACGTGGATACACATGGCTAGCATAAAAAGGGGAAGAAACGACCGAAAAGAAGGACATCATCAGAATCATACACAACTTCTTTTACACTTTCTAGGAGTAGGAGTAGGCATAGAATAAAATAGCTGTAGTGTTAATCTGTACTTTTCGCTCTCGAAATCGTGTTAATCATCAAGAATTGAAGATTCTCATGGAGGTATAGATGATTTTATTTTCAGATTTCAGTATTTGAAGAATATATCTGTATCTTGACTTGAATTTTCTATTCATTTATCTACTCGTTCGAATTAACGTGTTTTGCTGTTTTTACGAATACCTGTTAAATATTTGTTAAAGGTCAAATTACGTAAGAAAAGATTCTCACGTAGATTTAAAACTATCTTTTTGTCAAATTTGAGTATTTGAAAGAGATAGTTTTTATCTGGACTTGAACATGATCTTTCGTCTCATTTGGCGTAAAATTTAAGACGGGAACCACCTTTTAAGCGTATCGAGCGCATGAGTTGAGAGATAATCTAAAAAGGAGATTGTCACGAGTTCGGAACGAACACTCGAATCCAACCTAGACTAGTTTGTTTAAAAAAAAAACGAAACAGATATTTATTACGAATTGAAGGACAAAGGTGCTTGGCCCGAATACAATTAATCTAGGACAGGTCGGAACTCATTCAGTATTTAATTCTATCTTGATTCTAGTTAAATTCACAAGTTTGGGGACTATTCACGAAAATTCCAAATGTGTAGGTACTAGGTAGTAAGTAATTGCGTAACAGTAGAAAGTGTGCCAAAAGTGGTATTTTATGGGCTTTTTTGGAGCACACTCTCCCACTATGAGGTCTTGTAGTCAATGTTAGATCCAAATAAGTACACGTTGTATTATCAATTGCGTGGTGATACTTAGAGAATTTCGGAATCTGAAGTTTTGGTTGATCTACACCTCTATATGTATAAATATATATGTATGGGGGACCTAAGTCACATAAGGCGGGAGCGTGAGCGCGAGAGCGGCAAAAGTTAAAAAAATTTGAGAGCGGGAGCGCCTATTATAAAAATAATAAAATATATATATATATATGAGTATATATAAAATGTAATTATAGAGAAAAATATCAAAAAACTATTTTCATTAAGCAATAAGATTTCCAATAATAACATTTGCGATTCTTCAAACAATGTTTCCTATTTCTTTCCAACAAAAATAATGTTTTATATTCCTAATATCAATTTCATTTAAGCAAAAAAAAAATTTTGTCAATGGAACTTATGTCTTTAGTAACAGCATCACTGCTCTCCTCATCTGGATAGCTTTCACTCATTTTTCACAATAAAATCTGAAAGTATAAAATAAATTAATGATTACAATCCAAAAGTCTACTAAAAAAAATCATGTAAAGCTAGATTGCAAGAAATTATTATATTGCTCATTTCAGAAAAAGAAAAAATAATTGAAAGTCATAGTAAATGAAAAGTTGATATATTTAATAAATAAATACCAAATATGCAATTTCACTTCATGAAAGCCCTAAGAGAATGTAAAATACTACATATTTGTGTTATAAAGAAATATATAAGTATATTGAATATGTGTCAACGAAGAAAAATCATAATTATCACTTTCCCATGCATCACACATTCACACTAGTTGATCATTTGATTTATTTTTATATCTTTTCCTTTCTCCTAATCCAATTTAGTTATCTGCCTTCAGCTCCCATCACCATAGTCACATAATTACAAATAAAAAGGGTCTACACAAATTAGATATAAAATTAAAAATTGTAGTGTACATGTGAGAAAACTAGAATGCTTTTATCCAAAAACTATGGCTATGTTTGGTTATGTTTTGGGATTGTATTTTGGTGAGAATTATTGGTGAGAAATTTATGGGGACCCATGCGTGTTTGATGAAATTGTGTTTAGTTTTATTTTGGGAGTTGGTTTATGAGTGTGTTTTTTTGGTCAGATAATGTTTAATTTTGTTTTCAGAGGGAACAAAAGTACTGTAGCAATCAAATCATGAAACTTTTGTCTGTTAGAAAGAAGAGAGAGAGCACATAGAGAGGAGTATAGGGACAAAGTAGGTATAGAAAGATGAAAAATAATTATTATTTTTTTTGGACAAAAAAAGTAATGTATTTTTTACCAAATATTTTGTGAACCAAACATTGTTTGGTGAGAATTTTGGACCAAATATGACATGGAAACATAACCAAACATTGCCTATGATTTCTCAAAGTCCTTTAAACATATTAAAGTAAGAAATCACACTCCATATGTAAATACAAGAGTTATAAACTAAATTTCTTACCTCGCCAGTTGCCACTTGAAATTGCTGGAATTTAAGAATGAATGAATGATATTTGCTTGGGCTCTCAAGAAGAATCTTCAACTTCTTCAATTCTTAGTTTATCAAACAGAGAGGGATGCCGTTAGGGTAAAGGTAAGTGAAAGGGTTTTGCCTTTTTAGACTTTCACGTTTGTTAGTTGTTTTTTAAAGGTTTGACTTTCAATTTTTATTAGTTTAATAAAAGAAGGTTTTTCTTTTTTGGACTCTTGGACTTTTGAGCCAAAATAACTAAGAGCGCGACTTAGTAACTGATAAGGCGCGCCTTTACGAAAACTAATTAGCGCTTTTACAAAAGTTAAGTCTTGAATCAGTGAGATTTAGATCGCGACTTATGAAATATTAAAGCGCGAATTAACAATTGTTAAGTCTTCTTAGAGCGCCGCTCCCGCTCTTGATTCGCTAATTCGCGCCCGAAATGCAAGAGCGGCACTATATATGCGCGAATTATGTGACCTAGGGGGGGACCATTATATATACATAGAATGGTGGAGATAATCCCAAAATTTTAGGTACTGGAAGTCCCAAATATGACCGGATAATTCTATGGTACACCGGGAGTGTTACTCCAAGGTGTACCATTATATCTATCTCTTTCACACAATTATGTGTGGGATCCACACACAGTATACCTCAGTGTGTGAAAGAGATAAATACAAGGAGCGTTACTCTTGATCTACCACACAGAAAAATCCAAGTATGACCCTCAATTGCGATAGATCAAAAGGGTCAACCATATTAAACCAATTAGGGTCAGTCTTATCGTACGGATATACTCAAAGGGGTATTTTAAGCATGTTGTATATAATAAATTTTACGCCATATATATATATATATTATATGTGGATAGATGGGGATGTGTTTGAGAAAAAAATTTGTAATGTATAATGAAAATTAAAAATTCTCCCTAACATCTCTACCAACAACTACGTTTAATGAAATTACACAATTTGTTCAAGGAGATTTAAATTGCTGCATAAAAATACTTAATGTAGCTCGAACACTAAACAGTCAAATCACCACATCCAAGGTTGACTTTAATTTTATAGTGGGAAATTTCAGCTTATCTTTTTGGTAAATTCCAATTCTATTGAACCAAATAATGTTTTTTGGGAAGGTACTAAAAGTATTATTCAAAGTAAAATAACTTCAAAAATATATACATATAACAGAGATGAAAACAGAAGATAAATATCATTATGCATTACGGCATCCAGACGTATATGGCGACGTTAATACAGATAAAGGATAAAATCAACTGTTCATCTAATTTAATTTACATGTACTCTAGCAAATGCCTTACTGTTTAAAAGCAATAATCCTTGGGATCAGAAAACTAGAAATTATGCATCTGATATAAGTGTTCATGTGACATCTAAACATCAACAAATTCATTAAGAAAAAGAAAAAAAAAACTGCTCGACTCGGTAGGATCTTGGTCTCGCCTTACCTAATTTCACATGATATCAAGAGTAACTGGATTAGTACAAATTCAAAGCTTATCCTGCTACCAAATTTGCAAGAAAATAAAGAAATTAAATGTTATAACTTATAAACCTTACCCTCTACTATATGTTAACTTGTTTCCACAGAAATTGGCAACGGGAAACTGCTCTGGCTCAAGCTAGTTGCTGGACACACAGAAAAAGAAAAATGGTCTTATTACAGAGCAAACTCGAAAAAATATAAAATTGTAGGATAAACATGGAAGTGTACTTACCTTCTGGTTCGATTCTAAGCCAATCTTGCCCACACATTAAAGCTTCTCTTGTATCTGGACTTAGTGAACTACGATAAGGATCGAGCACTCTACCACCATTGCTAAATGCTATCTCTGGTTCAAGAGTAGACACGGGAACGGCAAGAATATCACGTGCCATCATAGATAAAACGGGATATCTCGGGGTGTGAACTTTCCACCAATTTAATATGCTAAAGTCATTATTACGTGGAAAAACGGGCTCCTCTAGATACTTTTCTAGATCTGATGACATTGTCCGACTTTGTGATGTTTCATATAAGAACTTGTCAAATCCCTTAAGTTTATCTCTAGTACCATTGCTAGTACTAGCTAAGCTGCTTCCAGGCATAGCTGAATCTTGATCGAGTGAAGTTGAGCTCATGGAGTATTCATTAAAAAGTTCCCTAAGACCATTAGACACTTCTTTGATGCGATCTGGAGCGTCGGTACCATATATCTGGCGATAATAGTATTCGACCACCTTTATCTTAAAACGAGGATCAAGAATCGCTGCTATGGCTAAAGACAAGCTGCACTTGCTCCAATACACATCAAATCTGTTCTTCATCTTTGAGGCCACAGAACTAAGAAACTCATCTGGGCTCTTACACCACTCAATTAACTGAATGTGCATATCACATATCTCGGGGAAAAATATGTTGGCAGTCAGAAATTTGTTTGCTACAAAAGCATTGGTAAACTCAATAAGAGATTTCATATAAACTGCAATTGAACTAACCCATTCCCACTCTTTATCAGATAAAGTTACTGAGCAGGCAGGATCATGCTCTTGCAGCTTACAAAAAGCACCCTTATATTCTGTTGCTGCTTCAAGCATCAAATACGTTGAATTCCATTGCATTGGGCAGTCAAGTACTAAACGCCTCCCAGTATTAATTCCTGCTTGTTGAGCAGATTCATTAAATTTTCCTAGTATTGCTTGCGTACTTTTAACATGCCTTATAGTCTCTCTAACCTTATGTGTCACGTCGTGAAACGCTTCCATGACCTCTCGAACAATGGATTTCAAAAGATGTGTAGCACAACGCACGTCAAATAACTCGCCGTTCTTCAATAGAGGTTTATTTTGAGACAGCCAATCCTTAATCTTGAAAACCATAACTTCGTAGGTAGAACAATCATCAAATGTCATGGAAAACAACTTGCGGTCCATAGCCCAGTCTGTCAAACTCTTAACAATAACTTCTGAAAGAATGTCATCAGTGTGAGATCCATCCAATGATATGAAATTAAGCATCTTCTTCTGTAGCCTCCAGTCCGCATCAATATAGCTAGCTGTGAGGCATATATATTCTGAACTCTCAGGTGAGCCCCACATGTCAACCGCCAAGTTGATTCTACCATGTAAATGATGAATGGACTCGTACACCTTCTCTTTCTCCTTCCCGTAGATGTTCATACATTCAATCTCAATGGCATCATTGTTATCAATCTCAAACATGGGCTGCAGATTCTTGACAAATATTTTGAATCCAACATGATCCGCCATGGCCAGGGGATAACCATGTAACATAATCATTCGAGCAAGATCCAACCGACTACGCTCTTGGTCAAATCTAACACTTCCTAGACTGATAGTTTGGTTTATTTCTTCTTTCTTTTGCTCCTGATCAAACTTAAGAGGCATAGGGCTAATGATTTCATCTTTTATTTTCCCTTCTTCATAATTGATGGGTGTAAGACCAAGAGGACTCTGGCTAATAGTATTTCTCTTTCTTTTTGCTGACAGTATTTGAGAAACGTCATAATTGGATCTCTTGAGACACCGTAACAAATGATTCCTTAAATGAGTTGTACCACTATTACTTGAACCACTTAGTTTCTTTTTGCAATGGACACAAACAGCATATTGAGCTTCTGCTGTTCTGACTCTTTCGAAGTGATTCCAGACAACAGAAGTCAACCTCTTCGGTTTCTTATCAAAAACCTCATTTGATATTTCCATGACATGAACTTGGTATAGGGATATCTTAGCTGCATCAATCATGTGAAGAATTTCAGTCATAATATTTCATAAAAAAATGACACCAAGAGTAGTTAAGCTTGTTATATCTTTTATGACTGAACTCTGAAGTGATACCAACTAATACCACCACCATTTACAAAGCCACAAGTTTGAATATCATAGAATAATGAGTAAACTATGACACATAAAGACACAAAAGAGCAGCTACACGAGCTAGCATCGATTTAGATCCATAGAGCAGAGGGGGTTAAGATTGGAACGCATTAATATTAAGAGAGATGTAATATTCAAGACAAATCTGGTCCACAAGGTCAACGCTGCAGTCTGCGGTTGACCATAGAAATTACCACATTACCATAGCCGAATTTGGGTTGCATTTTTTTTTTGCAAGGGAAAATGATTTGGTGGAAGTATTTCAAATGACTTGATATCGGATGGATGACATCGACAATAATTATTGAAAAAAAAGAAAGCTCAAAATGAGTGTCGAAAGATTTGGAATCCACAGTGCCGTGAAATCAGCCAAACAAACTCGAAATGATTTAAATTATGGGTTGAAAACCTTAGCTCTCGAATCGTTCAATTCAAACACAACTTTCGAGAATCTTTATCCCCTTGGAGCATTTTTTCTTGAATCACACACAAATCTATAGCCTTTTAAAATTGTAGATTATAACCACGTAGTGACTGCACAATGCAGAACGAACTCAAAGCAGCCAAAATTGAATCACACACAAAAGAGCAACATAAACACATACACACTTCTACAGACCTCCAAAATTACGCGTTTTCATAAGCAATTCAACAGAAACTTGATCATGAGGTTCTCAATTAATCAGTGATACGCCAGATTATCCAAAAATAAATACAAAAATAATAAATAAACATACGTAAAAGATCAGATAAATCCACTCAAAACACCAAAAATCATTTTTCCTACTAAAAAACAACGAAACAAAAACAAACACAAATCGACAGAGCGAAATTCATCATAGAACACAAGAATCACTGAAAATTAAAGCTCAGAATTGACGTTAAATCAGTCAGATCGGATCAGATCTAGACTGTATTCGGAAGAAAATTAAACCTGCGAGTGAGAATTCAGGCGTCCGATTGAAGTTACGGACAGAGTCGAATCGGCAGATCCGAAAGACGAGAAAGGGTTAGGGTATGGATTTCAGATCTTTTGAGATGGTTTGGATATGAAATGAACCGGATTTTCGGTTTGGTAAGTGCACCCGGTTACTGGATCCACTTTTAATATATAATTAATAGTATTAACTGAAATAAACCCGGGTTTCGGATCCAGTTTGGTTAAGGGTTGGGTTGTTTTGGTGTGGCCTTCACTTTGGTTAAGGTTAGCAAAGGTGTGGTTTGATTTTTTATTTGTTTTTTTTTTCCCTTATGTTTTGATTGTTTGGATTTTTTAAGTTTTTCCATAGTGATTATCTATTTTGTAAGTTTCCTTTAATTAAATTTATAATTTTGCTATAATATTGTTTAAAACTTGAGTGAGGTAAACAAAATTGCAAGTAGTTATTGGTTTGAAATATTGTTCAAGATTGGTAATATATGTTGCGTTTTTTTATCCTTAAAACAATCAAATTGAAATATATTTTCGGGCCATTAGTTAGTTGGATTCGCTTAGAGTTTCATAATAAACCAATTTAGTTATTTTTATACACTTTCGAATTGTAAGAGCGAATTTACGCCATTACAATTATTTTATTTAGTATTGAAATGTTATTCACTACGCGTATAATCAATATTCAATTATGTGCATAGTATATTCCAAAGTTATATAAAAAAATAGAATAGTAATTTAAATATTATCATTCTAAATCAACTTATATATTTAGCTCGTCTTCAAATTGAATTCCACTACTCCTAAATTTGTTGGACTATGTACACTCCGCTATTTCCACTGGCAACTCCTATGTTAATAAATACTAGTCATGTGGGCACACTCTATGCGTGGGCTTAATCAATTCAACATTATTCTAAAAAAATTTAATCGATTGCTTAAGCATAATATCTATGTTTTGATCCTTAGCAAAAAAAAAAAAATATCTATGCTTTAATCTTATATAAGATATAAGAATTTATAAGTAATTAAAAATGGATTGGAGGAAAAGAAAAAAGGTTGAGGAGAGAGAAGGTGAGAAAACGTGAGAGCGTGAAATAAAGAGATAAAAGAAACGTGGGAAAAAAAAGAGAGAAGAAAAGGAAATAGAAAAAACATTAACATTTGCTAAAATTTTGGAGGTAGTTGGTGCCATACCAAAATTACTAGTCAGTCCAACATTAACTCCTCTCTAATTATATATAGTATAGATTATTTCGACAATAATAATTGTCCAAAACTTACTTACAGTTGGAAAAATATGATAGTAAACTAAACCATCTTGAATTTCAATTAATGTTTCTCCTTATATCTTATATTTGCGTATTCATTCCAAATTCATATAACTTATGTTGATTATATACTTGACAATATAGTGTACACAGTTGGCGCGCACGCATATATATATATCATATATATATGTATACCATCATACTAATATGTATTAAATCTCACCAAAATTACTAATGTATATTAGATAATTATTATTTTATCTTATTTAAAAATTTGGGTAAAGTCGTTTACGGTCACCTACCATAGGCTAAAACATACTTCCAAAACCAAGGTCGCTTACGTATTGTCCACCAATACAGTATTTATATTAGCGAATCGAACACACAAACTTATGAGAAGAAGTGACACGTTCATCACCAACCTGAGCCGCGTCGGTATTTATAAATATATTATTAATAAGTATAAAGATAAAATGGAAAGGAATGGTAGCCAGGAGGACCGAAACAAAAAGGAAAATGGAGTCCGTACCCGATTGTAATAATCTCCTCACCCAAAAGCAGAACAGAGTCGGGCATGAATCATGATCCATTTCCACATCACCGGATGATCCGCCAAATTCATCTACCGTCCCGCCAAATCTACGTTAAAGCTGAAAAAGAAAAATGGTGCGGAAGCGATTGTTGTTGCTGTTGAAGCCGTTCGATGTGTACCCTTCTTCTCATCAACCTTCTCTTCCTCTCTCTGCCCCCTCCTCCTCCAACCGCCGCAAGGTACCCCCAATTTTGGATAAATAGAAACCCCAATTACATTTATGGTGTTTTTTCATTGATGATTGAGTGAGACGATAATGTTGTCTGTGTACATTACATTGTATGAAGAAAGAGAATAAATTTCCAGTTATTTTTTTCTACAAGCATCTCATCTGTTTGATTATATGTCTAAAAGACTTGACCTTCAGGAGAGTGGTGCCATCAAATTTGCAGAATCGTTGGTTATGATAAATGTCGGTATTCGATAATGAGCAGCGACTCGTATATCGATCACATTGTAGCTTGAATGTTTCTATAGGCCAAAAGGATTGGCCTTCGCCCCAAAGTGGAGTACCGGTCCTAAAGCTATGTATGTATGTAGGTGTAAAATCTTTCCGGAGGAATGTATCTACATCTGTTTAATATCTGTACAGTAAATAACCGTATTTTGTCTGGTCTTGATTGTTTTTGTTTATATAAACACGGCGCCAACCCTCTCCCGTTTGTGCAGTTTGAAAGGAAATTCTTTTGGAAGAGTGCATATGAGCCCTGAATTGTTTGCATTATGGTCCTTGCACTACTAGATAGAATGCAAGAACCCTGGTAAAATGGTCATACATAATTTTCTAGAACCATGGAAAATACTTGTGACTTGCCTCGTTTTGGTTTTCAGTTTCATAAAGTCAACTTGAACAACCATGGCTAAGTGATGCTACTTTGTTTCCTCTGAAACTACAGTCTATATTTAAGTGTAAAAATAAGACCTTGCTGTGTTGAGTTAACATGACATGAATATTTCTAAAGCATTGATGGATGAGTGAGTTCATATATTATGAAATTAGTGTGTTACGCCATTTTGGTTTGAGATGCAATGAATTGGGTCACCATATCTTTACATATTATAGATTGGACAACTTTATTATGTCATGACACATAGGTTAGTGTTGAAGAACTTGGCAATTGGATGAAGATTAGGGCATACTAAATTGTGCTCATGGATAATGGATAGTACTTAATGTGTGTGTGTGTGTCAGTTTTAGGTCCATTCAAGTTTCTGATGTCTAAAATTATTGCCGGAATGTTTTAACTGATATCATTCACTTTGTAATTCAAAATGTCTGTACTTCGGTTTCTTGTCACTGTTTCAAATTTCAATATGCCATGCGTTATATAACATCAGTTTTCTTTTCCTGATGACATTGCAGGTATTAAGATATTTATACGACAGGACATTGGTTCACAAAGATACCATTAATTTCTGCCAGAATATTTTGAAGAAGAAAGTTGTTGACTGGAAAGCTGTTTTTCGTAGTGACCTATCTGAGCCAATTCGTGATGTAGATCTGGTTATTACAGTGGGAGGCGATGGAACACTATTACAAGCAAGCCATTTCATGGATGATTCAGTTCCTGTTCTGGGAGTGAATTCTGATCCCACACGACCACAAGAGGTAACTTGTTTTTCTTTGGGTTGATTTATTTAACTGAAGTAATATTCTAGATCTTCTCTCATTCATTTTCCCCAATATTTCTGAATAAACTATTAAGTTCCTTTTTAGCTTTAGTTGTTGATGTAAATGCAATTGTTTATTTAATTAGGTGGTGGAACTCAGTGAAGAATTCGATGCTACAAGGAGCACTGGGTATCTTTGTGCTGCCAATGCCAACAACTTTGAACAGGTGAGGCGGCCACTTAAGCCATTTTTCTATCTCTGAAACCTTTTGGCTGCTTGCTGGTATTCCAAATGTTAGAGATTTAGCCATGTGGCTTATATCAAATATAAATTGTCTTCCCAATAAGTTACAAAAAATAGTTGGTGATGGGACCATTATAGAGAAGGCTGAAGACATAAGATCTTTTGGTCTAGAGCGACCTAAGTTAATCTGATGAGTGTTAATTTTGCAAGGATAAATGAGAAAATTACAATCAACAAGAACAAGGAGTTCCTGCCCAAAAAGCCGCAGCTTCCAATTTTATAAATTCATAATCATCTTCATACAACCCAACCTCATTATAAAATGTTTCTGCCTGACTCTTCCAATAACCAAAACATTGACTCAATAATACTTGGACATAGTTACTAGACAAGACTCCATAAATAACTTATAAATAACTTTGGAACAAGACTCAATAAATAACTTGGACATAATTACTAGACAAGGCTTAATAATTAACTTTGATTACATAAATATGCTTGACTATCTGCTGGTGCCACCCCGATGCTTACGTCTTACGTAAACTCGCAACGGTCCCGGTCCCGTATCACTCATCCTCGGATCATTCTCGGATCGTCCGTCATTCCGCTGCACATCATAATCTCAGATCACTAAAAAAAGTTGTCTTTTCCTTAGAAAAACATGCTGCAAGCTTATATTCCAAGACATTGTGAGGCGGGTAGGGAGTTTAAGTGTGGGAATGTCAATGCTGATGATTGCCTAAACTCATTGTTTTTTCGCACCAGTTGCAAATAACTGAATTGGACATGATTATCTTTTAGATATTTATGGGTTCTTACATTTCTGAAATTTAAATGGTTCTTCATTTATTCGGGAGATGGTGCAGAATGTCTATGTGCATGTGAAAAGTTTCTTCAAATCTGGTGGAAAACAATTATACCTTGCTGTTAAATTCATAAATGCTCTGTTTGGACCTTGGATTTGATGAAAAAAATGGCAAGGATCTAAAAGTAAAGCACAAAGTACCATCATCTGAAGTGAGGAAAACATTTTCCTTAGTGATTTCCTCACAAATTTAAAGACCAAATGAAGAGTGAATGGTCATCGATAAGGTAATACTGTGTGTTTCCTTTGATCAATTTCAGGCATACAAAAAGGTTGCTAAGCACTCTTATAGCTTCTGAGTAATTAATTAATGTTGTCAACATAAGAAATCATCAACTCTGCTAATGGTATCGAATGTGCAGTTATTCATAACATGGGCGCTTCCCCCCCCCCCCCCCCTTGTAGATACTAGATGGGATCCTTAAGAATCACCATGAGCCATCTAAATTAGCAAGAATGGCTGTTAGTGTCAACTCAAAGGTGATCTCAACTTCTGCTCTAAATGATATTCTGCTGGCGCATCCATGTCCTGCAGCAGTTTCTCGATTCTCGTTCAGGTACAAATATTGCTCTAGTTATCAGAATCACATACACCTCTGCCATTTCTGTTGTTACATAAAATATTTCATCGAAATTCTTGTATTACTAGGATCAAGAAAAATGGAGAGCATTTGTCTTCTTTACTGCACTCTAGATCAAGTGGCCTCAGAATCTCAACTGCTGCTGGATCAACGGCTGCAATTCTCTCAGCCGGTGGATCCAAGATGCCCATCCTATCCAAGGAGCTCCAATACTTGGTAAGAGAGCCCATTTCTCCGGGGGTTACTTCACACTTAATGCACGGATTCGTGAAGTCAAACGAGACGATGGACATTTCATGGTTTTGTAGAGAAGGGCTCCTATATATTGATGGTTGTCATGTGGTTCATTCTATTCAACTTGGAGATACAATAGAACTATCTTCCGGGGCTCCACCTTTAAAAGTGTATTTGTCGCCCCATTTTTTATCTCACGATGTATGAGTTGAAAGTATAAATGGAATGATGATATTCTAAGGTGACATTGGTATTGGCGATTCATTGCATAACACCTTTATTTATCATTTGATATTGTTGCTAGGAGAGTACGTGGTTGGGTTAGGACAATTTCATATTGAAGACTCAACCTGACCCAATATGTAGGGGCTAATAGAAAATCAATCCGAAATCAAACAATCATATTTTCAGAGCGAGCGATTGGGGTAAGTCAGATTGGATTATTTGGTGGTCAGGCTGGCGGGTTTGTAAAGTTTAAATATATTAACTCGTAGCTCAAGTTATTTGTTGTTTCAACTAAAATAAATAATGATAGTAAAATATTAAATAGCTTAGTGTTATTCAAATAATTGGCAAAATTACTATATTATCATGATTTATAGGGATTGGAAAGATTTCGAGTATTAATTTGAAATTGCAATCAAAATAAACAAATATGAAAATGCAGTACATGAATAAATCATAGATATTATATGTTATGTATGTGTTTGAGTGTATATATAGTACTAATATGTTTTCGGGCCCGCCACATGACCCGAAAGTAGCAGGCTTCATAAGTATAAAACCGTCACTATCAATGAAAAACTAAAACCCTACTGTTTACGGGTGGATCAACTCGGTTTGAGCGGGTATATGTATGCACTTATTTTTGCGTAATTTTACGAAGTACATGGAAAACAGTAAATCCACTTGCTGATAGGTGTAAGGTTGCATCAATTAGAGATCTACCGTTGAACATAATGCACTCATAGCAACAACAATGTAAAGACATATTTTACACTTAGGAGTAAGTCTATCTATAGTCCTTGACTCTGGTTTCCTCGTGCCTTCTCTCATATGTGTCAAACTTCAGAAGAAAACACATGCTCCTCTCCTATCTACAACCTGGAGAAACCGGGAATTTATTAATATAATCTATAATAGTAATTAAAATCATTGTATTAGTAAACGGCTTACGTGAACAATTGAGGCCGACTACGAGATAGCTGAGGTCGCTTTATTGGTGAAAGGATAAGGTTTCTGAGAGTCATAGAAGGATTGCTGCCTCCATTTCCACTTCCAACACCAAACGAAGGGTGACCGCTTGGCATTCTATTTCCAGTGTCGATTGGAACCGCAGACTGTTTTGCAGGTGAGCCACCAGAGATGTTGAATGTAGAGTTAGAACTGTTCTGTCTTGCGGTCCACATGTCGTCTCTCGGCCCTGGAGTATCAGGAGTGAAAACCGACCAATCTGCAATAAATAAGTCAACTAGTATTTTTTGCAAGAATACGACAAATTTTTTAACCCTTTTAGCGATGAAAAGAAAAAAAATGTTGGATTAAACAATTGTTTTCCCCATTGTTTTATCATTTATGTAAACAACCAACAAGCTTTAGATTTGGTGTTCCTTTGATTTTATTTCTTTAGCAATAGCATTTTCTTATCGTTCATCAAAATCTTTGAACCAAACAGAGTGTTTTAAGTCTTAGATGTCATTAAACATAAATTATGGGAGGAGTCTACATAAATGTCAGCAGAATAACTGGGTTACCTTTCCTAATAGAATCTCTGTTATCCATCCTAGTAGCTGGATTTGAGAACAAATCAGGCTCTGGTCTTGAAAAGAAGTGGTTTGCAGGCTGGATTGCTGATCTTTTCATTGAATCGATTTCATTTCTTGCTAGATCGTACATTTCATCCAGCTTTCTCTTTTGCCTGGCAGTGATAATTAAATTGCCAAGTTCTCACTCAAAGTTATAATGGATATCGGAGAGTACTATCGGGACAAAATATAGATATCAAGTGATGTTAACCTGCATTTTTCTGCAAATTTTTCTTGCAGCTCTTGCTTATCTTTGGTCAGATTCTCTATCTCTTGTTCCATCATCTGGCACCTTTTAGTCATTTTCTGGTATGCAGTATAAATCTGCTCCAGTTTCTCTGTAAATTTCTCTTGCATTGCCTCACATTTTTGACGGCACTGACCTACTACTTTGTTCATCTTAGCTTGCATCTCCAAATCCTTTTGCCCAATATAAAACATTACACTTCTATATGCACTTTTCATCACTGGGAGCATTCAAGGAAAACAATATGTAGTTTTGAAGAGTTAATTGTACCATCAAGCTTTTTGAAAAATTATAAATCGTGGGAAAATGCATATGAATTAAATTATTGAGGATACATATCTGAGGAGATATTCCAGCCATCGCCATCTGTGGAAGAGAGAATAATAGTATGTCAAAAGAGGCTGATTGAGCATATTGTATCTGATAATATAGTGTATAAAAAGCAATGGAGATGAATAGGAGAGAGAGACCAGTAGAGGACAAAGATATTCTAGGAGAGTTTCCTTACATTAACCCATTCATCATTTGGGTTGATATCCACAGGCTTCATAAGACTGAAGAGCAAAATAGTGTCATGTCAAAACCAAGTGGAACTGTATATATCCCACATTCAAATAAAATTATACAAAAAATGTATAAATCAGTTTCATGCAGACAAAGGAACGTAAGGTCGATATTTTTAACAATTCATCTCAAAATACAGAAAAACTCTTGATTTTATCGTGGTCTATGATCTTTTTGACAAATTTGATCATCATATTTTCTTGCTTCTCCAAAATTTCTAACAAGTCTCATAGATCTGTGACAATTACAATCAGGTGATAAGACAAACAGTTCAAACTTTTGTCATACCTTTTAGAGAGCACTTGATCACAGATGGGGCAAGCACCGTCATTACTGAGAATCTTATTGGCATCTTCAGGGCCTTTAGTGGTGATTAAGGAAATCTTACAAATTCACCAAACATCATGAATCTGATAGAAATGACAGAAAGAAAAATTCTGAATTTATTTCATTCATTGTGGATACACAGGAGGTGGCCACAGGTCGTAGTAATAGCTCGTCCTTCCAGTTCCCTCCAGCAGGCATTGCATCTCATTTCAGCCTTCAGAACAAATTTTTACATATCAAAACCTGGAAGAAGTTAGCAATAAAACATGAAAAATTATTTTTCTTCTCAAGTCTTGTGTTTACGCTGCACTAAATTTCACAGTCTTGTGGAAGGACATTCCAATAAACTAAGACTAAGAATCCACGCCAGGTAAGGTTATACAGTGCTTTATCATGTAATAGTTAACTCCCCCTAATGACCAACTGCATTTGGCAATACCAATTCTAAGTCCAACAGGAAACGATACTTTTCATGATAAATGACAGAGAAGTGAACTTATATATTTTCAGCATTCCGAATCATAAAAAAGTTACTAAACACATAGGTCTGCCATCGATTAAAATGCTAAGCTGCTCCTGTCACTGCCAAAGCACTAGTTGCACACTTAAGCCCGACTACAGTACAGATTCCAATATATCAAAGCACAATGAATTAAACTTCAAAAGAGGATAATTAGACAGACCGTCAGTGTCATTTCCACTCCATCATCTATCAAATATATTTTCCTTACACAACGTCCAGTAAGGCTTCCATGTTTAAGATAGGGCTATTTGGTACATCGGTGATAAAGCACCCAAAGAGATTTTCCAAATCAACACATAGATTTTGAAATTGATACTTAGAGAAACCTAGTAATCAAATTACATAAAGCTGCAAAGAGCACCAAAACATGCAGGAAAAGAAAAATGACGCTTTCATGTCAAATTACAATACTTCAAGAGGCTTCCAACAAAATTTCCCTAATAATCGAGACCTAAATTAACAAATTCACAAATCGAAGACATCTATGTCAATTTCAGAGCATGTGTTCTTATAATGGGTGAATCAGGAACAAAAGGCGCATCCTTCATTCATAGCTCAAACGGTAAAGGCTTCATAAGATGAATAATTATTGTGAATTGAAGAATTAATATTTAAATCTCCACAGGAACGTCAACTTAAAACTTTTCATGCACACATTCAATTGAAACCTGAAATTTACGGAAAAACACCAGCAAATAATGAATCAGATGAATACGATTCCACAAATTCCAGAACAAATCATAGAAACACAAGTTTTCTAAAATGAATAAGCGTCATACCTAAAATCAGCAATTTATCTCGAAAAAAGTTCAAATTCCAACCGAATCAGCTGCGCAAAATTCAGATTGCTTTTGACTCCGGAAATTGCCGGCGAAGTCGGAAATACATACGAAGTTTGGCATGCGAAATGTTAGGGATATCGAATCGAAATAATCTTCCGCAGCTCAGAAAATACTGCAATTGATTGAAATTTACTACAAATCCGAAGGTCAAGTGTTGAAATTTGCCAAGCGCTCGATACGTTGAAACGATAATGGCGGGAAAAAACTTTGGTTATTTAACTTTATAATCGGTGATTGGAGCTCCGAGTTCCTGTAAAGTCGGTTACAACTTACAATGCATACGCCACTGGGCCGGTTCTTGGATATTAATTGATAATAGTAAATCCCGCACACTCGTTGCGTGTGCAAAATAGAAAAAAATTTAAAATTTTTTTTCAGTTAAAGTCAATTTGATAATTATTTTTTATACCAAAATTAAATAAATAAAACATAAAGAAGATAGTGGAAAAAAAAGGCACGGGAGAGAAAAAAAAAATAAACGTGATATAAAAAGATAATGTGAGAGATAATAAAATTTAGAGCGGAAAATGAAGTTATTTGGGACACTTGTCAAATTTTGAGTGAATGAAGGTTTCACCAAAATTTGACAGCTCAAAGTAGTTACTCTAAGTCTCTCCCACTTTATATAATAGTACAGATTTGTGATCTGCATTGCATAATATTATATATATATATACACATATACATATACATATAAGTATGGCAAGTAAAATGATAGACCTTGATTTTTCATTATTTTTTTTTATTTTCTCCACTAACTAAATTAAAATATACTCCTTTGCATGTCCGATTCATAACAATAGTATAATATAGTAATGATTATAGTGCGATAAAGGCTATAATAATAATAAGACTTCGTTTTTTTTTCCAGGGAATTGAATCAAAATTGGGAATCTAATTCCTTGACATCATATTATTGCTTTAGGTAACAATGCTTCAATTATGGGAAAAGAATCTGATCTCTGAAAAAAGAGAATCTTGCACCCAAAATAAGAAATCTAAAGTTCCTTAATTTTTTAAAGTTTCTTATTCCCCTTTTCAGGAGAGCAGAAATTTAAATTCACAAGACATTTTACTCTCCATATTATATTTTTTTTCTATCAATAAAAATATTGTATGCATATATAATTATTGTATTTTATCATAAAAGAAAATAGATCATATAAATCAATAGGGATAATTACACTGGGTACCCCTGAAGTATTGTTAAATTACAAAAAAATCCCCTAGTTGAAAAATTATATCTAATATCCATTACGTTATTCCGTCTTACATTGAGCACCATCCGTTAGGGTTTCAGTACGGCGCTGTTAAATTTTTCGATGAACTTCCGAAAATGCCTTTGACTTTTTCTGGACCTGGAGACCCAACTTTTCTACGACAATTATGCTATTTTGGTGTTATTTGTAATATTTTGTAAAAATATAAGTGTTATATGTAATATTGTGTATGTAAAGTATACAAATAATTATTATAATTAAAAATTATTTTCAACAAAATAAAAAAGAATATAAATTATTAACATCATAAAATAAAATAAAAAATATGTGTAATATCATTTTAATCTTTCAATTAAATTAATATAATATAAAATAGTTTATATAGTTAAAAAAATTATATTTTAAATTAATTTATGAAATTTAGAAATAAACTTAAAAATTGTATTTTAATAATTTCTAAAATAAATTACTTATTAATATATTATTTTATTAATTAAATAAAAAAGAAAAAGAAAAAAAGGGGGGGACTGTTCATCGTTTTCCCCACCCCTCATCCCATCCCACACCTTTTCCCCACGCGCGCACGCGCGCACACACACACACAGAGCAATACACACACAGAGTTTACACGCATGCACGCACACACACACTATATCTTTTATGTATACTTTCATAATATATATGAATATATATATATGTATCTTTAGTATCCTAATTTGCTAGAATATATGTTCGGATTAATTTAATTCAAATAGTTTATATATTAACAATATATATACATTTATATATATGTGTGTGTGTGTGTAATTTAACAGGAAATATATATATATATATATATAGATAGATAGATAGATAGATAGATATAAAACTTAATCCAAAATATACATATGTTGTAAAAATACATATGTATGTTGTTAAAAATATACATGAAAAAATAATAAAATTTTGTATGGATTAGTTTGGTTCCCGACAACGCATTAGTTGAGTTTTGTCAGTAATGTGTTGTTACTAAATTAATGCAACGGTCATGCTAATGATATTGTCAACTATTATTTTAATTGATTAATCTTGAAGTATTGGATAAATATCAACTAATGCATGGTAGAGAAAGGAATTTATGGGGAAAAAAAGATGAAGAAATAAAAAAAATAAAATGAAATAATGTTTAAGCGTAATTGGGACAATTCTATATTTTAGAAGTGTGTGAGTGTATTATCGCATAGTTTAGATTTAATAAGGACATTTGGTACGATGCGTAGAGTTTAAGGGACAAAATGTAGTATATAGGCAATTTACCCATAATTAATATTTGAAGCAATTATTATGAATTTTGTACAACTTTTGACAACAGTTGTACAAATGTCGTATGAGATCATAAAAGAGCAATTAATTTACAATAATTTTGAAGCGCTAGGAATTTAATTCACAAAAAAATAGTCTACAAGCTTTTTGTTTTTGGAATAAAATGTTAATATGTAATTCCCCTTGAAAAATATTGATGACTTGCAAAAATATATATAGAGTTTATAAGGAGAGACATAAAATACGGAAAGACTTAATGTAAATCTAAACTACCATATATAAAATAAAGACTAACATAATAATGCTATAATAAATCTAACATTCTGCCGCAGTCGAAACGTGAGGATTCTGAACATTGAGACTGGAACGAAACTCAAAGAACAGTGTAGAAGACAAGCCTTTAGTAAAAATATCTGTAAATTGGCGGGATGAAGGAACGTGTAACACACGCACCTCTCCAAGAGAAACACGTTCACGTACAAAATGTAAATCTAACTCAACATGTTTTGTGCGTTGATGCTGTACTGGATTAGAAGAAAGATAAACAGAGCTAATATTATCACAAAAAATAAGAGTAGCACGAGAAAGAGGACAATGTAATTCAAGAAGAAGATTGTGAAGCCAAGTAGTTTCAGCCACGACATTAGCTACGCCGCAATATTCGGCTTCGGCACTAGAACGAGAGACAACATGCTGGCATTTTGAAAACCAAGAAATGAGATTATCACCAAGAAATACACAATAACCAGAGGTGGAGGTACGAGTGGTAGGACAACCAGCCCAGTCGCCATCAGAGTAAGCAATGAGCTGAGAAATAGAGGAAGGACGAAGAAGGAAACCCCAAGAGTACCACTAAGATAACGAAGAATGCGTTTGAGAGCACTAAACTGATGTTCACGGGGATCATGCATGAATAAACAAATTTGATGAACATCGAAAGCAATGTTAGGACGAGTAAAGGTGAGATATTGAAGAGCTCCAGCGAGACTGCGACAGAGAGTAGGATTGGAAATGGGAGGACTAGACGAGGAGTCAAGTTTAGCTAGAGGATCCGCAGGGGTACTTGCAGAGTTGCAGTTAGACATATTGGCAAGATCAAGAATCTCCCAAGCAAACTTGGATTGAGAGAGAAAAAGACTAGAAGGAGTGCGAGACACGAAAATACCAAGGAAATAGTGTAAGGGTCCTAGGTCAGTCATGGCAAATTCTCGAGAAAGGAGCTCGGTAAGAGTGGAAAGAAGAGAAGGGGATGAAGCAGTAAGAATGCTATTGTCAACATAGAGAAGAAGATAGGCAAGGGAGGAATGATGCCGATAGATGAAGAGAGAGGGGTCAACCCGACTACTAATAAAATCGATGGAAGAGAGATAAGAGGCAAACCTAAGATGCCAGGCACGGGGGGCTTGTTTGAGACCATAGAGAGCTTTCTTGAGATGACAAACGTGATGAGGGAAGGCGGGATCCAAAAACCCAGGAGGTTGTTTCATATAAACTGTTTCAGAAAGGTCACCATGAAGAAAAGCATTTTTAACATCAAGCTGGTGAATAAGCCAAGAGTGAGAGAGACCAAGAGTAAGAACAGTACGAATGGTGATTGGTTTGACAACGGGACTAAAAATATCAAAAAAATCTATAGCAGGTTGTTGAGTAAAGCCTCGAGTAACTAAGTGAGCCTTGTCGCGTTCAAAAGAACCATCCGATTTGAATTTATGTTTAAAAATCCACTTAAATCTTACAAGATTGGTGTTAGGAGGAGGAGGAACTAAATCCCAGGTGTGATTGGAATGTAAGGCAGACAATTCAACATCCATAGCAGCTTTTCAGTGGGGATCACGAAGAGCTTGCGCGTAAGAACGAGGAAGCGGAGAGGGAAGAGTGGAAGAGACAGTGGAAAGATTGAACAAGTGACGAGGCTTGGTAATACCAACTTTGGATTGAGTAACCATATGATGAGTAGATGGAAAAGAGAGAGCGCCCGAAGGATGCGGTAGGGAAGAAGGGGGAAGGGTAGGTGGAACAGGCGCAGCTGGGGAATTTGGAGGGTCGAGATCTGTCAGAGAAGTAAAATGCTGTAACAGTACGGGTGAATCATCATTAGAAGAGAGGAAATTGAAGGTGTCCGTGGAGGGAGGAGAGGAAAGATTAGAGAAGGGGAAAATTGTTTCTTCAAAGATGACATGATGAGAAAGAATGATTTTGTTGGTACTTAAATCGAGACACCGATAGCCTTTGTGATGAGAGGCAAATCCTAAGAAAACACAGGCAGAGGATCGAGGATGTAATTTATGAGGAGATGTGGACGATAAGTTCGGGTAACACAGACAGCCGAAAACACGAAGGTGATCGTAGGTGGGAGAAGTGTGGAAAAGAAGCTCAAAGGAAGTTTGAAATGAGAGAGTGGTAGTGGGGAGAATATTCAGAAGGTGAATAGTCATGTGTAAGGCTTCGGCCCAAAAAGGAGGGGGGAGAAAGGCTTGAAACAAGAGAGTGCGAATGATGTTGTTAATGGTTTGAATGGTACGTTCGGCTTTGCCGTTTTGCTGAGAAGTGTGAGGACAAGAGAAACGAAAAAGAATACCATTATTTTTGAAAAAAAAATGCTTAAGTTTATTATCAAAATCGCCTCCATGATCGTATTGGAAGGTTTTAATTTTAAAATGAAATTGAGTGTGCACATAATTGTAAAATTCAATAAAAACATTTGCTACATCAGATTTGTGACGTAATGGAAAAACCCAAAGAAAATGAGAAAAATCATCAAGAAAAAGAATGTAGTAAGGAAAACAACTAATACTAGGAATAGGAGATGTCCATAAATCAGAATGAATAAGATCAAACAAACCATTGCTATGAGAAATTGAACTAGAAAATGGTAAACGTTTATGCTTTCCTAACTGACAAGCATGACATAAAGAACTAAAATTGTTTTTAATACAAGAAATAAAATTACGACTAGATAAAAAACTAAGAATGGATATCTCCGGGTGACCGAGATGACGATGCCAAGTGACGGGAGATGGAGAAACGCGGGAGATGGAGTCGAAAGCAGAGGACAGAGGTTGCGTGGGGTATAGATTGCCATTACTGTCACTGCGAACAAGAAGCTCATCGGACCTAAGATCCTTTACAGAAAAATCAAAGGGGTCAAATTCGATGGAACAATTATTATCATGAGTGAATTGCCTAACAGAAATTAGATTTTTAACTAAATGAAGAGAAACGAGTATGTTATTAAGAGAAAGAGATCGAGAGAAGGAAGATTTTTTTTTTTATCAACACAAGTAATTGGAAGTACAGCACCATTAACAACTACAATTGAATTAGAAGAACTAGATTGTACAATATTATGTAATTTACCTTGGTGAGCAGTTATGTGATTGCTTGCTCACGTATCCATAAAACCACTGTTCATCAGGTTGTTGAAGTGACATTATGTGGAAAAGATGAGAGAGATCGGTCGAGGCATGAGTAGTAGGCTGCATGGGCTGCTGGGGCGGTAATGGGCTCGAGAAGGATGGGCTGGAGGCTGGATATGCGCTGGAGTTGGCTGCTGGGCACCAATTGGTAAACAAAACCAGGGGGTGCCAAAGGTGGTCGCGGATTGGAACTAGAATTGAAGCTACGATTTTGATTTCCACCTCCACAATTATAGAACCTGCCATTACCTCTACCTCGACCACGGAAATTGTTATGATTAGTGTTTCGATAATTATTTTGGGGTGGGGTTTGAGTGAAGAGGGCCGTGTTGGAGTCGGTTGAGGGAAGATGATGGTGAAAGTGTTTTTCGCGGGATTCATGAATAATAAGCAAATTGCAAACTTCGGAAAAAGATGGAAGGGGCTTGGTGGTGGTAATTACAGTGACGAGGGGAAGATAAGATTCGGGGAGCCCTTGTAATAATTGTAATAAAAACGCTTGATCAGAAACAGGACTATCTAAATCTTTGAGATTATCAGCAAGGAATTTCATCTCTTGACAGTATTGAGCAATAGAGAGGGTGCCTCTTTGAAAATTACGAAAACGCTCATTGATTTCTAAGGAGCGGGAAGGTTTGTTACTACGAAAATTTTCTTCGATAGCAAACCAAAGATCATGAGCAATGGCGTATTCCAAATCAATATTTTTCAGAAGTTTGATATCAAGGGTAGAGTAAAACCATCGTTTAATTGTGGAATCTAAAGCAAACCATTGATCGTCGGGATTATTTGAGGGTTTGGATTTACCTGAGAGATGATAAAAAACAGAATAACTACGGCAGAGGTCCATGAACATGCCTCGCCAAAGTTTATAATTTGAATCGTTATCATTTAATTTAAAACCAAAAGAGGAATAAACACTATCGGCTACAAGAGAGGGATGAATCGGTTGAGATTTGGGGGCGGTGGGAGTAGTGGTGGTGGGTTTAGGTTTGGGTTCGGTAGCCATTGGATGTAATAAAAATCGAAACACAAATCAAAAACAATTAACGAAGAATACAAGATAAAAGATAAATAACAAGAAATAATACCGTGATGATGAAACCAAAAAAAAATAAAAATTGAGATGCGTAGCATGCACGAAAGAGGCGAAAAATTCCAAGATGAACGGAATTTCAACGCTGTTGAAGTCTTTTTAATGATAAAAGTAGAGCGTTGAGGGGAAAACAACGACTTAAAAATGGGAAGAAAAAATTAACTCTGCCTTGAAACGCCGAGGCGACCGTGGCTGCTAGAGGAAAAAAAAATTTGACCGGCGGCCGTGTAGTTTTAGGGAGAGAGAAAGAGTCCTAAGAATTTTTATAAATTGGCTGATACTAGGGGTGTACATAAACCCGCCCAAACCGCTCAACCCGAGTCAATCCGCCCGAAAACCGCCTGTTTAAAATTATTAAATAATAGTGGCGGGTTGAAAATATTGCAACCCGCCACTTTCGGGTCGGGTGGTGAATTTAATGATTGTAACCCGCCTAACCCGTAACCCGACCGCTAATCATTTATGTTACAAGTATAAATATATATAGTTAAATATTAACACTAAACTTTGAAAACTATATATGCATATATACTATATAATAAAAGTGGTTTATTCATATTCATGTAACCTACTTTATTTTTTATTTGAGCAAACAAATTGACTCGTTTGAACACTTGTTTTTATTTGATTTGAACGAAAAATTTATATGTATATGTATATTATGATGATAAATTTATAAAAAAATATTAATTTTATTAATATTTTAGAGCTTTTCACTCATTAGAAATCATGATAATATGAATTTTATTTAATAACACCACTTATTTGTGTATTTCTCACCAACTCAATTTTTTTTGTTAAATGTACAACAAGTATAATATTTAATTTCTTACTTACTAATTATAATTAAAATTAAGTTGTAAAAATTATAACTATAATTTGATAACCCGTCAACCCGCCCGCTAAAATATTAAATCCGACCGACCCGAACAACTTGGTTTGAAAAGATAATTATGCGTTTTGGTTTGATATTTTGTCAACCCGAACAACTTGGTTTGAAAAGATAATTATGCGTTTTGGTTTGATATTTTGTCAACCCGCACATGTTGGGTGGGGTTAATTTTTTTTCTTTCTAAAACCGCCCAAATCCGGCCGTGTACACCCCTAGCTGATACTATGTTAATTAATATGTAATTTCCCTTGAAAAATATTAATAACTTGCAAAGATATATATAAAATTTACAAAAAGTGACATAAAATAAGGAAAAACTTGATGTGAACCTAAACTACCAATCTACCATATATAAAATAAAGACTAACGTAATAATGCTATAATAAATCTAACATAAAAGTCTAGTCACTTTCATATACAGAGGCCAGAGTTACATTTACGGTTTACGTACCGGTAGTTGGCACTTATTTATTTATATTTATAATATATATATATTATTAATTAATTATAGTTCACTTATGATTATCCAATTTTGATATTTGAGGGATTCCTTGAAATACTAGGGCTCCGTATGGTTATGTTTTCTGAGTTAAATTTTGAGTTTTTTTGGAAAAATGTGTATTATAAAAATTCGTGTGAAAATATTGATTTTTATTGTTTGTTTGGATGTGTTTTTAGAAAATAGTTAGAAGTGGTGTTTGATGTGATATAAAGTTGAATTTTATTGGAATTTGATATATGAAGTGATTGAATTAATTATGAATGTGTGTATATATATATATATATATGATTTGGTATAAAGTATGTGTGTGTATATAAATATATATATACATATATATTTAGTTATTATAAAATATGATAAAGTAAAAAAGAGAATTGGTTGAAAAGTGGGATAATGTAATTAATGATGAAAGATTATGGATTGATTGAAAGGGTGAAATGATTGGTTGTTGTATAGGGGAATGTGTAGTAGGATTTAAAATTTGAGTATTTTCTGTAAAATTTACCTAGAAGTGTGCATTTTCATTTTCTGGTGATCCAGAAAATGAAAATGCAATTCTGAAAACATAACCATACGCAGCCTAGTTGTCCGAACCCACTCTCTTGCTGGTCTATTTTGGTCACGAGGAGCTCAAAATTAGTGCTAAAAGGCGGCCACAAAGCCTAATTCTACTAATAAAATTAAGGTCATGAAATATTAAGGCTATGTTTGGTTATGTTTTGGGATGGTATTTTGGTGAGAATTATTGGTGAGAAATTTATGGGGACACGTGCGTGTTTGATGAGATTGTGTTTGATTTTATTTTGGGAGTTGGTTTTTGGGTGTGTTTTTTTGGAGAGATAATGTTTGATTTTGTTTTCAGAAGGAACAAAAGTTATTGTAGCAGTCAAATCATGAAGCTTTTGTCTGATAGAGAAGAGAGAGAGCACATAAAGAGGAGTGTAGGGACAAAATATGTGTAGAAAGAGAAAAATAATTATTATGTTTTTTTTGGACAAAAAAAATAGTGTATTTTTGATCAAATATTGTGTGAGTCAAACATTGTTTGGTGGGGATTTTGGACCAAATATGAGTTGAAAACATAACCAAACATACCCTAAGATATCCATGCCATCAACGAGTGAGTCTTATTCTACTGTTATAACAATTGTTAATTAATTATAATTGTTATTAATTATTAAATATTAAGTGATAATTGCTATTCATGATATACGTGATTTTTGCAACAAATTCTTTCATATAAAAGAATTAGTACTATAACGTGTGCACAATGCACTCGGGTAAAAATCCTATTTGACCGAGTTGAAATTTCAATTAACTAGAACTTCGTTTCTCCATATATCCAAACTCATAACTAAACCAAATTGATTAGTTCTATTTGGTTAAAGACCAAATTAAGTTCGATGCGACTATGCTTTTGCTAATCGAAATTTCATTCAAACATAAAAAGAAGATGCAAATTTTACCCAAACAAACGAAAAATCATGTTTGAAAAACACAATTTTTCTTTGTTTATATTAACTTAAACAATAAATTATAAGTCTATACAAAAGAATAAAATTTGATATTTGGATTGCTTTTGGTTTACCCCGGCCGAAAACCAAATTTGTTCGGAAAAGAATTTTTTTTCTAGATTAAAGGGACATCAAACTAAATGTTTGCTAACGATACGATACAAGTTTTACTATTGTTGCTTTATGATTAGTCATTTTCTTTAAATTGTACACCGATGACTGATCCCGTTAGAAATAGCCAATTACTGCTTTAGGATTAGTCATTTTCTTTAAAGTACACCGATCCCGTAAGAAGTAGCCAATCACGCCTAATTTTTTTGGTACACGAATCACACCTAATTCTGTTGAGACATTAAAATCTTAGATGTCTTGGATTTTAATTACACCAACTTGTAAATATTTTTTTATTTTTTTAGCAGTTATTAATTGACTGCAATTGCCTATTTTTTTTTGGTAAGTATTGCCTCAATTTATTGAATAACGATTAATGTACTACCTCAAAAGCCGGGAGCTTTTTTCTTGCATGCGGACCGTGAGCCCCTAAATCACTAGGGGTTGTCTCACGGCATCTCACCTCCGGCCGGCCATATGGAGCTGGATCCCGGACAGCCACCTCCGGTGACTGTCACACCGAACCGGAACAATAAAAAATTGAAGAGGAATTGTGTTGGGGCTACTACCCCCTCACGAACAGATCCCATTCCAGAGGAGACCACTGCGAAGCAACAACCTGAAGGTTTTGCTGCCGGGCCGACTGCACCAAAGAATCCGTGGGATACTAACAATCTCCGAGACACGTGGAAGCGGAAGATACCGGAACCGGCAGTGTATACCGGCGAAGGAGAAGACGATGACACGAACAAGTTTTTCGATAAGATAACGGGCAGTGGTGATGACGAGGACGACTACACCATTCCGACAGAGGAGTTACGTGTAATGGCGGCGCCTTACCGGCGAGCTCTGGTCGTGAAAGTGCTCGGCAGAAAAATCGGTTATGGAATGCTCAAACAGCGGATGAAGACAATCTGGCAACTTTCGTATGAGATTTCTCCGGTGGATTTGGGAAACGAGTTTTACCTGGTACGTTTTCGTTGTAAGGATGACTATGATCATGTTCTTGATGATGGACCATGGATGATTTTGGGACACTATTTGACGGTGAGGAAATGGGTTCCTATCTTTGAACCGAAAACGGAAAAAATATCATCTACCGTGGTATGGATTCGTTTTCCAGAATTACCAATCCATTACCTCAATGAGAAAGTAATCACGGGAATGGGAGAAAGAATTGGCCGTGTGATTCGATTGGATAAAAACACGGAAGAAGCACAACGTGGCCGGTATGCACGAGTTTGTGTCGAAATCGATCTGAATAAACCCTTACGTCCGTACTTAAGGGTCAACAAATGCATTCGTGTTGTCGAATATGAGGGGCTGAATTTGATATGTTTCACATGTGGGGCTTATGGACACAGAAAGGAGACATGTGGCACGCGTCGTCAGGATGCTGAATCGGAAATTCCCCAGAATCAACCGACTCCAACCACCTATGGCCCATGGAATTTGGTGCAACCAAGGAATCGAAAAGGTAAACAAAGGACGGGCGTGGATTATGGTACTACAAAGGAGGCGGGCTTCAATATGGGCAAGTTCACTACAAACAATTTTGCGAA
Organism: Buddleja alternifolia; assembly: GCA_019426215.1. NCBI lineage: Eukaryota > Viridiplantae > Streptophyta > Magnoliopsida > Lamiales > Scrophulariaceae > Buddleja > Buddleja alternifolia. Next base: position 17,126,797 of record CM033392.1, on the reverse strand, counting down.
TATGATGTTTAAAGCTAAGGCGCCAACGGGGGACAATGGTCAGGGTAAACAAACTAATACCCGAGTAAGACAACACTATGTTCGGAAAGACCAAATCTCGCAGAAGCAGGCCAACGTAGCCTCAACTCATGCTTCTTCAACAAGTCGGGACACGCAACCCTCCCCATTGGGGACACGTTTTGATATTCTTAATGACCTTGAAGAAGATATGGAACACGATGGAGTAGATGAGTTTCAAGCCTTGGGAAAAGAGGGCACATCACAGGCTCGTCGCTACTTATACCGGAAGGCACACCAGCTCAAGAACCACCATTGGTGGACATTGAATTAGTCTCCCCTCTAGCTCATGGAAACACGTATCCAATCACAAATAATCGGATCAATCCAATCTTTGAAACCGGGCAGCCCTCAAACTCAAGAGATTTGCATGAAGGGGTTGATCTGGAGGACGAAGAGGAAGGGGGAAGATAGCGAGGAGGATAGTGAAGATGACGACTCACAATATAATGGGGACACTGATTGGGAAACGGAGAACCTGATTGTCAAAACCAAGGACAAAGATTGCATGGAAACGGATAACCCCGTGCAAACGTTTACGGGGGTTTCTAAAACCCCCCAGGTATGACTTTCATAGTCAATTTTTCCTCCTAACATTATAATTCTCTAATGACTTTAATATTTTGGAATTGTGGAGGAGCGGTGAAAAAGGGCTTCCAACACTCGTTTCGGGAAATTCTTCGTCAACATAAACCTTTGATTCTTGTTTTGATGGAACCTAGGGTACGGGGCACCCAAGCAGATGACATTATGCGGAATAGCTATTTTGACAGAGTGGAAAAGTGGAAGCTAGGGGGTTCGCTGGGGGTATATGGATTTTCTGGCAAACAATCGAAGTTGATTTGCAGTTATTAGAGGCAAATGACCAGAGCATAACTGCGATTGTTAAACAGCCGGGAGAACAGGATTGGATTCTAACTTCGGTGTATGCGAGTCCACAACTTGAAGCTCGCAATCATCTTTGGGAGTATATAAGTCGAATGGAACCCCATATCAAAGGACCATGGATTATCGCCGGAGATATGAACACGGTTATTAGTCGAGAGGAGAAATCAGGCGGTGCCCCTTTTGACTATCGAAAATGCAAAAAATTCTTAGAGTGTGTGAACAAGTGCAGACTTATCGACCTTAAATTTGTGGGATCTCCTTTCACATGGGCGAAAGGTGGGACTTCGAATTTACAAGAGAGATTAGATCGAATTTTATGTAATGGGAGTTGGCGCCTTCGTTTCTCACAGGCTATAGTCACTCATCTTCCGAGACTGGGATCAGACCACTCTCCAGTTATGCTCACCTTGACAAACCGAACTCAACAACCTCGTCGGAGAGACCACGTCCGGTTCCAATCAGCTTGGTTCACTCGCCCAAATTTTAAAGAAATGATTAGTCGGCAATGGGGTCTCGAGAGGAAGGATGGGATTTTAGCTCAGATTCAACATACTCGGGAACAAGCCTCTCTCTGGAATAATAAGGTCTTTGGCCATATTTTTCGTAGGAAGAAACGGCTGGTGGCCCGAATTGCTGGAATACAGAGGGCACAAGGTTGTAATTTCCAAGTTTCACTACGAAAATTGGAGATGAAACTGATTAAGGAATACAATGAGATTCTGAGACAAGAAGAATTATTTTGGAAGCAGAAGGCTAGGACTCATTGGCTTAGGGCGGGTGATCGCAACACGCGATTCTTCCATCTCTCGGCTGTGACTCGGCAGGCGAAGGCTTCTATTCGGTTCTTACACCGTGAGGATGGAGAAATCGTGACAGACCCAAAAATTCTACAATCTATGGCAATCGATTTTTATACAAGGCTATACGGGACAGATGGTGCAATTTTAGATTATGTCATTACCCCGGGTTTTCCTCGGCTACAGGGTCATCACATAACAATGTTGTCAGCTCCGGTGACTAAAGACGAGGTGAAACGGGCTTTGTGAGAAATGAGTCCTATGAAATCGCCAGGCCCCGACGGTATCCAGCCCATCTTCTATCAGAAGTGTTGGGATACTGTAGGTGATGATTTGTTCACTCTAGTTCTAGATGCTATTTTATCAGGTACGATAGATACAAATTTGGATAAATCTCGTATTGTTCTTATTCCGAAAGATAAGAATCCTTCACAGCTTTCTCAGTTTCGTCCAATTAGCTTAACTAACGTGGCTTTAAAAATTGTAACTAAGACTATGGCTAATAGGATAAGATATTTTATGGACTCGCTAATCCCCCAAACCCAAAGTAGTTTTATTAAAGGACATCAAACTTTTGACAATGTTTTAATAACTCAGGAACTGGTACATGATTTTAAAAAGGTTCAAGGGAAAAAAGGGTTTTTTATTGCCAAAATTGATTTTGAAAAGGCCTATGATAGGATTGATTGGACATAGGATTGATTGGACATTCTTAGAAAATGTGTTGGTTGAAATGGGTTTCCCTGATACTTGGACCAAGCTTATTATGGCGTGCACCACTCAAGCGCAGTTGTCCCTTTTGTGGAATGGGACACCTACGGAGTGGTTTGTGCCTAAGCGTGGTCTAAGGCAAGGGGACCCTCTCTCGCCTTATTTGTTTGTGTTATGCGTGCAGAAGTTAGGTTCTATGATAGATGGAGCGGTGAGCGAGAGAAGGTGGAAACCGATCCCAACCTCCCGGTTCAGACTAAGGATCTCTCACCTGATGTTCGCAGATGATTTATTATTATGTGGGGAGGCTTCTACCCGACAAGTCAAATCCGCGATGACCCTTCTCAAGCTGTATTGTGACATCTCGGGGCAAAGAGTTAACACTCAAAAGTCTCGAATTTTCTTCTCAAAAAGGGTAAGCTTGGAGAGTTGGCATCGGATTGCACAAATCACTCATCTTAGCCCCACTGAAAATTTGGGGCGATATCTCGGCATGCCACTCCATCATGGTCGGGTTCTCAAACGGGACTATGAGTTTTTAGTGGAGAAAGTCCGAACTCGACTTAATGGCTGGAAATGTAAACACCTCTCTCTGGCAGGACGTGCTACCCTTATAAAAGCCATCACGGAAACGACCCCTAACTATTACATGCAAACTATAAAGCTACCTTTGGGGATATGTGATGCAATTGAAAAGGCCAACCGGAGATTTTTGTGGGGCGGTATGGGTAATGGACGGAAACTTCACTTACTCAAGTGGCATACGGTATGTAAAACCAAACACCACGGGGGGTTAGGACTTCGTCGGCTCAGAAAAATGAATCTTGCTTTACTAGGCAAATTGGGCTGGCAACTCTTAACAGACACATCGAGACTTTGGGTTCAAGTTATGCTGCATAAATATGTACACAGACAGCGAGCTCGGTCAAAGAGTGCCACCTCAACTACGTGGCGTAGTAGATCAACTACTTTACCACTTCTCCGTGCTGGAATTAGATGGGTGGTTGGAAATGGGGAGACGACTCATTTTTGGACAGACGAGTGGATCGAAGAGAGACCGTTGTTCTTTCACGCAATTCAACGTCTTCCTATGGACACATACACTTGAACTATGGCGAGCTACTGGCAGCCTAATACTGGGTGGGATTGGGATGAACTACAATACCTCCCTCATTCGGTTCTTACTACTCTCCAGGGCATCAATCTGGATGATACGGGGGAACAACAAGATATCCCAAGATGGAAATTTACACCTCACGGGAAATATGATGTAAAGAGTGCTTACGCAGTCCTCACGTGAGAACATGTACCAGATCCTGAAGAGAAGAAATGGTCAAAAATTTGGAAGGTGCAGGGCATCCACCGTCGTAAAATCTTTCTATGGTTGGTGCGACATGGCAAAATACTTACCCGAGCCCAACTACATAAACGGGGCATGATCGAATCGCACGTGTGCATACATTGTGGCGAGAACTCGGATACAGTATTGCACGCCCTTAGAGATTGTACATGGTCACGACAATTATGGAGTAACCTTGTTCACTCAAGATGGCATGAGCTTTTCTTTGCAGGAACACATCAATCATGGATCGATTGGAACTTAAAGAATGCAGCCAACAGGTACGTTTGGTGTGATAATTGGTCGTTGGTTTTCACTGAAACGATTTCCTTTTTGTGGCAGGTTCGAAATGAAGTCTCGCATGGCACCCGGGATGAGGTCCCGGACACTCAAACGGGACTAGATATGATACGAAAACGAATTGAAGGAATTGCATATGCCCGTGATTCGGACCCGGATGATACACGTACGTGTATTCAAACGGGTTGGACCAAACCCCCCTCGGGTTACACAAAAGTGAACGTAGATGCTGCAGTCAGTTCCAATGCAAATGGATTGGGCAATTGTGTAGGGGTCGGGGGTGTGTTACGAGACGCCCAAGGAATGTGGATTCGTGGATTCAGTGGGAACATTATACCATGCTCGGTTTTGGAGGCAGAAATACGAGCCATTCTACTAGGGGTAGAATTGGCATGGGATGCCGGAATGAGGAGAGTGATGCTTGAATCTGATAGCCAAACGGCAGTGGAGAGTATTGTAGACGCCTCCAACACACATCATCACTTCAATTTGATTTCTGATATCCGAAGAATGCAAGCCCAAGATTGGGATGTCTCAATTCACCATATTTGGCGAGAAGCAAATCGAGTGGCGGATGATTTAGCTAAAAGTGGTCTGAGTACCAATATGTACTACACTAATGTACCGGATTTTCGTTTCTCTAGTAGTCTGATGAACAATAGAGATGGTTATACGTGGCCTCGTCTTGTAACCATTAGCTCGGGTTTGTCGAGCTAGAAACTGTTGGGTAAACCCCCCCCCCCTTCTTCGGAGTAAAAAAAAAAAAAAAATAACGATTAATGCCAATAATCTTAGTTAATTATAAATTGTAATAATTGTGAAATAATAATATTCATAACCTATTCATAGTTACATCCAATCCAATTTATATTTCTTAAAAATGAAAAGGTTGGGGCTAGAAATAAAAGAGATTAAATTTGCCTTCCCCAAGTCTTCTCTGCTAAGGAAATTGTCTCTGCCATTTTCACATGAACACACTAACAACTCCCATACCGTAGGCCCCCAACATCAAACTCTCTCCTCCTACACCTCAGCGCCTCACCTCCCTCCACACGCACACACGGCCCGACACGTGCTAAACCGCCTCACCGCATAATATTTTTTAAATATTCATTAATCAATTTAAAGAAACGAGAGAAAATTATGGAAATCTGAGCTCTGCCTCTGACTCTTTTGACATAGCAAACAAGTGACAATTTTTTGTTCGATAAGGTTGAAATTTTTGCTCGATTCGTTAAAAAAATAATAAAATATGTATATAACAGTATCAAGTTAAAACTCCGCTCAATTTGATAAGATTTGAGCTCTGCTCCATTAAAATTTGTTTCAGATCAGACCAAGTAACAGTTAAACTAAGCTCAAATACAATTGGCACTTGGCTCGTATTCAACCGGTATGAGCTTAGTTCATTTAACATAACAGAGACAAACTTTTGTGTGATAGAATTTGAAACTCGGATCAATTACTTAAAGGATTATTTAATTTATATGTATAACAATATAAAGTTACTCGAGATCGATTTGATTAAGACTCATTCAAGATCAAATTGAGTAACAATTAAATTAAGTTTAAACACAAATTCTGAACCTCATTAAAAATTCAAATAAATTTAAATTCTAAACCTCATTTTTTAAATAATATTTAAAAAATTCAAATAAATTCTGAACATCTAATTAATTCGACTCGATTCATCTGCACGGCTGCACTCCTCCAAATAAATTTGAATAATATCTTTTTAATTTGACTCGATTCATCTGCACACCTCCTGACCCTAGGAATATGGCCCACATTATTTAAATGAAATCTCCAAATTCAAGAAGAAAAATAGAAAAATATCACCGCAAGAATCAGTGCACAATATTCTTAAACACTCTTGTTATCACCAAAAAAAAATATTCTTAAACACTCTTGTACCCCCTCCTCCACTTGCGTAGCTATTCCTACTCTCACTTCCATTCATTACCACACCCCCTCTCTCTAAAGATCTTCGCATAGCTCTAATCCGTGTTTCATACTTTCTTATCATAAATATCTTCTTCAATTTCGGGGGGGTTTCGGTATATTATATACATACGAAGTTTTGTGCAGGATGAAAATTCAGTGCAACGTGTGTGAGGCGGCGGAGGCGAACGTCCTCTGCTGCGCCGACGAGGCGGCGCTATGTTGGAGTTGCGATCAGAAAGTCCACGCCGCCAACAAGCTCGCCAGTAAACACCAGCGCGTTCCGCTCTCGAGCTCGTCTTCGCAGATGCCTAAGTGTGATATTTGCCAGGTTTCGAATCAGATTTCTTCGTTTTGTTTGATAATAATTGTTTGGAGCTCTTTTTTGTGGTTTATTGAATATGAGTTAGTTGGATAAGATGAGATTACTGTTCAATTTTGCGTTTCGTTTGGGAGTATTAGGTGTTCTCTGTTTGTTTGACTTGTCTTTGATATTGACAGATAAATATCTTGGCCTTGAGGACCTGATATTTTGTGTGTGTAGATACTGTTTTGTTCCTATTTTCTGTGTGATTTTGAATTAGCCGCGTAGCGGCGTAGGTCGTTGATCTTGCAGGCGCAGTAGGTTTTGTGTGTGATTGAGATTGGTTTAATGGATTTGGATGCTGGTTTTGCTGAGCTTTTTTCGTACTTGTATTTATAAAAAATTATACGCGTAATATGCATATGAAAAATGAAATACGAGATGGAACATCCAGTGGCCTAATTAGACAGAGTGATGCATAAATCTCCCACTCGGTGCCAAGTTGAATAGGAGCAACAGCTTTTCAAAACCTCTCCTCCTTCTATGCAATTTTCCCCTTCTTTTTTTTCTTTTTGTTATTTTCTTTCTTGTGCATTCGATTCTATTATTAAAGAAAAAAAACTAAAAATGTGTTTCCGGTGTTAGATTGATTAATAAGATCATGAGACTGCGTGGGCGGAGGATAATTCTCTTTGGTTCATTAGTTTTGTGATTGATTTGGGCTTAATTAATGTAAAGGGTTTTTGCATTTAAATTAAAACACGTCTTGTGAAAATGCATGTGATACTAGAGCAACTATCAGTTACAGTGGTTAGCCCCTTCTTTTGAGACATATGCTGAGCAGCACTATATCCAAGCTCAGTCATTGTGGCTATATTAGTATATGTAGATGATGAGGTGGGTTCTTGGGATGGTGGCTGGGGTCTGCATTGTCACAAAAAATCTCCATCTCAAGTATTACATTCATGGGACCTGGTGTACTTTGTCTTTTTTAAGTTCGTGTCTTGAGGTAGGTTGGTTGGGAGGCAATAAACATGTGTTCATGTCACCTTACTGAATTTTTTATTACCTTATATAGGTCCACGATGAATTTAATCCAACAGTTGACTGTTAGTTAAGAAGATGGTTAAGGGCATATTATTCTCGTTGAAGATGAATATTACACTTGCTCTGTAGTTATTGCAAGAATGATAAGAGTGACCTGTAGATGAGATTATTACATGTACCATTTAGTTATTGCTTGTTTATGCCAAGAACAGTGAACTCAAAACAACATCGAAGAGAAGTATAGAAAGGGGAACTTACTTATTCATGGGATAGATACTAGCCCTGGGACCAACAATCCTTCTTCTTTTCAGTTGATTCGTCTCATCTTTAATTTGAGACCCGTGCTGGTTGCCCACTGGAAGCCATATGGCCTGCCTGGAAAGGAGTATAATATAAACTATAACGGAGCACTGTCTTTCTCCGGTTAACATAGCTCATAAAACCGGATTCGCTAAGGACTGTAAATAAAATCTCAAGTATATTAATTTGAACCTACCCCAGTCAGTTAACAACCAACCATTCCATCACAGATAGGTTGATTTTTAATCGAAACTATGGTTCATTTGCCATATTGAGATCAACATGTTAATTTGATACTAACTCTAACCGTGCTTGAATGATTCTATACTTCGATTCACTGTTCTTATATGTCATCTGAAATAATATCTCTTCCTCTGTTGCTGATATTGAACCTAGTATGTGCCCTCAGTGTGGGTTTTACCTATAAGACACATGCAATTAAATAGACCGCGACATTTGTTTTTCCTGCATGAGTAGGTTCTGATACCCAGATTGCAATATGCAGGAAACAGTCGGCTATTTCTTTTGTCTGGAGGACCGAGCTTTACTTTGCAGGAAATGTGATGTCGCCATACACACAGTGAACAACTTGGTTTCAGGTCATCAGAGGTTCTTACTCACTGGAGTTAAAGTAGGCCTTGAAGTCACGGAACATGGTCCATCATCTTCCCCTGGGAAAATGGAGTCTCATAGCAATGAGAAAATCTCTGAACCAGACTCTCGTTCTATGTCAAGGAGGACCACCCCAGTATCATCAACGGGTCAATGCAATAAAAGTGTACCGGTCCAAGCTAGTAGAGACGTGGATTTTTCATCATCGAAGCTGCCTTTTACTGGAGGTTCTGCAACTGGAGGTATTTCACAGTGGCAGTTGGATGAATTTCTTGGACTTGGTGATTTCAATCAGAGTTATAATTTCATGGATAATGGCTCATCTAAGGTATGATTTTGATTCATGTATGGCATCATGTGTATATTCTCATTATTGAGGGGCTGGTTAACTTGTTTGTTCATGTTGATCATTTCTGATTTACTCTCTTGGTTTTACCTTTCCATGTGAAGTACTTCTTTGTAGTCACATTTATTCGTGCATCCGATAGAAGTTTTGTTAAATTGGAAATATTTCTTTGCCTATTCAAATGTTGCACGGGTTTGATTTCCAGCTCAGACTTCTGGTGAGAGGAACTAGTGTAGCTGGTGACCCAAGGTTGTGTGGGTTTCGTTTGATTTGTATGTACTGCACCCTTCCCTGAGTATATGTACCTTGAAAATGTGACTAGTTCATAAAAATAAAAAATGATGAGAAGCTGATCTAAAAATAGTCAAATTGGGAGTTTTATCGGAAATGGATTTGCATTTGTATTTTTCTTCTTTTTTCTTCATTATTATTTAAGTTGTTGCCTTGTTGGTAGGTTGTAGTTATTTTGGAATTAGTGGAACATCACATCAAATCTTAACGAGGTAAAACAGAAAAATAACAAAAAAAAAAAACAAACACAATTTTGGTCGATAACATGGTAAACTAATCACTATTCCCGTCATATGCTTATAGGCAACACATATAGTTGTATGGTTATTCCACTAAATTGCTTTTGTGTGCCACATTTCAAGCTTAACGTAGTGTTTGATTTTTTTAAATTAATCAGGCGGACAGTGCAAAGCTTGGTGACTCGGATTACTCCCCCATTCTACACGCTGCTGATGGAGAACTAGAGGGCGACGAGTGTATGGGACAAGTGCCCGATACATTTTGGGCGGTCCCACAGATTCCTTCTCCACCGACAGCATCGGGGCTTTACTGGCCTAAGAACTATCACAACGCTCCCGACTCTGCTGTCTTTGTGCCTGATATAAGTTCATCGCCTCTTCAGAACTTCCACCAGTCACATGTCAATAGCAGTAAGAGAAGGCGGCATTTTTGATGTATCCTTTGAACTCTTTACGTGTAGCATTGTATGACGAGCTGTCGAAGGTTATACCATAGCTCTATAGGGTTTTAATTATCGTGTGGACGGTTGTTTTCTGCTTGTAAGTTGTAAGTAGATCTGTTTTACCTTTGCTAATGTGAATCGGGCGTTTGGCAGAATGTTTGGAACTTGAAACATGATATGTGGTTTGAAGGTAGTTCTTGAAAGTTATATCCAGCGTTGGAAAATAGAGATGTCAAGCGAAGTTGTTTATTTTGTTAGTACGAGTGATTTTCTTTGTTTTTTCGCCTTATTTTGGTGATCAAGCTTGACATGAACGCATGTTTTAACTTTTAAGTTGTATTGCGCTAGAAGATTCAACTTTTTTTTTCCCAATAGTTGATGTGTTTTTGTAAGACCACTGAAATAAACAGAAGAAGAAAAATAAAAAGCAAGATAAAGATGAGATGCGCACGGGTGATTTGTGTGGTTGTGTATTTTAATGTAAATCTTGGTTTTTGGTTGGGATAATTAAGTTTTTCGTCCCTAAATTTATCGCCGGAAAAACATTTGGTCCCTTATGTTACATTCTTGATATATTTGATCTCTCAATTTACAAAATATGCACAATTGTAATCTCTACTTGTTACCCCCCCCCCCCACCCCCACCCCCACCCCCACCCCAAAAAAAAATCAAAATTAGGGTTTGATTAGGTTTTTCATTTTGAGGATTTTCAATTTTGAAGGTGGTCAAATTTGCCTCTTCTTAGCCTTATTCTGGATCAAAGCAATCTCAATCCGCTGGAGATTGGATAAACATAAAATTTTAAGGAGATTGGATAAACATAAAATTAAAATGAAGAAGTTAATTAAAATTTAATAAAAAATAAAAAATAATAAAAAATTAATAACAATTAATAAAAATAAAAAAGTAAAAAAATTATTTATAATACTTAAAAAGTTAAATTAGTTTAAATAATAAATTAACTAAAAATAAAAAGATTATAATAATAAACAAATAAAATAAAATAAAATAAAACAAATTAAAAATTTAATTTTAAAAAATTAAAAAATATTTCAAAAATAAATAGTTTAAACATTATTTTAAATAATAAAATTAACTAAAATAAAAAATTTATATAAAAAAATTGATTAAAATATTAATATAAAAAATATTGAAAATAGAAAGTTAAATATTATTTTAAATAATAAAATTAATAAAAAAAAATAAAAAAAAAACTAATTTAAATATTAGTATAATAAATAAACAAATAAATTTAACACCATACAGCAGCTCACGTGCGCGACACGTGGCACTTTCGTTAGTTGTAAAGTGTAAATTGACGGGAGGGAATACATTTGCACACATTTTGTAAGTTGAGGAACCAAATATGTCGAGTCTGCAATATGAAGGATCAAATATGTTTTTGACGACAAGTTTAGGGAAGAAAATGTAATTATCCCATTTTTGGTTTGTGGAATTATTAATACTAGAACATAAAGATAGCACTGGGATTGAAAAAGAATTTATACTTCTTGATAGATGGCATTAGGATTGAAAAGGAAAATTATACTTCTTGAAGTTCGGTTTGAGATGGATAGTTGAAAATCCATTTGAATTTGGCTTTTAAACACAAGTGAACAACAAAGAAGAAGTTTGATTCCATTTTTGTTCGATAATCCTTAACGAGCGGTTCAATTGGTTAGAAGTTAAACATGACTTAAATTCGATTTATGTTTGACTGGATTAAAATCATACATTATGGAATAATATTATGCTCTATTCGACTCGAGGCATTTGAGATACTGGATACCTCAACTCTAGTTTGTTAGTTAAACTTGTTCACTTTTCAACTTGAGTTTCTTCCTGGGTTGAATTTATATTTTATAATATTATGGAGGTAATGTCACTTTTAATACTAAAATTTTATATTTAGAACCACTTTAGTCCCTCTACTTTCAATTGGGTCGTTTGAATGCCTCAACTCAACTATTTATTTTAAAGTGGTCCTTCTGACCAATTTTGGCATAAAAACTTATCACACTTGTCACACACATGTCATTTTTTAAGGTTTAATTTTTTGAGTTCCACATTAGTCCCTCAACTCCAAAAAATTGTCACTTTAGTTCTTCAACTTCAAAAAATTTGTCACTTCAAAAGTTGAGGGATTAAATTGGCAATTTTTTAAAAGTTGAGGCACTAAAGTGGAACTTGAAAAGTTGAATTGACATTTTTACCTTTCAAAAATGACATGCTTGTGGCATTTGACCAATTTTTCCGTTAAAATTGACCGAAAATTGATCAAAGGGACCACATTAAAACAAATTATTGAGTTGATGGATTCAATCGACGCAATTGGAATCAGAGGGACTAAGGTAATTCTAAATATAAAGTCGAGGAACTAAACGTGACATTTCACCCTAATATTATTCCCTTTTCTTTTGTATTGTTTTTATTTCATTTGGGCTTAGGTTTACCATCATGTCCTGATTCTCGGCCCAAGCCTATTCCACGATGAGCCCACCAAATCTCTCAGCAAATCCAGAGCTCACATCTCCCGTTCTTCTCCCGTTGCTGTTTTTTTTTTTTTTTTTTGTTTTTCCCCCCATTTATTTTCCTTATCTAATGTGTTTTCAGGTTTTCATTATATCACGACATAAATGACAGTGTGGTGCACGCGATCCGTGCAAAAAATAAATTTGTATTAAAAAACACATAACCCCCGCTGAAATTATTATATATTATTCCAATTTTACCCCTTCCTCACGTCACTCATGACGTTTCACCCGGGAAAAATCTCCCCCTATGTGTGTATATATATATACACACATACACATATACGTATAGCCCCACGAGTGTTTAAAATACTCTCACACACTCACTGTTGGGATTTTTAGTTGCTACTTTCAGTTATCACTAATTAAGGTGAAGAGTAAAGATGGTGAAAGCACCGGAAGAAGAGCACCCCGTCAAGGCCTTCGGATGGGCTGCTAGAGATAATTCTGGCGTTCTTGCCCCCTTTCACTTCTCCAGAAGGTATTATATTATACATTTGCTGCTGATTCTATTTTTTTTCTTTCTTTTTGTTCTAGTTTTCTTGCTTTATTTTTTTAATCGGATGCTATTTAATTTGATAAGAAGTTTTTCAATTGCACTTTGTATTGTACTGTTTGATTCGATTATAAGTATTGCGAAAAGGATTTTATATAGTATTTCAAGTTTGTCGCTTTCAATTTTATGGAGTATTATTTTAAAGAGATAAATTCGGCTAGTATTATTAAAGTGCGTGGCTAACTTTCGCTTTTTTTGTTTTTTTTTTTTTCTTCAAATTCTTGATTGTAATTTGAAGGGAAACTGGGGAAAAAGATGTGAAGTTGAAGATTTTGTACTGTGGTGTATGCCACTCGGACCTTCACAGCGTGAAGAACGAAACGGGCAGGGTTACGTACCCTGTGCTTCCCGGGTATGTTTCTTATTTCTAAGATCATTCATTCATTCATGCGTTCATTCTTCTTGTTGATTATGATATGGCTGTAATATGGACTGGCCTTGGTGATGAATAATCTCTGTCATGAACAAGAATGCTTACATACAAATGAAATATTGATCCATATTGCAACAACTTTGTTTTCTTGTGTTTTCGTTCATTTGAGATCGATAACTTATTTCAACAAATTACATATTAATCATTTCACAACTCACTTCATGAATTCAGCCATGAGATTGCTGGCATTGTCACAGAGGTGGGCAGCAAGGTCACAAAGGTGAAGGTTGGTGACAAAGTTGGCGTGGGATGCATGGCGGGATCATGTCGTTCATGCGAGAACTGTGCCAATGATCTCGAAAATCATTGTCCCAAAATGGTTCTTACGTACAGAAGCAAATACTTCGATGGGACCCCCACCTATGGAGGTTATTCTGATATAATGGTCTGTGACGAGCATTTCATAATCTGTTGGCCCGAAAATATGCCTCTTGATTCCGGTTGTCCTCTTCTGTGTGCTGGGATCACGACCTACAGCCCGATGAAATATTTGGGCTCGACAAGCCCGGGATCCACTTGGGTGTGGTGGGCCTAGGTGGGCTAGGCCATGTAGCAGTGAAATTTGCCAAAGCTTTTGGGGCTAAGGTGACAGTGATAAGTACAGCCCCCCATAAGAAAGAGGAAGCTATCAAGAATCTTGGTGTTGATTCGTTTTTGGTTAGCAGTGACCAAGATCAGATGATGGTATTTATCTTTAGCTTACTTCTGTATACCGTTTTCTGAAAATGTACTCACGTTATTGAATATTTGCAGGCTGCAGCGAACACCATGGATGGGATATTGGACACGGTTTCTGCTCATCACCCTATCCAACCGTTGCTTAATCTCTTGAAGTCTAATGGCAAACTTATAATTCTTGGTGTAATACCGAAACCTTTGGAGCTACCTGTTTTTCCTTTGCTTTCAGGTAATTATCATCTAGCACAGCTTTTGTTCGCCAGCTTTCGGTATCATTTACATTAAGTGGAGATAGTGGTTGCTTAGAGTGAAGTGAAACATAGAAGGTGTTAGCTTTGGGTGTTTGTTTTGGTTAAGCTTGTTTAAAACATGTTATTACCTCCTACAATTGAGAAAATGTTTATGGAGCTTTAAAAAGATGTTAGATCTTAGTTTACAGATAAATCTTTAAGGATTTGGATTATTTGGCTAAAATAAGATCGTGTAGCTTAATGTTAATATATGATGGAAATTTTGTAACTGTTAAGATATTAAAGTAAGCTTGGTCTTCCCCGAGGAGCTTGTAAGATTCTATCATCTTATTCTTGCAGTTCATGAGCTGTGAAACATCTTGTAATATATTTTAACTAGCTTATAACTTTAACCGAAACACCCTCTTAGCATTTCCCTTTTTCCATTTGTACTTCCACCAGTCTTTTTGCTGGTTTTGCATGTCCATTTATGTTTTTAATTAGAGTCATATACTGATAATTGGTGTGTTGTGTAATAACAGCGAGAAAGATGGTGGCTGGGAGCGGTATTGGGGGGATGAAGGAAACACAAGAAATGCTTGATTTTGCTGCAAAACACAACATAACAGCAGATGTTGAGGTCATTGGGATGGATTACATTAACCAAGCCATGGAAAGGCTCGAGAAAGCCGATGTCAAGTATCGATTCGTCATCGACATTGCTGCAACACTGAAAGATGCATAAGTTTATCATACTGCAGCCTTTTTGATATCAAGTATCAGTTTGTCATTGGAAGTTTTCTATACTATTGAAATTTCTGTTGTTTTTCGGCGATTTCAATCTTGGACATGTTTATACTCCTATCTATATATGTTTCGTCGTTTATTAATAAAGTGTGATCAATTTTTCTAGTTTGATATTCAAGTCCCGTGCTTGATGGTAAGATTAGCCCATGTCGAATTACGATTGTCGAAATATTGGAAGTTTAAACGTGTAGTTACATTATCACTCTGATGGAGATGGTAATTTTGGCAAAAAAGATCTTAGCTTAAGAAATGAAATCTTATGTTGGATGAAAAAAATAACTAACAACAATAAGATTTGCGCTGAGAGGCTAAATATTTCTAATGAATATAATTTTTTAAAACTCAATAAATTAGAACAAAGAGTATTTTCTTTTATTAGTAAAGAACAAATGCCTTGCACGTGGTTCATACGGATTTATTAAGAGAATTACATAAATTAAATGCTTGAAAGAATAGAATTGAAATTCTGAAGAGCACTTCATAAATTAAAGAAAAATGTCTACAATAATAATAGTTGAAATGACCAATAACATAAAATATAAACAAATAATCATTAATCTTATTTGAACTTCTCATTAATTTTTCTTTTGTTTGATCTTGATGGGCGTTGCAGCATTTATTTTTACTTGACTTCATAGATTTCCGTTTTTTTAATGCTCAACATCTCTTTATCATTATTTGAAAGTATATTTTTGATGTGCCTTTCTTATTGTTAATTGTTAGTTGCTTTGTTTTCATCAATTTCTCTAGAATTGGTGGTTTGTTAATTTTAAAGTTGCTTTGGTATAGAAACTTTTGTTAGAATTTCACTTGCGTTCTCCTTCTTTTTTGATTGTACTCTTTGAAGTGCATATGCTATGAGACTAAGTTCCCCTTATTCATTTATGATTTTCTATTAAGTGTCATGAGAAAGTGAAATTTCGTTGATCCTTGAAGTCTTAGACATCTATAATACTTTGAGTTATGATCTCCATGAGAAAATGAATATATTAGAAACTTAAATTTAGCAATTTATATATAATATAATATAATATGATGAAAAATTAAAAATTTTATATAAAGAGATAAAGAGAATCTAAATTAGTATTAAATTACCTCTCAAATTGATGTCATGCATGTATTCATTTAGGGGGCGTCCATCACACATGGGTATACCTCAGATTACAAGGGCTACAGATGTCATTACAATGCCTCGTGCAAGGTTTATATTAGTCGTCATGTTGTGTTTGTGAGGAATCTTCCCCTTATCTCACCACGTCTTCTGCATCTTCGTCTAGTACTGTCTTTCCACTTGTGTCCAGTTCTCCTCTCTCGTCTTCCCTTCCATATTCAGTATTTACCATTCTTAGGGCCTTAGTCACAGGAGTTTGCTATGAAGGATTTAAGTGATCTACATTATTTAATGGGTATTCACGCCACCAGAGACCATGGGTTATTTCTCTCCCAGAAGAAGAAGAAGTACGCGACTGATATTCTAGAGCGTTTTCACATGGTGGGTGTGAAACCAGTCGCCTCTCCTCCGTTTGCGAAGTCTGTTCCATCTGCATTTGAGGGTGATATATACTCTGATCCAACACTTTACCGTAACATAGTTGGTGGTCTTCAGTATCTGACCTATACCCGTCCTGACATAGCTTATTCTGTTGCCCTGGTTAGTCAGGATATGCATGTTCCTCGTTTTACACATTTTCAGATGGTCAAACAAATCTTTCGGAATTTTTGAGGTATGCTTGAGCTTGGACTTCTTCTTCGCCCCTCCACCACCGATTCTCTTACTGTCTATGTCGACTTTGATTGGGCTGGCTGTCCCGACAGTCATTGTTCTACCACTATCTCTGTTGTCTACCTTGGAGATAATCCCATTTCCTGGTCTATTAAGAAACAAGCAACTGTCTCATGCTCTAGTATTGAATCTTAACTACCGCTCTATTGCCTTTGTTGTTGTTGAGTCTTGTTAGCTTCAGTACATTCTCCGTGATCTCAATGTTGTTTTACCGCATCTGGTTCGTGTCTATTGCGATAACGTTAATGTTATCTATCTAGTTCTTTATCCCATATTCCATGCCCGCACTAAACACATTGAGATCGATTATCACTTTGTGCGTGAAAAAGTTGATGCTGAAGATATCTTGGTGGAGTATGTTCCCATAGCTGAGCAGGTTGCTGACATTTTCACGAAAGCTCTACCATCGGCCAACTTTGCACATCTTTGGACTAATCTTCGTGTTGGTCCCACTGCCCAGATTGTGGGGGATGTTAGCGTATATTTTATATAGTTCCCTAATTGGTTATGAAAAAAATTCTCCTTGAGAGAGTTAGTCCCACACTTCTTGTGAATGTTCCTGGCTAGAGCAGTATTAGTCTAGCCCAAATGGTTAGGACAGCTGTGGAAAATAAAAAAATATAGTCCCCAATTTGTAGGCAGCCATCTTGAATAGCTGCACATATAGATATGTTTATCTCGTACATTATTAAACATTTTTCATACAATAATATACACACTTCTCTCCAAAACTTATCATCCGCCAATCACTTTGCAGCAACTTATAAACTTTTCATTTTATAAGATTCTCTGTAAGCTTATGTCATGTTCCGGCTTCTCGGATATGGATTTTGTGGTAAAATAAGCCATGATTTGATAATAAAATAGCAAAATAAACAATATTGAAGAAATAGGGGATGAGAGTTAAGAGGAATAATGTAGGAGAAAACAGATTTAATTCATTCATTTGTTGCCCTTCCAAGTACACATTACATCTTCTTATATAGAATTCCTAAAGAAATGTTAAATGAGAATTTAAAATAACATGACAACTTCAACCCAAGTATTTACGTGTTTGGATTTCCGACCTTGCCCCTGTCCTTTCTTTATTAAATTCCAAATATGCCCTTTTTGAGTGATAGGGTCATGACATTTCCCTCGCGTTAAAATGATCCTTGTCCTCAAGGATCCAAATTCACACATCTTCATATTCAGCTTGTGAGAGTATGAATTTACTTCACTACAACTACTCTTGGAATCATAAATCACGCAAGAACCGAACACTCTAAACATATCTTCAGTTTTCCTCATCTCCAGTCCAATGAATATCATTTCAATATGCATTTTCTCAGTTTCAAATCTTTCCACCATGGTCTTTGTTGTATGGATCTCTACTTAGCATCCAATAAGGAGATTGAGAAGTTCGTTCTCCTTGCCAGCTCTCTTTTTTCATTTCCCAGTTAGTCCTTAGCATACCTCCCTCAACCTCTAGCAGCTCATTCTGCCTGCTACTAGATATCTCCTTCTCAAGGATTGAATATCCTTCGAAATCCATGGGCTGGTCATCACCATTTACTTGAGTCAAAGCTCGGGGCAGTGGATCGTCCTCAACTATCTTATCAAATTTTAAAGGACTACTTGATGAAACTTCTTTACTCCTGTCAAGCAAAGAAGCCTTCACAACAACATTAGCACCTCCTGTACCCACCTTCTTGAGTTTTTTCCAACCAGCAGCGGTATTTCTTAAGAAGTCGTCTTCAACATAACCACAATTTGGGACCTTGCGTAGAATCATTAATAAAATATGCAGAAAAAGCTTCGGAATTTCCATGAGACTAATTGATTCATGCAAGCTTTCAATTCTCTTGCAATTTTGAAGACCAATGAACGCATCATCTAGCTCGTATTTCATCATCATAACTTGAAAGAAGTTTGATAATAGCAACTTCGTATCTAATTGAACTTCGGGAACAGAACTTGTGAACCCAAGAGCAATACCAACATAGGCAATTATTGACCCTTTTAAGCTAGTAACCATAATACCTTCAACAACTTTAAGCAAGCCAATAACTCTCAGAATGATAGATACCTGGATCTTAACATTCATGGAGTGGTTTTCCAGCCTTTTTATTAAATTTTCAGCCCCTCGTAAGACCCTCGTTTGAGGAATATGGTCTCCAGCCTTCCCAAGTACCTTTGCCACAACTCTCCATCCAAAGCCCAATTTATATTCGTCAAGGTAGCCTTTCAAGTCAACTCTTCGTAGTTCTCTGCTAGAATGCGTAACCCGCTTTTCAATAGCTTCACAAGATACAAGAATAATTCCACCGTGGAGCAAAATAAGATGCTTCTCATATACAAGATTCAACACCATCTCTTGTATACCAACACAAAGTATACTAAGAAAACCTCGAGCATTAGTAACTTGCAAAATGAAGACATAAACTTCAATAACCTTGACCAAGTCCTTGTAAAAAGCATCTTTTGTGCGTTCACATCTTCTTGATATTCCATTATAATTTTCAGCGACCCTCTCCTATCGGA
Source organism: Buddleja alternifolia (assembly GCA_019426215.1). Classification (NCBI taxonomy): domain Eukaryota; kingdom Viridiplantae; phylum Streptophyta; class Magnoliopsida; order Lamiales; family Scrophulariaceae; genus Buddleja; species Buddleja alternifolia. Next base: position 17,107,640 of record CM033392.1, on the reverse strand, counting down.
CATGATATTGTTCTTTCGTTTCTTCACTCTCCAAGAGCCTACTAAAATAATTGCTCGATTTTAAAGTAGGTGCTGTGATCATATTCAGCTGAAAACAAATCCCCACATAACCCACTTGCAATGCCTCAACCAGCCCCAGTACATTGCTCGTCAATACATGACCACCTAGACCAAGCTTTTTAATTTCCATCGATAGTAGTATCCGGATATCGTTTGGGTGAAAATCATTGTTAATAACTCTAAGCCATTGCCCAATCTCTTCTGAAACTCCGTCATTTGAAACCCGCATTGTATGATCAGATCCATCCTTTACAAAGTACAATCATTTTCCAGCTTTTACCAAGAGCACACATAACATAAATGCATCCACTAGAATTGACATCATTTTCTAACTTCTCCTTCAACTCATAACCAAATGTTCTAGACCTCATAGAGTGCTGCCAAATAATTAAAATGAGAAAGTTTGATGTACCCCAGTTTTTGTGCTCCACTTCTAAAATATTATAGAATAAGCAACCTATTATCGACCTTGAAACTCCATATTCTTTATTCTTTGATGTAAGAAGCCCCACAATACTAGAATCAACCGTGAGCACCAGGGAAGCAAATTGTATAAGTCTTAAGAAATCAGAATTACCATAACTCAAGCATTCATGGCCAATATCATACACGGAAGAGCTAAACAATCGCACTTTCTGTTTATGAATAGTATCTCCACCGGAATCAATTATAAAAAGACAATTAAACTACCAGCATTATTACGCAAGGAGATTGTACCATTAGTAAGTTGTCCCTCGAAGTTTTCTTCGATGATTTTCCATGTTTCTTCATCTTTACTCATCACACTCAACTCAGAGGTTGTCTTGGGCGGGTTAGCAATAGTTACAACTTTGTTTTCCTCCATAGCTTGGTTATAAGATTCTGATTTTTCCACTAGACTGCCACCTAGCTTTTCAATCCTTCCTTTTCTGAATTCCTCCGGAGACACATTATCAAACAACATGGAGCCAAATCCTACTACCCTCAAATTATTTAATTCTCTCTCAGTCTTTTCATCGAACACCTTGGATTCTTGTGTAGGAATATTATCAAACACTTTAAGTGCCTTCGGTTTGCCAAATTCCTTCACCGACATTTCATCAAACACTTGTGATTCAGTGTCTTTTTCAGCTTCCTTTGGCACAAGTTCATTTAATTCCTCATCCAAATGACAAATCCCAACATCGGTGGAAGCTCTCTCCAATTTAGTTAGATTTGCGGTACTTTCTACTGATTGTAAAGGCTTGGGCAGTGGTATCCAACTCCAATGATATTGTTTTCAAACTCTTCAATATTTCCTGGTTAGTTCTTTCAATTGAAATCGTTTGCTCTCGTACTTTCTCCATTAAATTTTTTGTTCATAAATTGATATGCATTAAGCAACCTTGATCAAATATATAACGCATATTTAAAGAGACTTTTGCAGAAAGTGCACTCTGAGGAGACTTGAACATCATTAATGCTGCAAAATTATCCTTCGATGGCAGAATTGAGATTTTCTCGATAGCACCACATGGAGCAAAATACCCGGCGCAACACTTCGATATTCACAGGAACACGAATCTCATCAACCTTAAAAATCAATGTTCGTGTGAGCCCGATAAATCCAGATTCAGCCGTGGTCTCAAGCAGTTCCTTGGGATCGGAACTGCTCTGATACCAAATGTCATGTTCCGGCTTCTCGGATATGAATTTTGTGGTAAAATAAGCCATGATTTGATAATAAAATAACAAAATAAATAATATTGAAAAAATAGGGGATGAGAGATAGAGGAATAATGGTGGAGAAAACAGATTTAATTCATTCATTTGTTGCCTTTCCAAATACATATTACATCTTTTTATATAGAATTTCTAAAGAAATGTTAAATGGGAATATAAAATAACATGACAACTTTAACCCAAGTATTTACCTTTTTGGATTTCCGACCTTGCCCCTATCCTCTTTTTATTAAATTCCAAATATACCCTTTTTGAGTGATAGGGTCATGACAACTTATATGCTCACTCAAACACCCTCTTATTCAATTCTGCAAGATCTTAACAACCTCTTTAACTTTTCCATCTTATACCTTATAAGCTCGATGATGTTATTTTATCCAAACACTTACATGACTAATTTTTTAAATAAGATCCAATATCTTATAAATTCAACAAATATGTTATAAGAGCTTATAAGATGCTTTAGATAAGGCTAGCCAAACATCCACTAAATTTTTTTTGTACAAGTTTCCTTAAAAAAAAATTTCCGTTTACCTAGGATGCTCTTAAAAAAATTATAACATAATACATTCTCTTCAGTCTACCTATGACAATTTGATTTGGAGATCATTGGCCATACTTTATGTAGATAATTGAAAAATTAGAAGGAAAATAACTCATAGTTAACTATAAAACATATACGGCTTCTAAGTCAAATGCTAAACTACATAAAATGCGTCTCATAATATTTTAAAGAGCACTGGGGAGCCAATATAATATCTATACAATTTAATAGTTGACTTACCTTGTTAGTAGTGTAGGACCTAAAATAAGCTAAATAATTGATTATCCACAAGTAGCATATAAATACTTTTGTTTTATATTTATGTCACAAAAGTTATTGTTTTATATTTTAAGCCTCGACAATTTTCTGAGTGAATAGAAATTCAGATTTCTCATACTCAATAGTCAATTTTATATATGTTGGATACAGTTATTCTAATTTTCAGAAAATAAATATAATAAGAAGTTTAAAAATTATTTGTATTTTCATGATAGTAAAATAGTATAATACAATTCGATGACATAATCATATTTTTAGTAGATCAAGATGACATATTCATATTTTTACTAACTCAAATTTAAATATCTTCTAAATGCAAAATCTAGAACTAAATTTTCAACAAGAAAAAATGGAAGAGTTATTTGAGAATTTAAAGGTTGATGAATCAATATCATGGGATGTCGATGTAATAGATCCATAAGAGTTGTAACAATTTTTTTTAACTACAGTAACTATAGAACTATGTTTGTATCCTCGATAAATACTTTTTGATGCTCAATTAAAAAATTAATACCTTTCAAAGTACATAACCTGTAAGAATCAATAGTATTAATTGTATATAACCATTTAATAAATATCATTATCTAATTTCTTGGTTCAATTTATTATTAAATTCTATTTAGTATAATTAATTTTATGTAATAATCTACAACTTATTTTATTCAAAGTTGTTCAACAATAACAAAACAAAACTGAAAAGGTTAAACATACATTTTTATTCAAGGATAGTAAATCAAAAGGTATGATTATAAACGAAAATGTTGATTGGGAAAGAAGAAGAAATGTGACATGCAAGGTTGATTCTCATCGTGATTGAAAACTAATTGGTCTTGTAGCGATAATTTTTCATGATAACATAAATATAATCAAATCAAATATTATTTTTCATGATTGTGTAACTTCTAAACTCAATTGACAATATTAAAATAAGCATTTCTTCTTGTTTCTTTTTCTTTTGGTATATTGAAATGAACTTAGCTTCATTATTAGGAAATTACTTGATGTGGTTACTGCAAGAACATTGGTCATGCTGGTCTATAAAATATAGACTTCGGATAAATGTAGCCATGACCGGAACCGCAAAAGATTGTAAGCCAAAGCCATTATAGGGAAATAGAATGGGTATCATTGGAGCCATGAGTGTAAAAACTATAAATAAATCTACTATACTTTACTAAAAGTATGGATATCTTAGTGTTTGTTTCAATTGTGATTTTACACTTCTACTCTCAATTATGTATTAAAATATATATTGAAAATGAGTACAAATTAGCCCATGTTATCCCACCACTAACCTAAAAAAAATGAATGATCATAAAGAGAAACTGAATGGTCACCTCACACCAATTAATTACCATTACTATATAGATCAACTATGTATTAAAAAAGAGCAACTCGCCTATATTTATTCCACCACTAACCTAAAAAAATAAATGGTCATAAAAGAGAAACTGAATGTTGACCTTACACTAAATTAATAGTCCTTATTATATAACTAGAATTCTAAGAGCCATATTTGAATTCTATATAAGGTGAAAATTAGTAGGAAACACTCACTTTCATTAGTCATGTCGATTTAGTATAGATACCAATTGTTAAATGATTTTTTCAAAATTGCACTTTGTTTAGTTGCATACATACATAACTATGGCGTCATTGATAAGGAGGCTTCAAATGCAATCTATAATGTGTACAAGTTAACTATGGCGACGTTCGCGAACAGGTTGCAGCTGCAAAATTTCTTTAGAGGTGCACTACTATGGTTTGAACGGGATCAACCAATCAACTGTCAATTCTCGTGCAACTTAGACTATAAATCTATCGTTTTCTTTTTTCAGTTTTATACTATAGTTAAATACATTCTATATCAACATGTTTCATATGAACAAGTTTGAATTAAATTTTTTCTTTATATTTCTAGGTATAGTACTTGAATATTAAAATTCTTTAGCATAAAATTTGTATTCTACGTGCAACGCACATACACTCTACTAGTTAACATAAATGTGGGAGTGCAATTCTAATTTTTGAGGAACCAAAATTTAGTTTCTTTTCAAGTAAATAATGTGCAATTACTAAATTTTCTATTCACATGGTCAAATCGCTAGCCCATTCGAGTCTACCTCAACCGCCACTCCTTCATCTTCCTCGACCTCTTCATCTATATTTGGAACCTCAACACTATTCGGTCGTTTGCTTCCGACTTCTCTAACTTATTCAGTCAGGTGCTCCAGCTTCAAGCCTTTTCGAGTCTTCTTCACATCATCTACTAGCAGTGCCACCCCACTTTTATTTAGGACAAGTCACATATAGTGCAATTCCCGCAAGGGACCAAATTGGAAATTATTAAAAATTAAGGACCAAACAAACGAATATTGAGAAGTTAAGGGACTAAAATGAAACTGAAAAATTTGAACGGACATTTTACCCTTAAAAAGGGTCAGTGACCTATTTTCACGTCAAAATTAACTTAAAATTGGTTGGAAATACCACACTGAAACTTTATTTTAAGTACAAATAGCAATAGTGAATTGCTCACGTAGCTAATCCACCATCACAGGAAGACCTATTCCTAATGAAGTCATATATGTTGGTGATTCGGTCAAAGCAAAGGAGGCTTGTAACCGAGCGAGTTCTGAGACATGTGAATCGACATTCCATTGCTTTTATAAGTAACCAATTCATTCCCAATTATGTGCTTATATATATATATATATTATATCAATTTATTTCCTATAATTACTAGAATGTCTTCATGCTATTATTTCTAGAACATTATATACACACATGTTGAAATAAGATTAACATAAAAATTACTTTTGTTTAAATAATTTTCATGAAGGTTTCCTAGCGTTATTACGTTGCCCCTCGGCTGCTTAGTACCAGAAAAATTGTGAAGTCCACCCAATCGATATCTGTCTGCGTAAGGCTTTCAAATTTGGTTACACCAATTAGAAGGTTGATCCATTGTGCTTCAAACTCATACCAACAATGTAGACAAAATATATATAAGCAATTTTTTAAACTGAACCTTCATATTCATAAAAATAATTTTATTTAGTATTAATATACCTCGAACAATTTTGTGAACTATTAATTAAGTTCATGAACATTCAACATAATAATTAGTCTTTAATTAGAGGATAATATTAACTTTTGATTATAGGGTCTTTTTGAACTATTCGCATTCATAATAACAATTAGCATTAATATCCGCTAAACATATACATTGAATAAACATGTGAACTTAATTTCAAGTTCATGCACATCATTTTATAATAATAATCGTTATTATTATTTTTTTTATTAGAAGATAACATTAAATTTTACAATAGGTTATTTTAGTCTTAACATAAAAGTTAAGAAATGTAAAAGCATGTAAATCACTCATATATGAGTAATATATATTATGTATATATTATATGTGGATTGTTTGTTCAAAAAATTGCTAGGCAAAGAAAAAGAAACAGAAGAAAACTATTTTTATCAATTATTTGGTTATTAGAGAAATTGAAAAGGAAAAAAAATAGAAAGAGAAAATTCAATATTAATTTGAGACAATGCATTTCCTCACCATTTATTGAGAAAAAAAGGTGAGAAAAGGAAAGTAATTTTTTTGTGTAACCAAAGTATGGCTACTCTCTCTCTCGTGTGTGTGTGTGTGTTTATAGGTATACTATATATGTGTGAATATATATAACACAAACACAACCATGAGTTAGCGTGATGAATTGAAGTGTGAAACTATTTAATGAATATTAATACATACTTTCGATATATATTAAAAGATTTTAATGCAAATTAAAGAGTGTAGTATATTACCTTCTCTATAACGCTCCACAACAACTTTATATCTTATTATATGTATTTTTTTTGGGAAAATTAAGCTACAAACAAAACGTTACACGCTTTATACTTCTTACATATATTATTTTTTTTGTGAACATTATCTAACTCCAAAAATAATGACAACTATAATTTTATATTCTTCCACACTTTATTTCCAATAAAATTGAAATACATTTTGTTAAAAAATATTTAAGTTAACAATAACCAAATTTTTTTGCAGAAAATGTTCATAATCTTGATTAATATATCTATTACCAATTCTGCAGATGTTTCTATATCCCTTCAAAACAAAACAAATCATATATCATAATAACCTGAAACTTCTAATTTGTTCCAACTATGAGGTATTATAAATGTCACTAAACTGGAACCCACATGGTCAATTTAAAGGGAAAAAATATTTAACTAAAACCAAAATTGCGTCGTCTAAAGTTCTGGATAATTAAATAGGTTAATTGATTTTGCCCCCTCTACTAAAAGAAACACACAAAACACTCCCTTGTACAACAAGAACTTTCAATCACCCTCTCATAGACCAAATGCCTTTAATTTACAAATAAATTACTTTGCATCCATCTATACATTATATAGTACGTTGAAACTTCTATAATTAAATTTTAATTCTTGACCCTAAATTTTGTTTTAACAGTAATAATTAAAAAAATTACTGGATTAATTAAGAATTTTAAAATAAAAAATATGATTACAATAATATAGAGAAAATATACTTAAATCTTAAATACTTCATGTGAATTATATGTCTATTTATTATATTCTAATTTTTTTCTTTAGAAAGATATATTTTCATAGATTTACTCTTTTTTTTCTGGATAACTTAATGTATTAATAGATATTAAGAAAAAAAATGTTAATTTGTGTTCTCTCATTTACGTTGCACTTCATAAAAATAAATAATTAAATTTTAAATTATCTATTTAATAATTAAATTAAATTATCTATTTAAAATCTGACCGATTCCGCGCCACGTCAGCGCGGAATGTGCTATTTCCTGATCACCATTTTTGTGTATTATTTTCTTAATTTCGATTTAATTTTGTATTATTTTTTTAAAATTCTCTCATTCTCCGGAAGGTATTATACATTTGCTGCTGATTCTTTTTTTTGGTTCATTTTTCATGCTTAATTGTTTTAATCGAATGCTATGTTATTTTATAGAGAAATTTTTCATTGTACTTTGTATTGTACTGTTTGATTCGATTATAGTATTGCGAAGGATTTTATATATTTTATATATGATTTGGAACTTAGTTTTTAATGCTGTTACTAATCTATTAACAATAATTATATTTTAAGGGATTAATGCAAAAAAAAACCCTGTTTAATGCAAAATTGCAAAAAAACACATGTGTTAACGAAATAAGCTAAAAACCACCTTGTGTTCTTAAAAAGTCGGCAATAGTGGATTTTTGGAAAGAAAAAAAAAGAGCATGTTTTTAGCCTATTTCGTTAATACAGGTTTTTTATGCAATTTCGCAGGTTTTTTTTTGCATTTATCCCGTATTTAAAGGCTAACTTTGGCTAATTTTTTTTTTTTTAAATCTTGATCGTAATTTGAAGGGAAAGTTGGGAAAAGATGTGAAGTTGAAGATTTTGTACTGTGGTGTATGCCACTCGGACCTTCACAGCGTGAAGAACGAAACGGGCAAGGTTACGTACCCTGTGCTTCCCGGCATGTTTCTTATTTCATTCATTCTTCTTGTTGATTATGATATGGCTGTAATATGGACTGGCCTTGGTGATGAATAATCTCTGTCATGAACAAGAATGCTTACATACAAATGAAATATTGATCCATATTGCAACAACTTTGTTTTCTTGGTTTTCGTTCATTTGAGATCGATAACTTATTTCAACAAATTACATATTAATCATTTCACAACTCACTTCATGAATTCAGCCATGAGATTGCTGGCATTGTCACAGAGGTGGGCAGCAAGGTCACAAAGGTGAAGGTTGGTGACAAAGTTGGCGTGGGATGCATGGCGGGATCATGTCGTTCATGCGAGAACTGTGCCAATGATCTCGAAAATCATTGTCCCAAATGGTTCTTACGTACAGAAGCAAATACTTCGATGGGACCCCCACCTATGGAGGTTATTCTGATATAATGGTCTGTGACGAGCATTTCATAATCTGTTGGCCCGAAAATATGCCTCTTGATTCCGGTTGTCCTCTTCTGTGTGCTGGATCACGACCTACAGCCCGATGAAATATTTTGGGCTCGACAAGCCCGGGATCCACTTGGGTGTGGTGGGCCTAGGTGGGCTAGGCCATGTAGCAGTGAAATTTGCCAAAGCTTTTGGGGCTAAGGTGACAGTGATAAGTACAGCCCCCCATAAGAAAGAGGAAGCTATCAAGAATCTTGGTGTTGATTCGTTTTGGTTAGCAGTGACCAAGATCAGATGATGGTATTTATCTTTAGCTTACTTCTGTATACCGTTTTCTGAAAATGTACTCACGTTATTGAATATTTGCAGGCTGCAGCGAACACCATGGATGGGATATTGGACACGGTTTCTGCTCATCACCCTATCCAACCGTTGCTTAATCTCTTGAAGTCTAATGGCAAACTTATAATTCTTGGTGTAATACCGAAACCTTTGGAGCTACCTGTTTTTCCTTTGCTTTCAGGTAATTATCATCTAGCACAGCTTTTGTTCGCCAGCTTTCGGTATCATTTACATTAAGTGGAGATAGTGGTTGCTTAGAGTGAAGTGAAACATAGAAGGTGTTAGCTTTGGGTGTTTGTTTGGTTAAGCTTGTTTAAAACATGTTATTACCTCCTACAATTGATAAAATGTTTATGGAGCTTTAAAAAGATGTTAGATCTTAGTTTACAGATAAATCTTTAAGGATTTGGATTATTTGGCTAAAATAAGATCGTGTAGCTTAATGTTAATATATGATGGAAATTTTGTAACTGTTAAGATATTAAAGTAAGCTTGGTCTTCCCCGAGGAGCTTGTAAGATTCTATCATCTTATTCTTGCAGTTCATGAGCTGTGAAACATCTTGTAATATATTTTAACTAGCTTATAACTTTAACCGAAACACCCTCTTAGCATTTCCCTTTTTCCATTTGTACTTCCACCAGTCTTTTTGCTGGTTTTGCATGTCCATTTATGTTTTTAATTAGAGTCATATACTGATAATTGGTGTGTTGTGTAATAACAGCGAGAAAGATGGTGGCTGGGAGCGGTATTGGGGGGATGAAGGAAACACAAGAAATGCTTGATTTTGCTGCAAAACACAACATAACAGCAGATGTTGAGGTCATTGGGATGGATTACATTAACCAAGCCATGGAAAGGCTCGAGAAAGCCGATGTCAAGTATCGATTCGTCATCGACATTGCTGCAACACTGAAAGATGCATAAGTTTATCATACTGCAGCCTTTTTGATATCAAGTATCAGTTTGTCATTGGAAGTTTTCTATACTATTGAAATTTCTGTTGTTTTTCGGCGATTTCAATCTTGGACATGTTTATACTCCTATCTATATATGTTTCGTCGTTTATTAATAAAGTGTGATCAATTTTTCTAGTTTGATATTCAAGTCCCGTGCTTGATGGTAAGATTAGCCCATGTCGAATTACGATTGTCGAAATATTGGAAGTTTAAACGTGTAGTTACATTATCACTCTGATGGAGATGGTAATTTTGGCAAAAAAGATCTTAGCTTAAGAAATGAAATCTTATGTTGGATGAAAAAAATAACTAACAACAATAAGATTTGCGCTGAGAGGCTAAATATTTCTAATGAATATAATTTTTTAAAACTCAATAAATTAGAACAAAGAGTATTTTCTTTTATTAGTAAAGAACAAATGCCTTGCACGTGGTTCATACGGATTTATTAAGAGAATTACATAAATTAAATGCTTGAAAGAATAGAATTGAAATTCTGAAGAGCACTTCATAAATTAAAGAAAATGTCTACAATAATAATAGTTGAAATGACCAATAACATAAAATATAAACAAATAATCATTAATCTTATTTGAACTTCTCATTAATTTTTCTTTTGTTTGATCTTGATGGGCGTTGCAGCATTTATTTTTACTTGACTTCATAGATTTCCGTTTTTTTAATGCTCAACATCTCTTTATCATTATTTGAAAGTATATTTTTGATGTGCTTTCTTATTGTTAATTGTTAGTTGCTTTGTTTTCATCAATTTCTCTAGAATTGGTGGTTTGTTAATTTTAAAGTTGCTTTGGTATAGAAACTTTTGTTAGAATTTCACTTGCGTTCTCCTTCTTTTTTGATTGTACTCTTTGAAGTGCATATGCTATGAGACTAAGTTCCCCTTATTCATTTATGATTTTCTATTAAGTGTCATGAGAAAGTGAAATTTCGTTGATCCTTGAAGTCTTAGACATCTATAATACTTTGAGTTATGATCTCCATGAGAAAATGAATATATTAGAAACTTAAATTTAGCAATTTATATATAATATAATATAATATGATGAAAAATTAAAAATTTTATATAAAGAGATAAAGAGAATCTAAATTAGTATTAAATTACCTCTCAAATTGATGTCATGCATGTATTCATTTAGGGGGCGTCCATCACACATGGGTATACCTCAGATTACAAGGGCTACAGATGTCATTACAATGCCTCGTGCAAGGTTTATATTAGTCGTCATGTTGTGTTTGTGAGGAATCTTCCCCTTATCTCACCACGTCTTCTGCATCTTCGTCTAGTACTGTCTTTCCACTTGTGTCCAGTTCTCCTCTCTCGTCTTCCCTTCCATATTCAGTATTTACCATTCTTAGGGCCTTAGTCACAGGAGTTTGCTATGAAGGATTTAAGTGATCTACATTATTTAATGGGTATTCACGCCACCAGAGACCATGGGTTATTTCTCTCCCAGAAGAAGAAGAAGTACGCGACTGATATTCTAGAGCGTTTTCACATGGTGGGTGTGAAACCAGTCGCCTCTCCTCCGTTTGCGAAGTCTGTTCCTCTGCATTTGAGGGTGATATATACTCTGATCCAACACTTTACCGTAACATAGTTGGTGGTCTTCAGTATCTGACCTATACCCGTCCTGACATAGCTTATTCTGTTGCCCTGGTTAGTCAGGATATGCATGTTCCTCGTTTTACACATTTTCAGATGGTCAAACAAATCTTTCGGAATTTTTGAGGTATGCTTGAGCTTGGACTTCTTCTTCGCCCCTCCACCACCGATTCTCTTACTGTCTATGTCGACTTTGATTGGGCTGGCTGTCCCGACAGTCATTGTTCTACCACTATCTCTGTTGTCTACCTTGGAGATAATCCATTTCCTGGTCTATTAAGAAACAAGCAACTGTCTCATGCTCTAGTATTGAATCTTAACTACCGCTCTATTGCCTTTGTTGTTGTTGAGTCTTGTTAGCTTCAGTACATTCTCCGTGATCTCAATGTTGTTTTACCGCATCTGGTTCGTGTCTATTGCGATAACGTTAATGTTATCTATCTAGTTCTTTATCCCATATTCCATGCCCGCACTAAACACATTGAGATCGATTATCACTTTGTGCGTGAAAAAGTTGATGCTGAAGATATCTTGGTGGAGTATGTTCCCATAGCTGAGCAGGTTGCTGACATTTTCACGAAAGCTCTACCATCGGCCAACTTTGCACATCTTTGGACTAATCTTCGTGTTGGTCCCACTGCCCAGATTGTGGGGGATGTTAGCGTATATTTTATATAGTTCCCTAATTGGTTATGAAAAAAATTCTCCTTGAGAGAGTTAGTCCCACACTTCTTGTGAATGTTCCTGGCTAGAGCAGTATTAGTCTAGCCCAAATGGTTAGGACAGCTGTGGAAAATAAAAAAATATAGTCCCCAATTTGTAGGCAGCCATCTTGAATAGCTGCACATATAGATATGTTTATCTCGTACATTATTAAACATTTTTCATACAATAATATACACACTTCTCTCCAAAACTTATCATCCGCCAATCACTTTGCAGCAACTTATAAACTTTTCATTTTATAAGATTCTCTGTAAGCTTATGTCATGTTCCGGCTTCTCGGATATGGATTTTGTGGTAAAATAAGCCATGATTTGATAATAAAATAGCAAAATAAACAATATTGAAGAAATAGGGGATGAGAGTTAAGAGGAATAATGTAGGAGAAAACAGATTTAATTCATTCATTTGTTGCCCTTCCAAGTACACATTACATCTTCTTATATAGAATTCCTAAAGAAATGTTAAATGAGAATTTAAAATAACATGACAACTTCAACCCAAGTATTTACGTGTTTGGATTTCCGACCTTGCCCCTGTCCTTTCTTATTAAATTCCAAATATGCCCTTTTTGAGTGATAGGGTCATGACATTTCCCTCGCGTTAAAATGATCCTTGTCCTCAAGGATCCAAATTCACACATCTTCATATTCAGCTTGTGAGAGTATGAATTTACTTCACTACAACTACTCTTGGAATCATAAATCACGCAAGAACCGAACACTCTAAACATATCTTCAGTTTTCCTCATCTCCAGTCCAATGAATATCATTTCAATATGCATTTTCTCAGTTTCAAATCTTTCCACCATGGTCTTTGTTGTATGGATCTCTACTTAGCATCCAATAAGGAGATTGAGAAGTTCGTTCTCCTTGCCAGCTCTCTTTTTTCATTTCCCAGTTAGTCCTTAGCATACCTCCCTCAACCTCTAGCAGCTCATTCTGCCTGCTACTAGATATCTCCTTCTCAAGGATTGAATATCCTTCGAAATCCATGGGCTGGTCATCACCATTTACTTGAGTCAAAGCTCGGGGCAGTGGATCGTCCTCAACTATCTTATCAAATTTTAAAGGACTACTTGATGAAACTTCTTTACTCCTGTCAAGCAAAGAAGCCTTCACAACAACATTAGCACCTCCTGTACCCACCTTCTTGAGTTTTTTCCAACCAGCAGCGGTATTTCTTAAGAAGTCGTCTTCAACATAACCACAATTTGGGACCTTGCGTAGAATCATTAATAAAATATGCAGAAAAAGCTTCGGAATTTCCATGAGACTAATTGATTCATGCAAGCTTTCAATTCTCTTGCAATTTTGAAGACCAATGAACGCATCATCTAGCTCGTATTTCATCATCATAACTTGAAAGAAGTTTGATAATAGCAACTTCGTATCTAATTGAACTTCGGGAACAGAACTTGTGAACCCAAGAGCAATACCAACATAGGCAATTATTGACCCTTTTAAGCTAGTAACCATAATACCTTCAACAACTTTAAGCAAGCCAATAACTCTCAGAATGATAGATACCTGGATCTTAACATTCATGGAGTGGTTTTCCAGCCTTTTTATTAAATTTTCAGCCCCTCGTAAGACCCTCGTTTGAGGAATATGGTCTCCAGCCTTCCCAAGTACCTTTGCCACAACTCTCCATCCAAAGCCCAATTTATATTCGTCAAGGTAGCCTTTCAAGTCAACTCTTCGTAGTTCTCTGCTAGAATGCGTAACCCGCTTTTCAATAGCTTCACAAGATACAAGAATAATTCCACCGTGGAGCAAAATAAGATGCTTCTCATATACAAGATTCAACACCATCTCTTGTATACCAACACAAAGTATACTAAGAAAACCTCGAGCATTAGTAACTTGCAAAATGAAGACATAAACTTCAATAACCTTGACCAAGTCCTTGTAAAAAGCATCTTTTGTGCGTTCACATCTTCTTGATATTCCATTATAATTTTCAGCGACCCTCTCCTATCGGACATGATATTGTTCTTTCGTTTCTTCACTCTCCAAGAGCCTACTAAAATAATTGCTCGATTTTAAAGTAGGTGCTGTGATCATATTCAGCTGAAAACAAATCCCCACATAACCCACTTGCAATGCCTCAACCAGCCCCAGTACATTGCTCGTCAATACATGACCACCTAGACCAAGCTTTTTAATTTCCATCGATAGTAGTATCCGGATATCGTTTGGGTGAAAATCATTGTTAATAACTCTAAGCCATTGCCCAATCTCTTCTGAAACTCCGTCATTTGAAACCCGCATTGTATGATCAGATCCATCCTTTACAAAGTACAATCATTTTCCAGCTTTTACCAAGAGCACACATAACATAAATGCATCCACTAGAATTGACATCATTTTCTAACTTCTCCTTCAACTCATAACCAAATGTTCTAGACCTCATAGAGTGCTGCCAAATAATTAAAATGAGAAAGTTTGATGTACCCCAGTTTTTGTGCTCCACTTCTAAAATATTATAGAATAAGCAACCTATTATCGACCTTGAAACTCCATATTCTTTATTCTTTGATGTAAGAAGCCCCACAATACTAGAATCAACCGTGAGCACCAGGGAAGCAAATTGTATAAGTCTTAAGAAATCAGAATTACCATAACTCAAGCATTCATGGCCAATATCATACACGGAAGAGCTAAACAATCGCACTTTCTGTTTATGAATAGTATCTCCACCGGAATCAATTATAAAAAGACAATTAAACTACCAGCATTATTACGCAAGGAGATTGTACCATTAGTAAGTTGTCCCTCGAAGTTTTCTTCGATGATTTTCCATGTTTCTTCATCTTTACTCATCACACTCAACTCAGAGGTTGTCTTGGGCGGGTTAGCAATAGTTACAACTTTGTTTTCCTCCATAGCTTGGTTATAAGATTCTGATTTTTCCACTAGACTGCCACCTAGCTTTTCAATCCTTCCTTTTCTGAATTCCTCCTGAGACACATTATCAAACAACATGGAGCCAAATCCTACTACCCTCAAATTATTTAATTCTCTCTCAGTCTTTTCATCGAACACCTTGGATTCTTGTGTAGGAATATTATCAAACACTTTAAGTGCCTTCGGTTTGCCAAATTCCTTCACCGACATTTCATCAAACACTTGTGATTCAGTGTCTTTTTCAGCTTCCTTTGGCACAAGTTCATTTAATTCCTCATCCAAATGACAAATCCCAACATCGGTGGAAGCTCTCTCCAATTTAGTTAGATTTGCGGTACTTTCTACTGATTGTAAAGGCTTGGGCAGTGGTATCCAACTCCAATGATATTGTTTTCAAACTCTTCAATATTTCCTGGTTAGTTCTTTCAATTGAAATCGTTTGCTCTCGTACTTTCTCCATTAAATTTTTTGTTCATAAATTGATATGCATTAAGCAACCTTGATCAAATATATAACGCATATTTAAAGAGACTTTTGCAGAAAGTGCACTCTGAGGAGACTTGAACATCATTAATGCTGCAAAATTATCCTTCGATGGCAGAATTGAGATTTTCTCGATAGCACCACATGGAGCAAAATACCCGGCGCAACACTTCGATATTCACCGGAACACGAATCTCATCAACCTTAAAAATCAATGTTCGTGTGAGCCCGATAAATCCAGATTCAGCCGTGGTCTCAAGCAGTTCCTTGGGATCGGAACTGCTCTGATACCAAATGTCATGTTCCGGCTTCTCGGATATGAATTTTGTGGTAAAATAAGCCATGATTTGATAATAAAATAACAAAATAAATAATATTGAAAAAATAGGGGATGAGAGATAGAGGAATAATGGTGGAGAAAACAGATTTAATTCATTCATTTGTTGCCTTTCCAAATACATATTACATCTTTTTATATATAATTTCTAAAGAAATGTTAAATGAGAATATAAAATAACATGACAACTTTAACCCAAGTATTTACCTTTTTGGATTTCCGACCTTGCCCCTATCCTCTTTTTATTAAATTCCAAATATACCCTTTTTGAGTGATAGGGTCATGACAACTTATATGCTCACTCAAACACCCTCTTATTCAATTCTGCAAGATCTTAACAACCTCTTTAACTTTTCCATCTTATACCTTATAAGCTCGATGATGTTATTTTATCCAAACACTTACATGACTAATTTTTTAAATAAGATCCAATATCTTATAAATTCAACAAATATGTTATAAGAGCTTATAAGATGCTTTAGATAAGGCTAGCCAAACATCCACTAAATTTTTTTTGTACAAGTTTCCTTAAAAAAAAATTTCCGTTTACCTAGGATGCTCTTAAAAAAATTATAACATAATACATTCTCTTCAGTCTACCTATGACAATTTGATTTGGAGATCATTGGCCATACTTTATGTAGATAATTGAAAAATTAGAAGGAAAATAACTCATAGTTAACTATAAAACATATACGGCTTCTAAGTCAAATGCTAAACTACATAAAATGCGTCTCATAATATTTTAAAGAGCACTGGGGAGCCAATATAATATCTATACAATTTAATAGTTGACTTACCTTGTTAGTAGTGTAGGACCTAAAATAAGCTAAATAATTGATTATCCACAAGTAGCATATAAATACTTTTGTTTTATTATTTATGTCACAAAAGTTATTGTTTTATATTTTAAGCCTCGACAATTTTCTGAGTGAATAGAAATTCAGATTTCTCATACTCAATAGTCAATTTTATATATGTTGG
This sequence comes from Buddleja alternifolia, assembly GCA_019426215.1. NCBI lineage: Eukaryota > Viridiplantae > Streptophyta > Magnoliopsida > Lamiales > Scrophulariaceae > Buddleja > Buddleja alternifolia. Next base: position 17,090,718 of record CM033392.1, on the reverse strand, counting down.
ATACAGTTATTCTAATTTTCAGAAAATAAATATAATAAGAAGTTTAAAAATTATTTGTATTTTCATGATAGTAAAATAGTATAATACAATTCGATGACATAATCATATTTTTAGTAGATCAAGATGACATATTCATATTTTTACTAACTCAAATTTAAATATCTTCTAAATGCAAAATCTAGAACTAAATTTTCAACAAGAAAAAATGGAAGAGTTATTTGAGAATTTAAAGGTTGATGAATCAATATCATGGGATGTCGATGTAATAGATCCATAAGAGTTGTAACAATTTTTTTTAACTACAGTAACTATAGAACTATGTTTGTATCCTCGATAAATACTTTTTGATGCTCAATTAAAAAATTAATACCTTTCAAAGTACATAACCTGTAAGAATCAATAGTATTAATTGTATATAACCATTTAATAAATATCATTATCTAATTTCTTGGTTCAATTTATTATTAAATTCTATTTAGTATAATTAATTTTATGTAATAATCTACAACTTATTTTATTCAAAGTTGTTCAACAATAACAAAACAAAACTGAAAAGGTTAAACATACATTTTTATTCAAGGATAGTAAATCAAAAGGTATGATTATAAACGAAAATGTTGATTGGGAAAGAAGAAGAAATGTGACATGCAAGGTTGATTCTCATCGTGATTGAAAACTAATTGGTCTTGTAGCGATAATTTTTCATGATAACATAAATATAATCAAATCAAATATTATTTTTCATGATTGTGTAACTTCTAAACTCAATTGACAATATTAAAATAAGCATTTCTTCTTGTTTCTTTTTCTTTTGGTATATTGAAATGAACTTAGCTTCATTATTAGGAAATTACTTGATGTGGTTACTGCAAGAACATTGGTCATGCTGGTCTATAAAATATAGACTTCGGATAAATGTAGCCATGACCGGAACCGCAAAAGATTGTAAGCCAAAGCCATTATAGGGAAATAGAATGGGTATCATTGGAGCCATGAGTGTAAAAACTATAAATAAATCTACTATACTTTACTAAAAGTATGGATATCTTAGTGTTTGTTTCAATTGTGATTTTACACTTCTACTCTCAATTATGTATTAAAAATATATATTGAAAATGAGTACAAATTAGCCCATGTTTATCCCACCACTAACCTAAAAAAAATGAATGATCATAAAAGAGAAACTGAATGGTCACCTCACACCAAATTAATTACCATTACTATATAGATCAACTATGTATTAAAAAAGAGCAACTCGCCTATATTTATTCCACCACTAACCTAAAAAAATAAATGGTCATAAAAGAGAAACTGAATGTTGACCTTACACTAAATTAATAGTCCTTATTATATAAACTAGAATTCTAAGAGCCATATTTGAATTCTATATAAGGTGAAAATTAGTAGGAAACACTCACTTTCATTAGTCATGTCGATTTAGTATAGATACCAATTGTTAAATGATTTTTTCAAAATTGCACTTTGTTTAGTTGCATACATACATAACTATGGCGTCATTGATAAGGAGGCTTCAAATGCAATCTATAATGTGTACAAGTTAACTATGGCGACGTTCGCGAACAGGTTGCAGCTGCAAAATTTCTTTAGAGGTGCACTACTATGGTTTGAACGGGATCAACCAATCAACTGTCAATTCTCGTGTAACTTAGACTATAAATCTATCGTTTTCTTTTTTCAGTTTTATACTATAGTTAAATACATTCTATATCAACATGTTTCATATGAACAAGTTTGAATTAAATTTTTTCTTTATATTTCTAGGTATAGTACTTGAATATTAAAATTCTTTAGCATATAAATTTGTATTCTACGTGCAACGCACATACACTCTACTAGTTAACATAAATGTGGGAGTGCAATTCTAATTTTTGAGGAACCAAAATTTAGTTTCTTTTCAAGTAAATAATGTGCAATTACTAAATTTTCTATTCACATGGTCAAATCGCTAGCCCATTCGAGTCTACCTCAACCGCCACTCCTTCATCTTCCTCGACCTCTTCATCTATATTTGGAACCTCAACACTATTCGGTCGTTTGCTTCCGACTTCTCTAACTTATTCAGTCAGGTGCTCCAGCTTCAAGCCTTTTCGAGTCTTCTTCAACATCATCTACTAGCAGTGCCACCCCACTTTTATTTAGGACAAGTCACATATAGTGCAATTCCCACAAGGGACCAAATTGGAAATTATTAAAAAATTAAGGACCAAACAAACGAATATTGAGAAGTTAAGGGACTAAAATGAAACTGAAAAATTTGAACGGACATTTTTACCCTTAAAAAGGGTCAAGTGACCTATTTTCACGTCAAAATTAACTTAAAATTGGTTGGAAATACCACACTGAAACTTTATTTTAAGTACAAATAGCAATAGTGAATTGCTCACGTAGCTAATCCACCATCACAGGAAGACCTATTCCTAATGAAGTCATATATGTTGGTGATTCGGTCAAAGCAAAGGAGGCTTGTAACCGAGCGAGTTCTGAGACATGTGAATCGACATTCCATTGCTTTTATAAGTAAACCAATTCATTCCCAAATTATGTGCTTATATATATATATATATATATCAATTTATTTCCTATAATTACTATGAATGTCTTCATGCTATTATTTCTAGAACATTATATACACACATGTTGAAATAAGATTAACATAAAAATTACTTTTGTTTAAATAATTTTCATTGAAGGTTTCCTAGCGTTATTACGTTGCCCCTCGGCTGCTTAGTACCAGAAAAATTTGTGAAGTCCACCCAATCGATATCTTGTCTGCGTAAGGCTTTCAAATTTGGTTACACCAATTAGAAGGTTGATCCATTGTGCTTCAAACCTCATACCAACAATGTAGACAAAATATATATAAGCAATTTTTTAAACTGAACCATTCATATTCATAAAAATAATTTTATTTAGTATTAAATATACATCGAACAATTTTGTGAACTATTAATTTAAGTTCATGAACATTCAACAATAATAATTAGTCTTTAATTAGAGGATAATATTAACTTTTGATTATAGGGTCTTTTTGAACTATTCGCATTCATAATAACAATTAGCATTAATATCCGCTAAACATATACATTGAATAAACATGTGAACTATTAATTTCAAGTTCATGCACATTCATTTTATAATAATAATCGTTATTATTATTTTTTTTATTAGAAGATAACATTAATTTTACAATAGGGTTATTTTAGTCTTAACATAAAAGTTAAGAAATGTAAATCATGTAAATCACTCATATATGAGTAATATATATATATATGTATATATTATATGTGGATTGTTTGGTTCAAAAAAATTGCTAGGGAAAGAAAAAGAAAACAGAAGAAAAACTATTTTTCATTATTTGGTTATTAGAGAAATTGAAAAGGAAAAGAAAATAGAAGAGAAAATTCAATATTAATTTGAGACAATGCATTTTCCTCACCATTTATTGAGAAAAAAAGGTGAGAAAAGGAAAGTAATTTTTTTGTGTAACCAAAGTATGGCTACTCTCTCTCTCGTGTGTGTGTGTGTGTTTATAGGTATACTATATATGTGTGAATATATATATACACAACACAACCATGAGTTAGCGTGATGAATTGAAGTGTGAAACATATTAATTGAATATCCCTAACATTATATTGTTGTTTCATTGCAGTGAAATATTTGATATTATTATGATCTATATAATTCATTTAAGTGATTCAATTTTTTAAATAGTTAAATTGGGATAATTACACTCACACCCTCTCAATGATAGGATAATTACACAAACTTCCCCTCACTAATTGATAATTACAAACACACCTCCTCATGTTAAATTTTTTTTATAATTGCACCCCTTGTGTGTACAACCATTCTTACAATTGTACCTCCTGTAAACCTTACAAATAGACCCCTAAGAGATATATTTGTAATTATTAATTATTGAGGGGAAATTTATATAGTTATCCCATCATTTGAGGGGATGTGAATGTAATTATCCCTATTAAATTTATAAAAACCACCTTTTTGTTTTTACTTGTACGTGTTTATGGGTTGATAAAATTGCAAAAGCAGAATTTGATAATTTCATCCTCATCTTTTCTAGTTTCTGCTTGGAACCAATAATGTACACGTATCTATTTGATTTGCTTAGAACTAATAGTGTACACGCATCTAGTCTAGAATTATATAAGTCAAAGTTTTATTTATTCACCACAAAAGAAAAAAGAAGACTAACAAGTCTAAGTCTTCTGAAACAAAAATCAAGGGCTTCTTTTATGGACCTCAAGGAGTACAAAAATCTTTGATATTTTTCTGCTAAAAACTCAAAAAACGAGGATATGATTAAGTCAAAGTCTTCTTCATTCACCAAAAAAGAAAAAAACAAGTCGAGTCTTCTGAAACGAAACAAAAATCATTGACGTATTTTATGGGCATCATCAAGGACATTCTGCTGCTAAAACTACAAAATAAAAAAAAATATTTTTACATGCACTTGTGATATTATTGCAACAACTCTAACTATGAATATGATGATTGCCTTTCAACTTAAACAACATGTGTTCTTTCTTGTTATATTGGTTACTGGAAGCATGATGCTACCTGCTCTTGCAACTTCTGCTAAAATACAGTGCATTGACAGAGAGAGACAAGCTCTTCTCAAAGATGATCTAGGCGATGTTATAGAAGGTGTGACAGAGAGAGAAACGCTCTTCTCATCCTGGGAGAGTGACCAAGATTGCTGCAAATGGAGAGGAATCCGCTGTGATAATGAAACAAATCATGTTACCGCTCTCGATTTCCGAAGGTTGACAGATTCAGAGTGGTGGCACGTGTTTGATGGTAAGATTAGCTCATCATTGCTCGAATTGCAGCATTTAAACTATCTGGACCTCAGCCAAATTGATCTCAATGAGACGACCAAATTCCCAGAATTCGTGGTTCATATGAGCAGATTAAAGCATCTTTCTGGTGTTCTTTTTGAGGGAGCTATACCACAACAGCTAGGTAATCTTTCCGAGCTGCAACATCTTGACCTTGGTGGTTCATATTATGTATATACCACAAGTCTTGATTGGCTTTATACGCTTCATTCACTTGAGTATCTTGATTTGAGTGGTGTTAACCTTAGCCAAGTAACCAATTGGCTGCCAGCACTGGCAAAAGTACCTTCCCTACGAGAGTTGCACTTGAGCGTATGTCACCTCCCTGAAATCATCCTTTCCAGCTCACGCCCCACGATGATGAATTTTTCATCTCTTGCTATTCTCGATCTTTCTAGAAATTATCTGAGTCCTCATTCCATATATTCTTGGATATTCAACTTGAGCAGTAGCATTAGTTATGTTGACCTCTCTAGCAACTCTTTGCAAGGTCCCATTCCTGATGCTTTCAGGAACATCCCATCCCTCTCATATCTCGACATGTCTTCTAATGAAATTGAAGGTGGAATTCCTAGATCCCTGGGGAACTTAAGCTTTTTAGAAACTTTAAACCTGGCTGGTAATAAACTATATGGAGAGCTTCCCGAGGTCATGAAGAACTTGTTTCAGCATACCGAGAACAAATTGAAAGATTTGGATATTTCACGGAACAGATTGAATGGATCAATCCCTGAAGCTATTGGAAATCTTTTCAATCTTAACGTTCTGGATTTGTCCCATAACCAACTCAGTGGGACCTTACCAGAAAGTATCGGTCTCCTTTCTAAGCTTGAGGTTTTGTATCTTGGGTCCAATCACTTGGAAGGCACAATCTCGGAAGTGCATCTGTTTAATCTTTCCATGTTGCGGGAGCTGGAATTGTCTTTTAACTCATTTCAAGTGAAAATTAGTTCTGGTTTTGTTCCTCCTTTTCAACTGGAGTCTATACTACTGGCGAATTGCACACAAGGGCCGCAATTCCCAGAATGGCTTAGAACTCAACACAACTTTTCATACATTGATATCTCCGCTGCTGAAATATCAGATACCATTCCTGCTTGGTTTTGGGACCTGTCTTCTAGACTAACATTCTTAAACTTTTCATACAACCAAATATATGATGTCCTACCTAATTTAACATCAAAATTTTCCGCTAGTTCTTCAGTACTGGACTTGAGTTCTAACAATTTGGAAGGTACATTACCACTTTTGCCTCCCAGTATTTGGTCATTGAATCTTTCCAAAAATAGGTTCTCGGGATCACTTGAGTCATTGTGCAATGTTGGAAAATTAGATTCTCTGGATGTCTCAGATAACTTGCTCACTGGGAAGTTTCCTGATTGTTTTCGACATATAGGATCGTATTTTACTACACTGAGTTTGGAAAATAATAACTTGTCAGGAAGTATATTTCCAGCCAGCTCACGGTGTCGTTTACTGTCAATGAACTTACGAAACAACAGTTTTGATGGAGAATTTAGACAATCGTTTAGAAGTTGCAGGGATTTGCAGGTGATTGATCTCGGAGAAAATAAGTTGTCTGGTAGTATACCAGCATGGATAGGAGATAACTGGTCAGAATTGATTGTACTAAGCCTAAGATCAAACGAGTTATATGGTGAAATACCTTCAAGCATATGCCGCATGGCACATGTTCAAATACTTGATCTCTCTTTGAACAAGATAAACGGAACCATACCGAAATGCTTAAACAATCTTACTGCTATGGCTCAAGAACGAAATTTAAGAGCAACCATCACCGGCTCATATGGTATGTCTACTATCGGTGGGCGCGAACTTGATTGGAATCATGATGAAAGTGCCATTATAATGTGGAAAGGAGTAGAGTCTGAGTACAAAAGGATTCTTGGACTGGTGAAATTAATTGATCTTTCAAGCAATAAGTTAACTGGAGAAATCCCAAATGAGATTACAAGTCTAGTAGGACTTGTTTCGCTGAATCTTTCAAGAAATTTCATAACTGGATCCATTCCTCCACAAATTGGTCGACTGCATTTATTAGATTTTCTTGATTTGTCCAGAAACAAACTCTCTGGGGTTATTCCTAGGAGCCTCGCTCAACTGACTTATATCGGGGTCCTGGATTTTTCATATAATAACTTATCAGGAAGAATTCCATCAAGTACACAGTTACAGTCTTTTAACGTTTCAGCGTACACCGGTAATTCAGGACTTTGTGGGCCACCGGTGACTGAAAATTGCCTAGAAGATAAAGTTATACTGAATCCAGAGGTAACTGATAATGAGGAGGATACTTTCATAACTCCAGGTTTCTACATAAGCTTGTGGCTCGGTTTTGTCTTTGGATTTTTGGGAATGTGTGGCTCTTTGCTGCTCAACAAGTCATGGAGGCACAAAATATTTAAGGTGGACAGTGTTCATCATTGGCTATACTGAACAACAGTCACATTCTTGCCTTTGAGTTTGATACTTTGTTCTGGTTCGCGTGAGGGAAGAGGTTCTTCTCCTCTTGCTTCCTATAAAAGACTTGAATTATTTTTGTCTGCTTCTTATGATTTTAAAACCCTGATGTTGTCTCCAGAGCACTATCTGCATAAACTTTCTGAAATTGTGTGTGTGTATTTGTTTTCCTGATTGATTTATGTTCAGTTACATTTGTGTCCATGCACTACAGTTATGATATAAATAATATGTCACTGCTTATTTCCATTTTGTATTTAGGTAGCTAGCATTTTAGTTTGGCTTGGTTAAGTGACTAAATGTTGGAAAAAGTGAGCTTCTGCTCATCTTTTGAGCTCGAATTTGAGTGACCTAAGTATCTCTAATATGAGATTTTATGGTATAAAATTACTCTATGTTTTGAGTAGATGAATTTAGCATCTTGTATCACTCAAATCCGAGTTCGAATGAATGAGAAATCAATGTTCAAAGTTGGTCACTTGAGTTAAGTTAAATGGAAATTAATTGGGAATGAGAAAAACTAAAGTAGCTATCCCACATAGAAAGATAAAACAAAGTGTAGTGGGTTTATAAATCATAACCTTCCAAAAGAAGTTTGGGCCCTTGGGTCATGACAATTTTGTGTGGGTTATGAAGGGTGAGGACTTAGTCATAGTCTATTTCACCTCGCGCGCCGCCGGCCAACAGGCTAGAGCTTGGGCCATGAGTTGTGGGCTTGGCCCAATCGGATTTATCTTTTTGGAGAAAATTTATTTGAATTATATAATTTAATTTAAATTAATATTCAACATTCCAAAAAAAATTATTTGAATTATATAATTTAATTTAAATTAATTTTCAATATAATTCCTAATTAATTTCTAACCATTAGATGATATTTGAACGCGTATGGGACGTGTGCGTTGTGATCAAAGGCCACGATTGCACGTCAAAAGACGTCCCGGTTCGCTGTTGGCCGTTCGGATGAAGTTGGTGCCGGTTCGGTCCGAAAAGATGACTGTTTGGACCGAACATGTACTTCTTTGTCCGAAAAGGTACCTTTGGGGGTGAAAACGAAAAGTTGTGTTGCTAGCCCACATCTTTTAGTCTTCTACAAATAAGGCCCCATAATTCCGAAATTAAATATCCCATCATACATTTTCTCTTCTCTCTTCTACTTCAAAATTCTAAGTTTGTGAGTTTTGAACTATTCTTCTCATAAGTTAGAAATCGAGAGTTCTAACAAAAGTTGTTCGATAGATTCGATAATTTGAAGTGGTTCTATTATCGTCTCAAAGTCGTTGTATCTTGGGATACAAATTGACATATCCCGTCACCACCACGAACGGGTCAATATTGTGTTAAGGAAAGCGACTAATCGAAAACTCGTGCCTCGACTTACCTATTGAAACGTACATATTTTCGAACACTAACTATATCGGCCTGGTTAAGTGACTAAAATTATTGGGTTGGTTGTCTTGAAATCTTGGTTGAAGATTTACACAAGCTCAGGATTTCATTAAATATTATTACTGATTTAGCCTGATTTTCGTCAATAAGAATGAGGCAAATCCAACGACCCCAGAGGGTCAAAACCACCCAACAATATATTGTATTATATTATAGACTGAATTTGATAGAATCAAGCTGCCTACGTACCTAATTTTATAGGATCAAGTCTAGACGTAGTTCAAGAGAATTAGCTATGAGATATGGAATGGCTTCGCATAATACGAGGCTAACTATTTAATAACGATTTTATGTGTATATTTACTCTGTATAGCTAAACAGTATTTTAGAGAATTTATTGCTTGTCCCCCCTCATAAATGAACAAGAGGGGGTATTTATAAGTGATAAGATAACAACTATTCATGATATGACAATTGGGCTTGTTGAGACTAAACAGGTGTCAAAGAATGACTGGACTCATATCACATGAGTCATCGGGTCAACGAACCGGGTTGGGTCGTAACCCGACCCGCTATACTATTAATTATTTATCAATTCACAGTAGCTGTATATTGTTGACCATTGACCGGGAGAGAATATATGGATGAATATTTAATACTCATCATTTAGTCCCCCAGTTCGTAGGCCTCGACGCGTGGCCATCGTGCCTATGAATTGTACACACTGGGCACAAAGCAATGATTTTTCCCAACAACTCCTTATCTGCTTTATCGAGGCAAGTGATGGGGTATTCCCTACTGTGGTTTAGATTCACCTTACACCTTACCTGTGGATAAGCCATGTGTCGGGTAAGATGACAGCGATTAGCATCACGCGCTTTTAATGCTAATAACTGCATAGCAGTTATATATTATAAAATAGCAGGTAGTGGGGTGATTAACAGTAACTCCCTTTTAAACTTGCAACTGATCAATTTGCAACTTTAACTCTTAAAATTCCCGCCCAACAGAGTAGTCTATAAATATAGGAATAATAGATTTATTTTTACTTTTTACCCCCTCCCATATTCAGAGAGAACTTTCGAGAGAGAAGAAGTTATCAGAGAGAGGTGATTTTACAATTCTTCACCCGATTCTTTTACGTAGAGATTTAAAGCGGATTTTAAGGGGATTTTACCTTCACACCCAGAAGAAAGAGGAAGAAAAAGTGTTATACTCAGGCCACAGTACAGGGTCGCGCAGATTAGGGCTTGTTTCCATCTTAGACATCCTCTTATCTTCTTGCAAGATACAATTGTAGGTATTTCCTTTTTTCTCGTACTCGTCTGTATTCATCCTCAAATTTTTGTGGTGTGCGAGTTTTCTTTTTTGCTTCGTATTCTTGTTAGCCTCGTATACTCTCTGTTTATTATTTTATTTTTTTACATCATGGTCCGTTCGACTTCTAGGACTAGATCTGATGAGTCTCTTGTGTCGTTAGTAGGAGAGCATGAAGTAGAACAGTTAGATTCTTTGTCTAGGACTTTAGATGATGATGAGTTAGAAATAGATGAATACGAGGCTCATAATAACGAGACAGGTGATGAGGTGATAGGTGAGGATAGGGGGTCTGACCACGAGGGCGATCAGGACGAGGGGGGAGATGACGAAGATGAATCCGAGGACGAGGCCGTTCATAGAGTACCTCGTGTATACCACTCCTGGAGTGGTATGCGTTCCACTTTACACCCTGGGATGATCCCAGAGATACGAGAGAGATATTATATCTCTAAGGAATTTGATATTAAAATTCCTGGTCCAACCGACCGCATAGACACCCCTCCTACTGGCTATAGAACCTTCCACCTTGCTCACTTGCAGGCCGGAGTGAGATTCCTTCTTCATCCCACAACGGTTCGAATTCTGTCTAGATTAGGGTTGTGTCCCACTCAACTCTTGCCTAATTCTTATAGGCATATCAATGCCTTCATCGCCCTTATGCACCATTGGGGTGCAGCAGCCTCGTTGGCCCACTTCATGGAAACATTTAAGTTTAGTAGGTCAGGGACTGGGGACGAGGGATTCTTCTATATTTTCCCTCGTAACCCCCACATTTGTATTTTAAAAAAAAACACTTCCTCATATGGTGCATGGAAGAATAAGTATTTTTATATAGCACAGCCTAAACTTAAGAAGTGGAAGGTGCCTCATGAGTGGAGTTGGATTTACCTCATCTTGAGGATATTGGTGAGGTGACTTGGGGTCAGGATTTTATCAATGAACATTTCTGGCATTTATATAATGCCAATTTTCTTCTCACCGAAGGGGTCTTGGTTTGGTTACGGATAAGTCATGCTCCCATCGAATCCGAAAGAGTGGGTAAGCATTGTACTTAGCCTAGTTCGTAGTCTCACAGTTTAATTTTATTTCATCGTACTTATTCTGTTTTTGTTGTTTTCTTTCAGGTATGGCAGAAAAGGCGGCTCGTATGCAGAGGAATCTTGCGAAATGTGCTGCTGGGAAAACCAGGCGAGGTGCCTCCGCTGCAACAACGAAGGCACAGCATCGTGCTCCTACTCCCAGCGGGGGTGCGCCCGAGCCCCTTCTCCATGATGAGCCGGTTTATGATGTCCCTCCTTTAAACGAGGCAGAACCCTTGCGGGAGCCAGTGGTCAAGATATCGGAGGGCTCTCGCACGAACCCGTGCTCTCCTGTCGGTTCTGCAGTAGGCGAGTTAAGGAAAAAGAAAAGATTTGACGGGACGGGGTATAGCCCCGAGCTAGGATCCTCAACTCTTGGTGATCTCCATGAGACCTCCGTGGCTCGTCTCGTGGAGAAGTTTGAGACAATTTGGTTGAAAGATAGGGTCAAGGCGACAGGGGGTCGTGACCGCCCATACCTAAATCGAGGCAAAACCGCCATTACTCCAAATTGGCGTATTTACGATGACAGCTCCATCATGGGGCCATCGGGGTCTCTGACGGCCTCGAAATTGATTCAAGGTATCATTTTGCCTAAGGATAAGGCCAACTTCGCTACTCTTCCCCACACTATCATAGAACAATAGGGCTTCGAAGCCACCGCTAAGGTAATTCTTTCGTACTTCTTAATTTCATTTAACTTTAGTTTGCATCTAATTTGTTTTAACACTGATATTGTTTTTCTTCCAGATTGCGCTCTGCTTACACCAGCTTTCCAAGCTTACCACCGACGCCGAATTCAGAGAACAAAGGCTCAAGTTGGAAAGTGAGTTGCAGGAGGCTCGAGCTGTAGCTTCCGAAGCTACAGAATTCCTCAACAACGAAAAAGCAAAGCTTGAAAAGCAATTAGAGGCTCGAACATTCGAGGTCAATTCCTTGAGGGAGCAGATGAAGGAGCTTCACTCGGACTTGCAAAAACTGCAAGTCAGCATGCAATCAGCCAAAGAGGTGGAGTTTCAATCCGGGTTGGCTGAGGGTAGATCCAGGTTCCTAGCTTCGGAGGAGTATAAAGAGATTCAAAGGCAGACTCGCTTTGAAGCCGCTCAAGACTTCAAAAATTCCGTTGCCTTCGAGAGGTTGATTGAGGAGAAAAAATCAGACTTTCTCTTCGTTGGCTTCGTAAAGGCCTTAGATTACTTGAAGAAGGAGAAGATCTTGCTTGAGGACTTTGACGAAGAGGATTTTGCTCAGAAGTTCGTTGCTTCTCCGCCCCTTCGAGACTCTTATGCCGATCCCAGCCCACCAGCCATTCCTTTCCCCGAATTTGATCCTCTGGGTCCACCTCATGATAGAGAAGGCATTAACGAGGGGCTCAAGCCTCGGTTGCCGAGAATATTTAGATTAGCTCGTTTTTTCATCTTTTTTAAACTGTTATGAATAGTTTTTTGTTTTTAGATGCATTAGTTGCTGAACATTTGCTCTTCACATTGTTTTTAAATGAATTTATTTCGTAGAATGAACATTTGCTCAAGCCTCGGTTGTCAAGAACATTTGCTTCGTTGAATTCAATTAACAGTTGCTGGTTTTTGACTATTTTTCATAATGAGGTGACACATAGAAACGAAATGTATATGAATACTGCACTCTCATATTTTCACGCCAAAAATGTATATGTATACCATTAGAAGCAAAAGATGAGTACATGTACGCAAGATCAAGTCCCCCAATGCAAAAAGAAGGGTAGACTTTCAATGAGTTTTAAGCATAGAATATTTCAGGGATGAGGCAGATCTTTCCCATCTAGATCTTGCAGCCTATACGTCACGTTCTGTGTTAGTTTTATGACCTTAAAAAGTCCTTCCCAATTTGGGTCGAGTTTTCCTACATGTCTCGACACCTCAACTTTCTTCAAAACAAGATCTCCAATCTGGAGATTTCGTGGTATTACTTTTTTGTTATAAGCTCTTGCCATTGTTTCTTTTTGCATTAGAATTCTGGCATAGGCTCTATCCCTCAGTTCGTCAACAACATCCAGTTCGTATGCCCTAGCCACCGTATTCTCCTCGGGGTCATAAGATCGTACTCTGTACGACATCATTCCAATCTCGACAGGAATCACAGCTTCCGAACTATATACAACATAAAAAGGTGATTCCCCTGTCGAGGTCCTCGGCGTCGTACGATATGCCCATAGAGTTTCGGGTAATTCTTCGGCCCAGTTACCTTTCTTCCCTTCGATCCTAACCTTCAGATGTTGAAGAACTATCCTGTTTGCGACCTCAGTCTGTCCATTGGCCCGGGGATTGCCTACTGCTGTGAAGTTCTGTTGGATTTTTAACTCTTGACACCATTTTACCACGTTTTCACTATTAAATTGGGTCCCATTATCCGAGATTAGGACACGAGGGATCCCAAATCTGCACACAATATTTTTCCACAAAAACTTTATTACCTCGTGGTCTGTTATTTTCGCCACTGCCTCGGCATCAATCCACTTCGTAAAATACTCTACTGCCACAATAATGAATTTTCTTTGCCCTGCGGCGGGAGGAAAAGGACCCAAGATATCTATCCCCCACTGATCAAATGGATAAGCAATCTTAATTGGTTCCATTTCAGTAGCCGGATGATGCAACAAGTTCAAATTCAACTGACATTCTGTACATTTTTTGGTAAAATCAAAGGCATCCTTCACCAACGTCGGCCAATAGTATCCCTGCCTCAATATCTTTTGGGCCAATGAACGACCTCCTGAGTGGTTTCCGCAACTTCCTTCATGAATTTCTCTCATCACATACTCTGCTTCGGAAGGAGTGAGGCAACGTAATAGTGGGCCAGCTGATGATCGTTTATAGAGCTCCTAGTCAATAATGTGAATTGTGAAGCTCTATATACGATCCTTCAGGCCATGTTACGATCCTCGGGTAATTCTCCCTTCAACAGGTATAATTTTATCTCATCTTTCCAGCTCGACTCACTGACTGTGACAATCACTTCTGTAGCTTCATTTGATGAGATCTTTGACTTTTCGGATACCAACAGGGTAACTGTCCGACTTTTCATTCCAATAATTAGGTTTGCAAATTTTGAAAGAGCATCAGCTCTCTCATTTTCACCTCGCGGAATTTGATAGATATATATCTTTTCAAATTCATTCATCAATTCCTTCACCTTTTTCAAATATAATACGAGGCTCCTTTCCTTGGTTTCGTACGAACCCAAGATCTGATTCGCTACGAGCTGAGAGTCCGTATATGCATTTAAATGTTTCACCTTCATGATCTTTGCCATCTCTAAGCCCGTCACCAAGGCTTCGTATTCCGCTTCGTTATTGGTTACTTCAAAATTTAACTTGATAACAAATTCATGATCATTGCCTGCATTGAAGAATTGCAATTTGTTTGTTTAACTAAGAGCAATCTTAATATAGTGGCGGCTAGTTATACGTTAATTATGAAGCGAAGCTTTGTTGATATCTTACTTTCATAAGTAATGATTACTTTGCTTCTGAGGCAAAGTTTATGTCATGCAATATAATTAATTATTGTACCTTCTGGGTCTCGTAACCATACACCTATGCCCCCCTTCTGGGTCATGGATGAGCCATCTACATGAAGCATCCATGGGCCAGAAGTAGCATTTCCAGGTTCATGGTTTTCGACAATAAAATCTGCCAATACTTGTGCTTTTACGGCGGTTCGTGGCTTGTACGCGATTGAAAATTCGCCAAGTTCTACAGCCCATTTTACTAGGCGCCCTGAAACATCAGGTTTAGCCAAAATTTGCCTCAGCGGTTGATCTGTTAGTACCACAATATGATGTGACTGAAAGTAGGGTCGCAATTTACGAGCTGCAGTTATCAGGGCCAATGCCCATTTTTCAATTTGAGTGTAGCTTTTCTCAGCTCTCTGCACCGTTCTATTGATGTAGTAGACTGGCTTTTGATCTCCATCATGTTCACGAAGTAAAACAGCACTCACTGCCTCGTCAGATATAGCTAAGTATAACATAAGAGGTTCTCCAACCACTAGCTTCGTTAATAACGGAGCAGAGGTCAAATACCTTTTTAGTTCTTGAAATGCTTTTTCACATTCCTCTGTCCATTCAATTTTTTTTACCTTTTTCAGGATTTTGAAGAAATGTAGACCACGATCTGCAGACCTTGATATAAACCTGCTGAGACTAGCCATTCTCTCCGTTAATTTTTGGACCTCTTTCACAGATCTTGGGGATTGCATCTCCACAATTGCTTTTATCTTTTCTGGATTGGCCTCGATTCCCCGTTCCATCACCATAAAACCCAGGAATTTTCCCCTCTAACTCCAAAGGTACACTTTTTCGAGTTTAGTTTCATACCATACTCACGCATAATCTGGAAGACAGTTCGAAGATGATCTAAGTGCTCATTCTCCTCTACACTCTTAACCAACATATCATCAACATAGACCTCCATGGTCTTCCCTATTTCTCCTTTGAACATTGCGTTCACCAGTCTTTGATATGTCGCTCCGGAGTTTCTTAGCCCGAAGGGCATCACGTTGTAACAGTATACTCCTTTTGCTGTAACAAAGGAAGTCTTGTCCCTATCTTCTGGTGCCATCATGATTTGATTGAAACCTTGGTATGCATCCATCATACTCAAAAGACCACACCCAGCCGTCGAATCCACGAGGAGATCAATACGAGGCAATGGGTACGGATCACGAGGACAATCCTTGTTTAAATCAGTAAAATCCACACACATGCGCCATTGACCTTCTGATTTGGGTACAAGCACCACATTTGCCAGCCAATCCGTGAATTGAATCTCTTGCATATAATTCACCTCAATCAACTTATTCACCTCTGCCTCTATGATCACATTCCTCTCCGGTCTAAAATTATTACGTTTCTGCTTCACCAGTTTTGCTTTTGGGTCCAAGTTCAAACGATGCACTATCACTCCGGGGTCGATCCCCTTGAAGTCCGAAGCCCGCCAGACAAACATATCAGAATTCTCCCTAAGGAACCCAATCATCATCATTTCTAATTTCTCCGGCATCTGAGACCCTATTTTGGTAGTTCTGCTTGAGTCTCCAGGGAACAATTCAATAATTTTATGTTCCATTGGCTCGACTCTTCCAGATTCCGTACGAGGTCTTTTTCCTGGATCTTGCTCCACCTCTTCGATGGGTGTAGCATTACCTTCTACCTTTCTCAATTTCATTTGGTTTTCACTTTTGTCTTTCTTTAAAGACATAGTATAACACTCCCTGGCAACCTGCTGGTCGCCCCGTATAACCGCGACTCCACCACTAGTCATGAATTTCAACTTCAAGTGTATTGTCGACACCACGGCTTCAAACAGATTCAATCCAGGTCGGCCTATAATTGCATTATAGGAAAAAGGTGCATCCACCACCAAGAATTTCATCATTACTGTTTTTCTCATGGGTTCGTATCCCAACGAGGCAGGTAAATCGATCATTCCCATAGGGACGACTTCTCCCCCTCCAAACCTTTTTAAAGGAGTATTCACGGGGGTAAGTCTCTTTTCATCAAAATTCATTTTTCTCAACACATGTAAGAATAGAATATCTGCAGAGCTGCCATTGTCTACTAACACTCTGTGAACAGAGAAGTTTGCCACATTTACAGTGATCACCATTGGGTCATCATGAGGTCGTATTACTCCTTCATAATCATGATCATCGAAGCTAATGGCTTCGTAACCTGAAGTAACATTCATCACATGGAGTGATTCGCCTCTTTTTTCGTAGGCTCGTACATCACGAAGATGCCTTCTTCGTGCACTCTGGGAGTCTCCGTATGAAGGACCCCCTGCTATGGTATGAATTTCACCCCAAATTTGTGCATTATTTTGAACTTCGTGAGTTCGTTTTTCATCTTGTCGAGGCAGATTCTTCCGGTCATCACGATATCTATTATCATCATGTTCCCGACCTTTGCCTCTCTCCGCCTCCTTTCCTCATTCCCGGGATCGACTTCTAGACCTGGGGTCTCGTCGTGTCCCTTCTCCTTGCTTTTTTGCTTCGGCCTCTCGGGCCTTGTCGATGAATTCATGCAAGTATCCTCAGTGTCATCATCATTGTCCTTGTGAAAGCGACAATATTTATGGCTATTTTTCTTTTTTAGATTGTATTTCATCTTCTTAGGCCAAACAATCAACTTTGAATTTTTGATGGCCATTAGGGCCTTGCCCCGTGTCACTTTTAAAGGTGTGTAACTTTCGTATTTTGCATATCGCGGTTGCCGTTCTTGATCCTTGTCGGATCTCGGCATTCCACGTCGCTCATGTTGCTCCTTATTCTGCTTCGACACCTTCTTTTCAGCCCTCTTAATCCTATAAACCTTCTCTTCGTGTATATATTGCCTTGCAAGGATCATCATCCCTTCCTGATCTATAGGAGGGTTCCGTATCAATGCTCCAGCCAACGGTCCTTCCTTCAAGCCATTAATAAACAATTGCTGAATCACCTCGTGCTGTACACCTTGGACATCCAGGGCTTCGTCATTGAACCTGTCTACAAACTCCCTCAGAGTCTCTTCTTCTCGCTGCCTTATCCCCAACAAAGTTGATACTGACTTTGCTGTTCGAGCCTTACTAGCGAAATGGTTCTCAATTTTACGAATAAATTGTTCATACGTTACGATTGTACCCGGGGGCTGATTAATGAACCAATCCAAAGCCCGACCCACAAAAGTAGTTGGGAAAACTTTAGCATTCACTGCATCACTTAAATTATGCAACACCATCATCGTTTCACCTCGTTTCACCCTGTTCCCTTCTCGGGTCAGGTTCATGAAATAATCTTCGGCGTGCCCCCGTATTACGGCCATCTTCCCCTCGTTCCCTTTCTGGGTCGAGTTCTGGGAATTTCCATCCTGGGATAGCCGGGGTAGGATGGACGGTCCCCACATTTGGTGTCGTTGGCATCTTAGCCAATTGTTCTTACAGGAACTTTTATCCCCACTCTTGCATCCTTCTACTGAACTCTGTCTCAGTCATTGTAATCAATCGCTCCTGTGATGGCTCCACGTCGAGTTCTTGTTGGGGATCTCCCAATGGTGATCCCTGAGGCTCTATTACCACATCTTCTCCTCGTTTCTGACCTACTTCTTCCATTATACCAACAAAACCACAGGAAACAGGTTTCCCACAGGCGACGCCAAATGATTTAGCCTGATTTTCGTCGATAAGAATGAGGCAAATCCAACGACCCCAGAGGGTCAAAACCACCCGACAATATATTGTATTATATTATAGACTAAACTTGATAGAATCAAGCTACCTACGTACCTAATTTTATAGGATTAAGTCTAGACGTAGTTCAAGAGAATTAGCTATGAGATATGCAATGGCTTCGTATAATACGAGGCTAACTATTTAATAACGATTTATGTGTATATTTACTCTGTATAGCTAAACAGTATTTTAGAGAATTTATTGCTTGTCCCCCTCATAAATGAACAAGAGGGGGTATTTATAAATGATAATATAACCACTATTCATGATATGACAATTGGGCCTGTTGAGACTGAACAGGTGTCAAAGAATGACTGGACTCACATCACATGAGTCACCGGGTCGACGAACCGGGTCGGGTTACACTATACTATTAATTATTTATCAATTAACAGTAGCTGTATATTGTTGACCATTGACCGGTAGAGAATATAGGGATGAATATTTTATACTCATTAATTACCATATCAGTCCACAAGGCCTGTGAAACATTGGTTAATAGCACAGCGATATCCTTAATTTGCTCTTCTATTTCTTTCTCTGGCATCATTCAATAAGCTCAAATACATTTTGGTCAATTTTGAGAATTATGCATTACTAATTTTTAGGTACGCCAGTTTTGGAGTATTAGTTGCTGCATAAGGACTGCCAAAATGCTGCCCATTGATATGTTGACTACATTGACAGCATCGTTGTTAAGCTGAAACATAAGTGAAACATTGGGGAGGCGTCAAATAAACAAAAAAGACACATAAACATATGTGCTTATTAAGATCATTAAGATAGAGACGAGATGACTAACCCATCGAAATCCTTCTTTCTCTTGGAGTGCAACACCTGATCTGGGTTGTATTTCGGCGGACCTCAATACAACTCAAAACAGTCGAGGTTCGGGTAGGACCCAACCTGGAGTTAAATAGATTATAGATTGCACTCAATAATAGAGATGCCTACGTACCCCAAATGGGATCAAGTCTAACGTAGTTCAATTCTTTAATAAGCAAATCCTAACATGAGCCTCGTAATTTATTAGTGGGTCTACTCAGGATCAGATCGAAGCTCGGAGGTCGGAACTACAGTAAATCTATAGTGAATTATATGAATAGTGATTACGTAACCCCCTTTTGATTGTACATGAGGGTATTTATAGTGGACACCGTATACAAATGTAAATTTAACACGTGTATTAGCCAGATCTTGCCACGTGTACAGATCTGACGTCTTTCATGAGTCGAGTCGTAGACCTAGATATAAAAGTGCGGATCCTATTCCAGTTAGGGGTTTTTTACTTCTGTTCTGGGTTTGGGCCTTCGTATTGGCCTTTGGGCTTTTAGCATTAGTATATATAAAAATAATATGCCCAAATTTGAGCATATCATCTAGTCCCCCACTTCGTAAGTTCTTAGTGAGAAAAAATATTTTTTATTTCGAGGTGAGAGTTGACGAAGTATGAAGTTCGTATATCAATGTGGCATGTACTAAATTGTTCACGATGCATTAGATATGTATGTCTTGTTGTTTATCTAAATAGTCATCTTGTGTCAGAGCATTTATTACTAAGCGCGGTCATCATTTACTGTAACCTTTTGATGATAATTAATAATCAAGAGTTGTTGGTCTAAGTCATCCTTTTTCAATCCAAACGTTGCGTGATCTTTGTCCGTTGATTTCAAATAGCGCTTCCATCATTTGCCGTCTGAATTTTACATCTTTCCCTTATAAATAGACGGTAACTTCCACAATTTACAACTATTACTTTCACGCATCTTTGAAGGACCCTATAGAGAGAGTTTCTTGCACCTCGGTGGGTTACGAATATCGTGCACTTCGGTGGTTCGTGATTTACCTTCTTCTCTCGTTGTTCGTAGGTTCATATTCTCTTTATATCTAACCTATTCTTTATTGTTGTATTTGTATCCATGGCTCGTCCAGCTAGGTCTATCCCTTCCGTTAATAATAATGAAATATCCGATAGTGCGGATAATTCAAGCAAGATTTTTAAGGATATTGATTCTTTTGTTTTGAGAGATAATAATAATAATGTAGAGTTCTCGGATCCTCGAATTGAGTTAAGTTTAAGTGTGTCGTCCATTCTTTCCAGCACTCGTGACCGACTTGTTCATAATGTAGGTCGAAGAGTCTCTGTGGATATTACTATGGAAGAGCAAGATGAAGAAAATAGTGATATGGGTAATATCGATAATAATAATCATAATAACGAGGTGAATGATCTTCATGTAGATAGTGAGGGTAATTGTGAGGTTAATGCTAACCTTTTTGTTTTTAGCTCGAGGAAGGCCCAAAATGCCTCTTGGTTATCTAAGAGTTCGAAGGTGAAAGCTAATCAAATTTCTCATCTTAGGTCTACTTATCATATACCTTCGAATTATAAGATCATCATTCCAAATGTTGAGGATAGGCTACATCGTCCCCCAAAACATTATAGATGTTTTCACATAGCCCATTTGATGGCGGGTTTGAGGTTTTCCTTACATGATATCCACATTGAAATTCTAAATAGACTTCGATTGAGCCCTACTTAATTACTATCGAACTCGTATAGGTTAATAAACTGCTTTGTAGTCTTAATGTGTGGGTTCGACGTAGATATTAGCTTTGCCCATTTTTGGAGTTTGTTCCGTATTTGTCGTGGGTCGAAAAATGATGGAGAGGGTCTTTCTTACATTTCCCCTTGGAGTAATCGAAGATGTTTAAGTGTCACCACGTCCTCTTATAGGGACTGGAAGCCCCACTTCTTTATATCGCTAAACCAAACCACGAGGCTTGGGTGGTATCGAGGAAATGGAACCTTAGGGTTAGTGAACCCGAAGACTATGGTGATGTAACATGGGGTCAGTTTTTCATACGAGATAAACTTCATACGTGGTTTAAGACTGAAGAGATTTTGACTGAACCAATTTTGGTTTATTGTGGACTGAGTCAGGCTCATATCCACCCTGATGATTCTATTGAGTCTCTTGGTACGTTTTCCTTGTTTACTTATTTTTCCTGATTTATCTTTCCTGTGTCCTGTGTTAATCATAGTTATGGATGATTCCTTCGAAGCCGAGATGCGTGAGGAGGCACGAACTGCCAAGGTGAAAAGTAAAAATAAAGGTAAAGCTCGAGCTGCTACGCCCAGTGTTGGGGAGTATAGGATCGACGAGATGTTGCCTCCATTGCCCAACTCTTTGGATAATGTTAACAAAGGTGGTGTTGCACTGGGACATAGGGTTCAGCCCGAGAATGTAACAGATCCAATTCTTGTGGATAGCACTGAGGGTTCAGATGTTCGAGCCAAGGGATCTGAGACTTCTGCTAGAGTGAGGCCTCGAATAGTGCTCACCAGTCAGGCAAAAGGACGAGCCACGACTGAGTTACAACGTGATGCTTTATCAGATGTTCGTGCTTCGATTCCCAGTGAGAGCTTCGAATTATTGGATAGGATGGAAGCCCTTTCTCTGCAGGAAAGGTTTGAAACTTTTGGAGGTTCAACTCATCCTCCTTTAGATACAAGTCACATCTTATTGAAATCAGATTGGCTGGTGTACATCGATTCTAGCATCGATGACGAGCCGAAGCACTTGATGGCTTCTGAGTTATTTAGCAATATCTTATTAACCCGTGATAAAGCCGGTGTGATGTCTAGACATCACACCGATGTGGAAGATGAAGGATTTTACCATTTGATAAAGGTTAGTGAAACAGCAGCTCGTGTTATTCTTGTTGATTTTCATTTATAGCTTCGATATAATAATGATAGATGTACTTATGTTTTTCTCAGGCCGGGCTTCATATGCACCATCTGTCACTTGGTGTATCGTTCTGGAAGAGTGAAGCCGGAAAAAACAATATCAGAGTCGAGGGGTACAAGAAAATGTTTGGAAAGGTTCGAGATCAGAGAGACGCCGCTAAGGAAGCCTTGAAGGCTGATAGAAAAAATTACGAGGCACAGTTGAAGGAAATGAGCCAATCCCTCGAGGATTTGAAAAATCAGCTGGTTGAAGAGAAGGCTAAGGCTGCGTTGGGCGGGTTGCTGGACGTCAGGAGTTCGTGGTTTCTGAAGAATTTAAGCAGACAATGACAGAGCAGAGATTTGGTGGGGTGAGGGACTTTGCCTCGTTGAAGGCATTCAAGAAGATCCTCTTGGCTAAGTCAGCTGGGGATATGTATGATGGGTTCCACAAAGCATTAGATTATCTAATTCTAGAGCAACATCTACCTGGTGATTTTGATTGCGAATCCTTCGAAGAATTTGCCCTTCAAAAAGCACTTCATCTGTCAGTTTCCAAGTTGTCAACATGACTAACCTATATTGACTACCCCGAATTCGAGGCTCTTAGGAAGTCCTACTTTGAAGAAAAAGATGATGATGAAGCAGATGACGAGGAAGGGGGTGACTCGTAATGTTTCTAGTAATCTCGAATTTGGAAATTGTGTTTTGCAGGCCGTAGTGCCTAAGGATAATTATTTTTGTCACCTATTTTTGTCTTTTGATGTTTTAGTTATGAAAATAATTTACTTTTGCCTTTGGTCTGTTAATCTTTTCTGAAACTAAGTGTCAGATCAGTGTTACCGATGCGCGGGGTGAACAATCGTCGGATCGTATATTTCGAACATATTTTGAATGAATATATTTTTTGTTTCAGCTTATATATGCATGTCTTATTTCGGATCTGATTGGAATTACATCATATTCCTTAACTTTGCTTTATAATCATTGACGAGTTGTATTTGTATTGTTTATATGTTATTATCGATGTGGCATCATAGATCATATATTCCAAATACTTCACCCAAAAGCATTTGTGCACATCGTAAATCATATATATCGAACATTTCACAAAAGCATGTATGCATCTGGCAGCTCGTATTGATTTAAAAGTAAAAAATGCGATTGTTAGATCGTAGTAGCACATCGGCATATGTTTTCATAAAAGAGAAAACATGAACATAGCAGTAGCATGATCACTCAGATCGCATGTCTTTGACAAAAGATTAAACATCGTTACATATCAACATGTTTTAGGTGTAAAATTTTTGGAGGTTGTGTATGTTCCAAGGTTGAGGTAATGCTTTTCCGTCCATGTTTTCCAACCTGTAGGTTCCTCGCTTGGTCACTTCAATGATCTTAAAGGGACCCTCCCAGTTCGCATTGAGTTTCCCCACGTGTTTCGAAACTTCAACTTTCTTTAAGATTAGATCTCCCACTTGGAAATTTCTTGGTCTCATATTTTTATTATAAGCACGGGTCATAGCATTTTTTTGCATAAGGATTTTGGCGTATGTTTTCTCCCTTTTTTCCCCAATGATGTTCAGTTCAAAGTGTCGATCTTCTTTGTTTCGTTCAAGATTATTTGACTCATCATATGATGCAATGCGGTATGACATAAGCCCTATTTCATCCGGTATAACCCCTTTCGATCCATACACCAGATAGAATGGTGATTCCCGAGTCGAACTTCGTGGGGTAGTTCGATAGGACCATAAGACTCCCGGTAGTTCGTCGGCCCAGTTCCCCTTATTTCCATCGATTCTTGCTTTCAAGCCTTGTAGGAGGATCCTGTTGCATACTTCGGTTTGTCCATTAGCTTGTGGGTTTCCCACAGCAGTGAAGTGTTGTTGAATTTTCATTTCGGTGCACCAGTTCGTTTCGTGACCTTCTTCCCATTAAATTAAGTGCCATTGTCTGATATCAAGAATCGAGGAACTCCGAATCTACAGACGATGTTTTTCCAAAGAAATTTCATGATCTCACCCTCTGTGATTTTAGCCACTGCTTTGGCTTTGATCCACTTTGTGAAGTGCTCCACTGCGACAATAATAAATTTTCTTTGGCCCGTGGCAGGTGGAAAGGGTCCTAAAATATCAATACCCCATTGGTTGAAAAGATAGGCAACCTTGATTGGTTCCATTGGAATTGCATGTTGATGAGACAGATTTGAGTGCAATTGGCATTCCTTACACCTTTTGACGAAGTTCGAGGTATTTTGGACAAGTGTGGGCCAAAAATAGCCTTGTCTCAAGATCTTTTATGCCAGAGCTTGACCTCCGGAGTGGTTTCCGCAGCTACCCTCGTGGAATTCTTGCATCACTTACAGTGCTTGGGATGGAGCTAGACATCGGAGAAGTGGACTTGTTGAAGATCGTTTGTATAACTCATTATCGACAATTGTAAACCTTGCAGCTCGGTACATCAACCTTCGTGCTTCATTCCGATCTGTTGGCATCTTTCCCGTTTCTAGGTATTGTTTTATCTCATCTTTCCACGAATTTTCTTCATCCACTGCCATCACAGTGATTGATTTTTCTTCCGATATCTCTGGATGATCCGAAGTAAGAAGTATCACTTGCCTACTTTTCACACCCGTGATCAAATTGGCAAATTTAGAGAGGGCGTCAACTCGGTCATTCTCCTCTCGAGGTACCTAATTCAAGGTTAGTTTTTCAATGCTTAGTTGGTGTCATCAATATATAGAATAGTCATTCGTTGACTTTTACATTATTCGAAGTAATGGCCTTTATTATTCTTGTAACCTGATTCAAGGTTAGTTTTTCGAAGTCGGCCATGAGGCTCTTTACTTGCTGTAAGTATTTGCACATCGTCTTTTCCTTAGCTTCGTAAGCTCCGCTGATTTGGTTAGCGACGACCTGCGAATCAATGAACGCATTCAAGTTCTTTACATTCAGGTTCTTAGCCATGTTGAGATCGGCAATTAAAGCTTCATATTCAACCTCATTGTTCGTCACATCAAAATTGAGCTTGATGGCGAATTCATGATCATTTCCATGCGGGTCTTGAAGCCAAACTCTTGCTCCTCCATGTTGGCACATTGACGAACCATCTACATGCAATAACCAGTGTCAGTTTCCGAAGTGTTTACACCGTTTTCAAACGATGATGACATTTCGACTAAAAAGTCAGCCATAATTTGAGCTTTGATTGAGGTTCGAGGTCGATATTCAATTGAATACTCACCCAACTCAACGACCCATTTTACAAGCCTTCCAGATGTATCGGGCTTGGCCAAGATTTGTTTCAAAGGTTGGTTCATTAGAACCACGATGTGATGCGATTGGAAATATGGACGTAACTTCTTAGCTGCGGTGATCAAGGCAAGCGCCCATTTTTCAATTACAAGGTAGTTCTTCTCTGCCCCTTGTAACATTTTGCTGATGTAGTAAACCGGACGGTGCTCGAATTCGATTTTACTAGCTAGAACAACACTAATCGCTTCTTCTGAAATTGCCAAATATAAGAGGAGATCTTCTCCTAAGACTGGCTTCGTCAATAGAGGTGGTGAAGTTAGATAGTTCTTCAACCCGAGGAAAGCTTTTTCGCATTCCTAACTCCATTTGAAATTTTTAATATTTCGAAGTATCTTGAAGAAGTGCAATCCTTTATTCGCACTTCATAAAATGAAGCGATTCAAGCTAGCCATACGACCTGTTAGCCTTTGAACGTCTTTTACCGTTCGAGGTGAAGGCATGTCCAAGATTGCTCGTTTTTTTTTCGGATTAGCCTCTATACCTCTTTGGGTCACCATAAATCCCAAGAATTTTCCTCCTCTTACTCCAAAGGTGCATTTGTGGGGGTTGAGTTTCATGCCATATTTGTTCATAATCTCGAATGATCGTTTCAAATGATCCAAGTCATCAATCTCCTTTGTGTTTTTCACGAGCATATCATCAACATACACCTCCATGGTTTTTCCAATCTCATTTTTGAACATCATATTCACGAGCCTTTGGTAGGTGGCACCTGAGTTCCGAAGGCCGAAAGGCATGACCTTATAACAATATACGCCCTTCGAGGTGATGAATGAGGTCTTCTCACGGTTTTCTTATGCCATCATTATTTGGTTAAAACCTTGGTAAGCATCCATCACGCTTAGGAGAGCACAACCAGCAGTAGAATCCACTAACAGATCTATCCGAGGTAAAGGATAATGATCTCGAGGGCATGCTTTGTTTAAGCCCGTAAAATCAGTGCACATGCGCCATTTACCCTGAGCTTTTGGAACTAATACCACATTAGCTAGCCACTCGATGAAATGGATCTCGTTGATGTATCCTACATCAAGAAGCTTATTTACCTCGGCGTCAATTATTGCATTACGATCTGGTCCAAAGTTTCTTTTCTTTTGCTTAACGGGTTTTGCGTCAGGATCGACGTTTAGCCGATGAACAATGACTTCGGGGCTTATGCCCTTGAAGTCCGATGCCGTCCAAGAAAAATTTCCTTATGTTCCCTTAAAAAGCTTATCATCATCATTTTGAGACTCGGGTCCATTTGTGACCCAATTCGTGTGGTTCTTTCAGAGTCACCAGGGATCAGTTCGATTACTTTGTGGTCCGATGGCTCGATACGCGTGTCCTCCATTCTCTGTTTTTTGCTTGGTTCCGGATCATAGTTCGGAATTTCGTTGGTGGAAGACACCTTCTTTGTCATCTCCGATTTTATTTTAGTGGGACCTTTTTTCAGAGAAGTAGTATAGCTCTCTCGTGCCATCTCTTGATTACATTTGACTTGTCCGATTCCCGCCTTTGTTCGAAATTTCATTTTCAAATGAGGAGTGGACACTACAGCCCCAAACAAGTTTAGACCGGGTCGTCCCAATATCACGTTGTATGCAAACGGGGCATCCACCACAAGGAATTTTATCATTATTGTTTTTCTCGTGGGTTCACCACCCAACGAAGCCGGGAGGTCGATTGTACCAACCAGGATAATCTCGGAGCCTCCAAAACCAACCAATGGTGTGGTCATCGGACGAAGTCGCCTCGTGTCAAAATTCATTTTTCGAAGTACGGTAAGAAGCATGATGTCGGCCGAACTGCCATTATCCACAAGTACCTTGTGCACCGCAAAGTTTGCAATATCCATTTTTATTACCATTGGATCATCTTGTGGTCCTACCACACCTTCATAATCATCGTCTCTGAAGCTTATAGCTTCGTACCTCGAATGCACTTTCATGACATGTAATGTCTGTGCTCTTCGTTCGCGTGCCTTTAACTCCCTCGTGTATTTTTTACGAGCATTGTTCAAATCTCCATTTGCAGTACCACCAACTATAGTAATAATCTCTCCATGAAGAGGTAAGTTATGTGCGTTGTTCTCTTCTTTAGGGTACCGATCTCGACGTTAGTCACGTCGTTTATTGTCCCTACGATCTCGATTGTGGTAATCATCCCTCCTTCGATAATTATCTTTGACACGATCCCTAGAACGACTTCGATCTCGTTGACCTTGTCGTTTCGGAGATTTGGGCACTTCTTGTCTCTCTTGAGCTTTACGAACTGCTGCAAATACCCTTGATTGATTAATCTCTCGATCTCGTCCTTCAATTGGAAGCATTCTTCGGTGTTGTGGCCTGTGTCTTTGTGGAATCTACAATATTTTTTCGGGTTCTTCTTCTTAGCTCCTTCCTTCATAGGTCGTGGCCATATCAACATGTCCTTGTTCTCAATGGCCAATAGTGCTTGTCCTCATGATGTGTTCAACGGCGTGTAATTCTCAAACCTCGTGTATCGAGGTCTGCCTGCTTGTCTAAACAATCATTCTTAGAGCTTTGATTCCTTTCTTGTGCCTTGTCTTTCAGCTGCTTTTGGACTCTCCGCTAATCCCTCTTTAGCTCATTCATTTCTTCAGCGTAAATGTATTTTTGAGCTACCACCATGAGCTTCTCCATGTCGAAAGGTCGATCTCTACTCAGTGCATCGGCAAAGGGTCCCATTTTTAAAGCATTTATCATTAGGTTGATTTTAATCTCATTGGTTAATCCTTGCACATCAAGAGCTTCATCATGAAAACGATCTACAAAAGATAGTAGACTCTCGTCGTCCTTTTGTCGTATGCCGAACAAGTGGGTTATGGATTTCGCATACTTGCGCTTACTAGCAAAGTGGTATTCAAATTTTTGCATGAATTGCGTATAATCTACGATGCTCCCAGTAGATAAGTGTGTAAACCATTCTTGGGCTCGTCCCGTAAGGGTCGTCAGGAAAATTCTGCTATTTAAAGCATCAGATAGATTATGCATCGTCATTAAGTTCTCATATGCAAATACATGTGTTTTGGGATCATTCGACCCATCATACTTCGGAAGGTCTGGAATGCGAAAGTTCCCAAGGGACTCCGACAAGATTTCCTCACAGAAGGGAGAATTCTTTCTTTGCAGAGCCGATACAGGTCGGAAGACCTTCTTTGGCATGTTTGGTGAATCACAAACCTCTTCGTGTTCTTTGTTTTTGCCTTTGTTACCCTCACAAAGTGAAGGGGTATGGCTTTCATTCTCCTCTTCGGAGTGTCTTTTCCGATTGTCCCCTGATGCCTTGATGTCTTGAACCTTCCGAGCCTTATCCGTTTGTGGAATGGGCTGATGGAAGAGCTTACGAGGCGTAATAGGATTGGGGTTAATTGGTATGTGTGGCGTTGCCGAAGCATTAGCCAAGTATTCTTGTAGAGCTTTTTGTGCACATTCTTGCATTCTTTGCTGGAATAGCTCGTGAGTCATAGCTATAACGGGTTCGTCACCTAGTTCAAAGCCCGGAGGTGGTTCCACCTCAGGGTTGATCACGCGATGTGCTGCATCTCCTTGTAGAGTCTGGTTCTTGCGGTTGCTCGATTCTTCCCTGTCTGAGTTAAATTGTTCAGCGAAACTAAGTAGACGTTTCCCACAGACTGCGCCAACTGATCTGGGTCGTATTTCGGCGGACCTCAATACAACTCAAAACAGTCAAGGTTCGGGTAGGACCCGACCCGGAGTTAAATATATTATAGACTGCACTCAATAATAGAGCTGCCTACGTACCTCAAATGGGATCAAGTCTAACGTATTTCAATTCTTTAATAAGCAAGTCCTAACATGAACCTCGTAATTTATTAGTGGGTCTACTCAGGATCAGATCGAAGCTCGGAGGTCGGAACTACAGTAAATCTATAGTGAATTATATGAATAGTGATTGCGTAACCCCCTTTTGATTGTACATGAGAGTATTTATAGTGGACACCGTATACGGATGTAAAGTTAACACGTGTATCAGCCAGATCTTGCCACGTGTACCGATCTGAAGTCTTTCATGAATCAGGTAGTAGACCGGGTCGAAGTTGACCTAGATATAAAAGCGCGGATCCTATTCCAGTTAGGGGTTTTTTACTTTTGTTCTGGGTTTGGGCCTTCGTATTGGGGCTTGGGCTTTTAGCATTAGTATATATAAAAATAATATGCCCAAATTTGGGCATATCACCTATTATAATCTCTCCAACGTTAGCAATCTGGGAAGCCATCACACATATGATGACTTCAGGTACACTTATCTAAATAATAATAATAATGATAATGATTCTAAATAATAATAATAATAATGATTCACCATAATTTGTTAATTAACACATTACAAGATTTAAATGATTTGTTAATTTTGAAAACTTAAATTTGAACAAATTCATTATAAAAAAAAAATTACTGGGTCAGTCAATATAGTACTTAAATATTGTATTGTTGTGTTTGGATGAGTAATTAAATAAATAATGAATTTCCATGAGTGATCATTTTGGTACCTTTTAAAATTTAGGGGGTATATGTGATAGTAGGAATAGTTCAGGGGGCATTTTGTATTTTGCCCAAAAAAATTTGGACACGAGTATTCATACATAAGATGTAGAATCGAAATCGAAATTATGGATATTCTCAAAATTTTCGTAAATTGAATACCCTGAAATTTACAACAAAACCAATATTTAATACCTTGATGAGGTGTTAGTGAAGAGTAGAGAGAAAAATAACTAACAATTAGAGCTCACTTATCTAAGATAGGACTCATCTTAGTCCAATTTTATAAACGTCTATTTTTGACAAAATTATAAGTTCTTATGAGATTTGAAAATATAAACTTTTTAGTATTTTGTAATGGTTAATCATTAGTAGTGTCTGGTCATTATTTATTTATTTTTATGTTTTTGCTAAAGATCAGGTCATTATTTCAATTGAGTAATTTAGAACAATAAATTCATTTGAAAGAATGGAATTATATCTTAGAACAATATCACGGACAAAGAAAAAAAGTAATACGCAAGATACGAGGAAATATTATATTTGATAATAAGAGCATAGAAGTACTTTTTGAAAATACAATGAATCGTTTATTTTACATAGAAGTATTTATTAAACCCTTTTAATAGATGCATGTATATAAGGATAGATAAGTTAAAACTACCACATGACTGAACAAATGAATTATCATCTCATATCTTAAAATTTATATGTGGAGTATATGAAGTTACTTGAATGAATAACAAATGTAAAGATATACTTGAAAACAAACAAATAAACAATTTGAGGGAGAATATGTACTCTATACTTGATTTTAATAAACAATTAGTAAATTAAAAATTAGATTTGTAGGTTAAAAAATTATATGTTTATAATTAATATTTGACATAAATAAGAATAAGTTAATTTCATAGTCATTTACTCCATTAGAAAATCACGTGCGAAATAATTTCTAGTAAAACATATATTTCAAGAAAAATAAATTTAGTTACCCCCTTCTAATAATGAACCCCTAACAACTTATAAATGCTATTATCCTCATTGACAAAGTTATTGGAGACATTGTTTTCTCTTTTATACCCAAAAATGCAATAATTACCAAAAGTGAGTTGAAATTACCTATATAATTGTCTCATTACTTGTACAAAATTATGTGCTTCTCATTAAATGCCACCTCTGAATAATATTTGATAACTACCACCTACATTGAATTGAGGTCAAAATAACCAAATGAAACATTGATAGTAATAATCATAAGATTATTATGTATCATATGGATTCGTTTAGTCGCACTTCACATTTATTATATCATTGATGTATTATTAAATTAAAATGACTAGTTACAAACTAAATATTATTAAGTGGTATGAACCTATTCAGAATTGGATTTTTTCAAATTTTGTTGGGTTAGTTTGAGAGCCAGCAAAAATGTAGTAGAAATATGGATATACCATCCAATTAACCCCTTATTTCTTTACAAAGGGCTTTGTGTTTTTTTCCTACCTATTTCTTTTGGAGAAAGCTTCTCAAGATTCAATGATTCTTTAATTTTGGATTTCATGTGTATTTCTAATAGTATAAGGTGCAATTGAACCTGAAGGGTTGGCCTAGTGGTTTGTCCACCACTACGCTCCTGAGTGGGGAGCGTGTTCGACTCCCCCCAGTGTCAAATCCCCTCAGGCCAGCGGCAGACTCAGTACCGCGAAGCGAGAATAGACCCATACCTAATGTGGTGTGGAGAAACCCGTAGGAAACCAAAAAAAAAAAAAAGGTCCAATTGCGCCCTGCACTAATTTATATCATTTTGGCATTAGGATAATTTTGTCTTATTAAAAAAATAAAATAGAATGTATTGTGTCAATAATAAAAATTAGAGTATTTTTAACAACTCTCTATTAGAAAATGGAGTAATAATAATATTTTTCTATCTACAAGATTAAAGTCGATATTTTGAACTTCTAGATGTCTTCTAAAATTTGAAAATAAATATACATCACATCTCTAGTGCGCTTCTAAACATCTTATCATACTATTTTCCAGCCAATAAAACAAGAAAGAAAAGTCAAATAGCAATTAAGACATTTATAGATAAGGGTTGAATTTTTTTTTTATATACAAGGTCATTTAAACGTAAAATGAAATATAAAATAAAATATCGATTTAAAACAAAAACAAAAAAGCGGACCTATTTAGATAAGCTGCCTGTCGAATTAATTTGTTTTTATTGTTTTTTGTTACAACCTGTCTAATTAATACTTATGAATCAATAAATGAATGGGCAGTTAAGTAGCAAACAATTAGGTGACATGTGGCCTATTCTTTCTTTTTGGCTGCTTATCTATATATTTGCATATATATATATATATATATATATATGTATATTTGCATATACATATATATATATATATATAGGTTATGGATCAATACATCTCATTACATTAGGTAAAATATAAGACCAAATCTACATTATTGATACCAATTGATCCCAAGGTCTGGATTTAACCCATTTTTCAGATTATATAATTTTTTTTAATGATGACAGGGGCATTTTAGTCAACAAACGTAACAAATTTATGCAAGATCAAAATCAAATCCCACTTATTGTGCCCATAACAGATTCTTTTCTCCAATTCATTTTTTCTTTCCAATTTCAATTTGATCAGTTAACAGAACTCAATTAATCATCATCAAACTAAATGTACAGAAATCAAATCCCCCTTATTTACGTTATTTATCATCAAACTCAATTAATCATCAAGTTCGATTCATCATCATCGATCGTTAATACAAAATCTTATGCAAAAGATTTCAACTTGTTCTGTGATTCCATAGTTTTTTCACAGGCTTCCCAATTTCAAATCATTTTATTTTTTTTGGTTCTTTTCATTTAAGTAGTAATGGCAATTCAGAAAGATAGAGTAAGGTTTAATGTTGGTGACCTCCTCAGAACATGGGAGCTCTACATTCCCACAAACATCCTGAAAAAATTGATATACAGAGAGGCCCTGATATATGGCCTCATTGACCACCATACTGTATAATGTGTTATAACATATTGTATAATGACTTATAACTTATAAGATACTATATAATTGAATATTTTTAAAATGTTATAAATACATACTGTATAATGTGTTATAACATACTGTATAATGGCTTATAAGATATTGTATAATTGAATATTTTTAATATGTTACAAATACATACTGTATAATGAGTTATAATATATTGTATAATGTGTTATAACATACCGTATAATGGCTTATAAGACACTGTATAATTGAATATTTTTAATATGTTATAAACACATACTGTATAATGAGTTATAATATATTGTATAATATGTTATAACATACTGTATAATGGCTTATAAAATACTGTATAATTGAATATTTTTAATATGTTATAAACACATACTGTATAATGAGTTATAATATACTATATAATATGTTATAACATACTGTATAATGTGTTGTAAATAATAAAATCCACTAATATGTGAATATCATTTACTTAATAAAACTTTGTCATATTAGAGCTAATTTCCAACGGCTATTCTCCTCTGAGGGTGGATCAAGCTAGGTATGATTATATCTTTTCTGCTCTGTTCTTATGAATACATGTGATAGACAGAGGCAAGTGCTGTTCTTAATTTGTCAAATAACAAAAATCTTGATGCTAAACATAAGGTGACCATGTTCTACCAAAATAATTATCACATGTTCTTTTGTAGCCTATATTATATGTATATATTCCATCGGCAATTTGTAATGGCTTATAACATACTATATAATTGAATATTTTTAATATGTTATAAAGATATACTGTATAATGAGTTATAATATACTGTATAATGTGTTATAACATACTGTATAGTGGCTTATAAGATACTGTATAATTGAATATTTTTAATATGTTATAAGCACATATTGTATAATGAGTTATAATATACTATATAATGTGTTATAACATACCGTATAATGACTTATAAGATACTGTATAATTGAATATTTTTAATATGTTATAAACACATATTGTATAATAAGTTATAACATACCGTATAATGTGATATAACATACTGTATAACGGCTTATAAGATACTATATAATTGAATATTTTTAATATGTTATAAACACATACTGTATAATGAGTTATAATATACTGTATAATATGTTATAACATACTGTATAATATGCTATAACATACTATATAATGTGTTATAAATTATTATTCAAATCGAATTTGCTACATTAAGCCAATTCCTGAATTTTTTTTGTTCCAAATCTTAGCCTTCATATTATTTTACCGAAATTGATCATGTTTTCATCCCACATCTCCATCATGTTTATAGAAAGTCTAATAACAGTAACACCCACTTTAATCTTATTGAAGCATGTAAACTTCTCCTTTTAAGAACATAGGGTTTCTTCAATAACAAACAACCAGAGACACAGTTCTCCATTAACCTGCATAGTCCTTAATTCCGTAGAAAAAAAAAGAAAGAAAGAGAAGAGAAGAGAAGCAGTAAAAGACCAGAGAATCCATTAACCTGCATAGTCCTTAATATATATGAAGCAAAACTTTGCAAATCCCACAAACTGATTCGATTAATAGGTAATAGCAAAGGTAAAGAAAAGTTGTAATAAAAATGGATACGGAGAAACAAAGTGTTATTGAAAAACAGGTGATAAGTATAGGTCTTTCTTGCATGAAGAAGCACAAAACACAGAGTGGAGACATGGAGGCCCTCCCATATATGATGCCGTCAACCAACTATTTGAACAAGGCCGGACCAAAGTATGGCTGCTCTCTCTCTCTCTCTCTCTCGTGTGTATGTGTTTATAGGTATACTATATATGTGTGAATATATATATACACAACACAACCATGAGTTAGCGTGATGAATTGAAGTGTGAAAAATATTAATTGAATATCCCTAACATTATATTGTTGTTTCATTGCAGTGAAATATTTGATATTATTATGATCTATATAATTCATTTAAGTGATTCAATTTTTTAAATAGTCAGGAATTGCATTTTAAATTGGGATAATTACACTCACACCCTCTCTATAAACTTATTGTTCTTTATGAATCTCAATGAGTACAGAAATATTTCCTATTCACACTACAAGTAAATTGAGTATTGATAATAAAAATATATGTTTTGGCTTAAAATCGTGGTCTATAACGGTCTAAGCTCACAATTAATTTGGTCGTGGTAGATGTTTCATATAGCCACACTAAAGTTAGCTGTGGTGAAAAAGGATGCTAGCTATTTTAAGCTCTAACTAGCCGTGTGGAAGAAATGTTAACCTAACAATTTTTTTACAATGGCTAAAAGTCATGGTCTTTAGAATGAACAAAACATTAACCATGGCTATAAGTCATGATAAATGTTTTGGCCATGCTTGCAAATACCATGGCCAAAGCCATAGCAAAGTCGTGGTTAATTGATTTTAACCATGACAAAGGAACTTTTCACCATGACATATTGACATGGGTAATAATAATTTTTTTTGTAGTGTCAGCTGCCAAAACTTAAAACATTGTCACATAATTCCAAGTTGCAACTATGACCGGCTTTCAGCTTAAACATGCCATTTTCATAGTTACCTCGCTAATTGAAAGCATGATAGCACCGAGTCTTGGAAATCTTTCTAAACTTGAAGGCTCTAAAATAAAGTGCATTGACAGAGAAAGGTGATTTACCTCAAAATTTTCCGGGATGACCAAGGTAAATCGGACGACCCCAGGGGGTCGTAACCACCTAACGGACGTAAAACAATATAGACTGGATTTGAATTAATCAAGCTGCCTACGTACCTAAATATATAGGATCAAGTCTGGACGTAGTTCAAACAGATGTGTTATGCAACTTGCAATATTGGCGTCGTATGACACGAGGCTAAATATTGAATGTTGACTATGAGATATTCTCTCTTTCTTTAAGTGAACAGTATTTTTTCTGTGAATTCCTCTCCCCCTTCATTAATGAACCATAGGGGGTATTTATATGAGATCAGGTAACCACTATTCATGACATGATTGGTTATCCTGTTGAGACAATGTATGTGTCATTTATATAGTGGATATGGATTACAAAGACTAATGGGTACATGAACCGGGTCGGGTCGGATCGTGCCGGGCCATACCCAACCCATCATACCACATTATACCCCACGAGTAATAGTAGTTGTTTACCATTGACCGTTGACTGAATATTTTAAAAGGAGGATTATTTTGACTCATCATTTAGTCCCCCAGTTCGTAGGCCTCGACGCGTGGCCATCGGGCCTATGGACTGTTTTTATCGAATTAGAGTAATGACCAATCATGTTGAGGTGACTGATGGGGGTATTTCTTGCTGTAGTTTCCAATTTTCCTCATACATTGCTTGGGGATAAGCCACGTGTCTTTAATACTAATAACTGCATAGCAGTTATTTTGTCTAGAATAACGGATAGTGAGGGAATGACATCAGCTTCCTCTTGTAAATTGTCAGTTTTTCTTTTTTTGAATTTTGTAACTGCTTATTTCTTTAATTTTCGACCTTTGATTTTCCCGCCCAGTAAGGTGAGCTATAAATAGGGAAAAATCATCCACATTTTTACTTTTTCCTTCCCTTACTTACTCAGAGAGAACTTTCGAGAGAAGAGAGAGCAAGAGGCGGTGAGATTACACAAATCTCTATTTCATTCTTTTATCAAGCGATTCCGAGTAAGATTTAAAGGAGTTTGTGATCGCACCAGGAAGAAAGAAGAAAAAGCGACAAATTCAGGCCACGGTAAAGAGGCGCGCCAATTAGGACCTATTTTCACCTTAATTCTCCTTTAAACTTTTTGCCAGATATCGTTGTAGGTATTATCTTCTTCTCCGTTCTCGTCTGTTTTTATCCTAAGCTTTTTGTGGCATAAAAGTTTTATATTTCGCTTCGTATTCTGTTAGCCTCGTATATCTACTGTTGGCGATTTTTGCATACACCATGGTTCGCTCGACATCTAGGACTAGATCCGACGAGTCCCTTGGTCGTTAGCAGGAGACCTAGAGGTAGAACAACTAGATTCCTTATCTAAGACCGTAGATGACTACGAGTTAGAAATAGATGAATTCGAGGACGAGGCGGTAGACGGGGCTGGGGGGCCCGACCATGAGGGTGACGAGGACGAGGGAGATAACGAGGAGGGATCCGAGGACGAGGCTGTACATAGAGTACCTCGGGTGTATCATCCTTGGAGTAATATGCGATCTACTCTAAATCCTCGGATGATTCCGGAAATACGAGAGAGGTATTACATGTCTGAGGAATTTGACATTAGGATTCCTGGTCCAAACGAGCGTATTGATACTCCCCATTTTATCGAGGAGCATTTTTGGCATTTATATAATGCTGATTTTCTCCTTACCGAAGGGGTTTGGTTCGGTGTCGGATAAGTCATGCTTCCATCGATTCTGATAGAGTGGGTAAGCATCGTACCTCACCTAGCTCGCAGCCTCGTAATCTTGTCCCTTTCAGTTATTTTTCTCTTAT
Organism: Buddleja alternifolia; assembly: GCA_019426215.1. NCBI lineage: Eukaryota > Viridiplantae > Streptophyta > Magnoliopsida > Lamiales > Scrophulariaceae > Buddleja > Buddleja alternifolia. The sequence continues at coordinate 17,053,230 of CM033392.1, read as the reverse complement.
TTTTATTGTCTTGTCTCAAGTATGGATGAAAAGGCAGCTCGCATGCAGAGGAACCTGGCTAAACGTGATGCAGGAAGGACTAGACGAGGTGCCTCTACAGTAACTACGAGGGCACAATCTCGTGCTCCTGTCCCCAGTGGGGGTGCATCCGAGGCCCCTCCTCATGACGAGCCAGTATACGATGTCCCTCCAATCAGTCAGGCAGGACTAATGAGAGAGCCGGTGGTAAACATATCAGAGGGCTCCCATACAAACCTATCCTCTCCCCCTGGATCGGCTGCCGGTGAGTTGAGGAAGAAGAGGAGGTTCGATGGGACTGGGCATAGCCCAGAGTTAGGGTCCCAAGCGATGGGCGACCTTCACGAGACATCAGTGGCTAGGCTCGTTGAAAAATTTGAAGGAATCTGGAAGAAAGACAGAGTCGAAGCTACAGGTGGTCGTGATCGTCGATTCATTAATCGAGGCAAAACGGCAATTACCCCGGACTGGCGCGTTTACGATTATAGCTCTATAATGGGTCCAGGGGGTCCATTGACAGCATCGGAGCTAGTACAGGGAATTATTCTGCCTAAAGACAAGGCCATCTTCGCCACTCTTCCTCATACTGCCATCGAACAGCAGGGCTTCGAAGCCACTGCAAAGGTAACTGCCTCGAGCTTATTTGCACATCGACACCATTTATTCTGATCTGTATCCTCTTAATTCTAACATCGTACTATTATTTTTCAGATTGCTCTCTGCCTGCATCAGCTCTCCCTGGGTCTCTCCTTCTGGCGTGACCGTAGACTTACCACGGAGAATGAATTCAAGGAGCAGAAGCGTAAATTGGAGAGTGAGCTGCAGGAGGCCAAGATTGCAGCTGCCGAGGCTACAGAATTCCTTAATAATGGAAAGGCTAAGATGGAGAAGCAATTAGATGCCCGCATCTTCGAGGCCAACTCTTTGAGGGAGCAAATGAAAGAAATGCATTCAGATTTGCACCAGCTGCAAGCAAACATGCAGAAGGCTAAAGAGGTAGAATTCCAAGCTGGGGTGGCTGAGGGTAGATCCAAGTTCTTGGCATCAGCAGAGTACAAAGAGATTATGAAGCAGATTCGCTTCGACGCAGCTAGGGATCTCAAGAGCTGTGTTGCCTTCGAGGGATTAATCGAAGAGAAAGAATCCGATTTTATTTTCGATGGCTTCATGAAGGCCCTCGATTACTTGAAGAAGGAGAGGATCTTACCTGAGGATTTTGACGATGAGGAGTTTTCTAAGAAGTTCGTCGCGTCGCCACCTCTACGAGATTCCTGCGCCGATCCTAGCCCTCCAGCCTTTCCATTCCCCGAATTCGATCCTTTAGGCCCTATTCCGGATAATGAGGATATTGACAATGCTGCTCAAGCTTCGGTCGCTGAGAATGCTAGATTTTTGTATCTATTCGAAGCAACAATTTTTTATCTTTGTTCTTCTATTGTCCTCGTGAACTCTCGTTTGAATAATTTATTTGACAAGTTGTTCATCATTGGTTAGATGAATGGTATTTCTGTCATGATGAGTGTTTGTTGTTTGCTTCGTAGCGTACAAATTTTCTTACATCAGTTGCCTCGTACACTTATGTTGTTTCATTATTCGGTTGTAGATGTATATACATATGAGTATAATGCTCTTATAGCTTTAAGCCAAAAATACACATGTATATCATTTGAAGCAAAAGATGATTACATACACACAAAATTGAGTCCCCCACTACAACAAAAGGAGGGTGGACTTCCCTTGAATATTTATGTATAGAACCTTCGTAGGTTTTGGATGTTCCAGGGACGAGGTAGATCTTTCCCATAAAGATTTTGCAGCCTATAAGTCCCTTTTTTAGTTACTTTTGTCACCTTAAAAAGTCCTTCCCAATTTGGGTCAAGTTTACCCACATGCTTCGATACCTCCACCTTCTTCAAAACCAAATCACCGACCTGGAGGTTTCGTGGTACCACCTTTCTACTATAGGCTCTTGCCATCATCTCCTTCTGCATTAAAATTTTAGCATAGGCGGCATCCCTTAATTCCTCGACAACATCCAGCTCGTATGCCCGCGCTTCGACATTCTCCTCGGGGTCGTACGTTTTCACACGATACGACCTCATCCCAATTTTGGCAGGAATCACCGCTTCCGAACCATACACCAAGCAACATGGTGATTCATCCGTTGAAGTTCTTGGGGTTGTACGGTATGCCCACAAAGTTCCTGGTAACTCTTCAGCCCAGTTACCTTTTTTTCCTTCAATCCTAGCCTTGAGATGTTGAAGAATTATCCTATTCGCCACTCCAGTCTGTCCATTCGCGCGGGGATTGCCTACTGCTGTGAAGTTATGCTGAATTTTTAGCTCCTCACACCATTTCATCACATTTTTACTGTTAAATTGGGTTTCGTTATTCGATATCAACACACGAGGGATGCCAAATCTGCACATTATATTCTTCCACAAAAACTTCATCACTTCATGCTCCGTTATCTTAGCCACTAGTTCGGCCTCAATCCACTTCGTAAAGTACTCCACCGCCACAATAATAAATTTTCTCTGCCCCGCAGCAGGAGGAAAAGGGCCTAGAATATCTATCCCCCACTGGTTAAATGGATAAGCAATTCTTATGGGTTCCATTTCAACAGCTGGACGATGCAACAGGTTCGAATTCATTTGACATTCCACACATCTTTTTGCAAACTCAGATGCATCTTTAACCAGTGTCGGCCAGTAATAACCTTGCCTTACTATCTTCTGGGCCAACGCTCGGCCTCCCGAATGGTTCCCGCAGCTCCCTTCGTGTATTTCTCTCATCATGTACACCGCCTCAGAAGGAGTGAGACATCGTAATAGTGGGCCAGCTGAGGATCGTTTATAGAGCTCCTCGTCGATAATGGTGAACCTTGAAGCTCTATATACGATCCTTCGTGCCATGTTACGATCCTGAGGCAACTCACCCTTCGACAGGTACAATTGTATCTCATCTTTCCAGTTTTCTTCGTTGGCTGCAACCATCACTTCCGTAACTTCGTTTGGCGAGACCTTTGATTTATTAGACATGAACAGGGTCACCGTACGACTTCTTATACCCGTGATTAGGTTCGCAAATTTTGAAAGTGCATCGACCCTCTCATTTTCACCTCGAGGGATTTGATAAATATGAATATTTTTAAATTCTCTCATCAGTTTTTTCACTTTTTCTAAGTACAAAACGAGACGCCTTTCCTTCGTCTCGTACGAACCCAAGATCTGGTTCGCCACAAGCTGAGAATCTGTGTACGCATTCAAATGTGTCACCTTCATGTTCCTGGCCATTTTTAAGCCAGTCACTAGAGCTTCGTACTCAGCTTCGTTATTAGAGATCTCAAAGTTCAGTTTGATTGCAAACTCATGATCATTCCCTGCATTAAATCATGAGTTTAGCTCAGGAATAATCATGACAAAAGTATCACCAATTATACACATATCACGAAGCAAATTTTGCAAAGTGATGATTTTGGCTTTGCGTTTATAAGTTTTCACGATTACTTTCATTAGTAATCATTGCGTAGTTTTCGAGTTCGAGGCCATATTATGCACGTAACTCCTGTACCTTTTGGGTCTCGTAGCCATACTCCTATGCCCCCCTTCTGGGTCATGGACGAGCCATCCACATGAAGCATCCATGGTCCAGAAGTAGCTTGCTTATATTCTTTGTTTTCCATCATTTCGACTATGAAATCCGCCAGTGCTTGTGCTTTTACGGCAGTTCGAGGCTTGTACTCGATTGAAAATTCACCAAGTTCGACAGCCCATTTTACGAGGTGACCTGAAACGTCAGGTTTAGACAGAATTTGCCTCAGAGGTTGATCTGTAAGCACCAAAATAGTATGTGATTGAAAATAAGGTCGCAACTTACGTGCTGCAGTTATTAGAGCTAACGCCCACTTTTCAATTTGAGTGTAATTTTTTCCAGCACCTTGCATCGTTCTACTGATGTAGTAAACTGGCTTTTGCTCGCCGTCCTGTTCACGAAGCAAAACAGCACTTACGGCCTCGTTGGACACAGCTAAATATAACATTAGAGGTTCTCCGACCATTGGCTTCGTCAATAACGGAGCAGAGGTCAAATACCTTTTAAGTTCTTGGAAAGCATTTTCACATTGCTCTGTCCATTCGAAATTCTTTACCTTTTTTAGTATCTTGAAGAAGTGTAGGCCACGATCGGCGGATCTTGATATGAACCTGCTGAGACTAGCCATTCTCCCCGTTAATTTTTGGACTTCTGTTAGAATTCGGGGACTTCATTTCTATAACTGCCTTTATTTTCTCCGGGTTGGCTTCAATTCCACGCTTTGTTACCATAAAACCCAAAAAATTTCCGCCTCTCACTCCAAAAGTACACTTCTTGGGATTTAGCTTCATCCCATACTCACGCATAATTTGGAAGGCTGTCTGTAAATGACCCAAGTGTTCATCCTCTTCTACACTCTTGACCAACATGTCATCAACATAGACCTCCATGGTCTTTCCTATTTCACTCCTGAACATCCTGTTCACCAACCTTTGATATGTAGCCCCTGAGTTTATGAGAAAGGCATCACATTATAACAATATACTCCTTTCGCCGTGACAAAGAAAGTCTTGTCTCTATCCTCCGGCGCCATTGAAATTTGATTAAAGCCCTGGTACGCATCCATCATACTTAATAGGGCGCACCCAGCCGTCGAATCCACGAGGAGATCAATACGAGGCAGTGGGTACGGATCGCGAGGACAAGCCTTGTTCAAATTAGTAAAATCTACACACATACGCCATTGATCTCCTGATTTGGGTACAAGCACTACACTTGCTAGCCAATCAGTAAACTGAATCTCCCAGATATGGCCCACCTCGAGTAACTTATTCACTTCTACGTCTATGATCGCATTCCTGTCCGGCCCAAAATTCCTACGCTTCTGCCGCACCGATTTTACTTTCGGGTCTAAGTTCAGACGATGCACTATCACTTCGGGGTCGATCCCTCTGAAGTCCAAAGCCTGCCATGTAAACATATCGGAATTCTCCCTAAGGAACCCAATTATCATCATTTCCAATCTCTCCGGCATCTGAGACCCTACTTTGGTAGTTCTGTTTGAGTCTCCAGGGAACAATTCAACAGTTTTATGTTCCATTGGTTTGACTCTTCCAGATTCTGTGCGAGCCCGTTTCCCACGATCTTGCTCCAGTTCTCCACTAGGTATAGCAACACCTTCTAACTTCTTCATTTTCTCTTGCTTTTCACTTTTGTCTTCCCTCAATGATATGGTGTAACACTCCCTGGCAACCTGCTGATCGCATCGTACAACCGCGACTCCACCACTTGTCATAAATTTTAATTTCAAGTGTACGGTCGACACTACGACTTCAAAAAGATTCAACCCAGGCCGGCATATAATCGTATTGTAAGAAAAAGGTGCATCAACCACCAAAAACTTCATCATTACAGTTCTTCTCTTGGGTTCGTATCCCAACGAGGCGGGTAAATCTATTGTTCCCAAAGGGGCAACTTCTCCTCCTCCAAACCCCTTTAAAGGAGTATTTACAGGGGTAAGCCTCTTCTCATCAAAATTCATTTTTCTCAAGACATGTAAGAACAGAATATCTGCGGAGCTGCCATTGTCTACTAACACTCTGTGAACGGAGAAGTTTGCCACATTCATAGTGACCACCATTGGATCATCATGAGGTCATATCACTCCTTCGTAATCACGGTCATCGAAGCTAATGACTTCGTATCCTGATGTAACATTCATCACGGGCAATGATCCGCCTCTTTTTTTGTGGGATCGGGCATCACGGAGGTGCCTTCTCCGTGCACTATGGGAGTCTCCGAATGAGGGACCCCCGGCAATGGTGCGAATCTCACCCCACAATTGTGGATTATTCTGGACTTCGTGAGTTCGTTTTTCATCACGTCGGGGCAGATTCTTCCGGTCGTCATGATATTTATCATCATTATGCTCGCAACCCCTGCCTCTCTCCGTTTCCTTTCCTCGTTCCCGGGATCGACTTCTAGACCTACAGTCTCGTCGTGTCCCCCCTCCTTGCTTTTTCATTTCAACCTCACGGGCCTTGTCGATAAATTCATGCAAATAGCCTCGACTAATCAATCTCTCGATTTCATCTTTTAATTGAATACAATCCTCAGTGTCATGCCCATTGTCTTTGTGAAAGCGACAATATTTGTGGCTATTTTTCCTTTTTGGATCGTATTTCATCTTTTTGGTCCAAACGAGCAATTTTGAATTTTCAATGGCCATCAGGGTTTTGCCCCGTGTCACTTTTAGAGGTGTGTAAGTTTCGTATTTTGCGTATCGCGGTTGCCGTTCTTGATCCTTATCAGATCTCGGCATTCCACGTCGCTCGGGTTGCTCTTTATTTTGCTTCGATGCCTTCTTCTCGGCTCTCTTAATCCTATATACCTCCTCTTCGTGTATATACTGCCTCGCAAGGATCATCATCCCTTCTCGATCTACGGGAGGGTTTCGTATCAACGCCCCTGCCAATGGTCCTTCCTTCAAGCCATTAATAAACAACTGTTGAATTACCTCATGTTGCACACCTTGGACATCCAGGGCTTCGTCATTGAATCTGTCTACAAACTCCCTCAGCGTTTCTTCTTCTCGCTGCTTTGTCCCCAACAAAGTCGATACTGATTTTGCCGCACGAGCCTTACTAGCAAAATGATTCTCAAATTTTTGAACAAACTGTTCATACGACACGATTGTGCCTGGGGGCTGATTTACGAACCAATCCAAAGCCCGGCCCACAAAGGTAGTTGGGAAAATCTTTGCATTTGCTGCATCACTTAAATTATGCAACACCATCATCGTTTCAAAGGTAACTACATGTTCCCTAGGATCCCGAGTTCCATCGTATTTCGGAAGATCCGGTACTCTGAAATGTAACGGCATACCTTCCGAAAGGATATCCACATGAAAAGGTGAACTACGACGCTGCAGCGCTAAAACTTGGATCATTCTCTTTTGTGGCATTTCACCGTGCATTATCTCGCCGTGTTCTACCTCAACCCTGGCTCTTTCACACCGTGTTGAGTTAGCATCACTTTGTGCCTCAGGTGGACTCCCTTCCCTTTCACCTCGTCGGTCTCCTTCACCTCGGCTCGTTTCACCTTGTTCCTTTTGTAGGTCAGGTTCGTGAAATAACCTTCGGCGTGCCCCCTTATTGAGAGCATCTTCCCCTCGTTCCCTTTCTGGGTCGAGTTCTGGGAATTGTCGTCCTGGGATAGTTGGGGTAGGATGGGCAGTCCCCACGTTTGGCGTCGCTGGCATTTTAGCCAACTGCTCTTGCAAGAACTTCTGTCCCCACTCTTGCATCCTCCTGTTGAACTCCGTCTCCGTCATTGTAATCAATCTTTCCCGTGGCGGCTCCACTTCGAGTCCGTGCTGGGGATCTCCTAATGGTGATCCCTGAGGCTCTACTGCCACATCCTCTGCTCGTCTCTGCTCTGTTTCTTCCATTACCCTGACTATTACCACCAAATAAAGGAAAACGAAGTTTTCCACATACGGCGCCAAATGATTTACCTCAAAATTTTCTGGGATGACCAAGGTAAATCGGACGACCCCAGGGGGTCGTAACCACTTAACGGACGTAAAACAATATAGACTGGACTTGAATTAATCAAGCTGCCTACGTACCTAAATATATAGGATCAAGTCTGGACGTAGTTCAAACAGATGTGTTATGCAACTTGCAATATTGGCGTCGTATGACACGAGGCTAAATATTAAATGTTGACTATGAGAATATTCTCTCTTTCTTTAAGTGAACAATATTTTTTCTGTGAATTCCTCTCCCCCTTCATTAATGAACCATAGGGGGTATTTATATGAGATCAGGTAACCACTATTCATGACATGATTGGTTATCCTGTTGAGACTATGTATGTGTCATTTATATAGTGGATATGGATTACAAAGACTAATGGATACATGAACCGGGTCGGGTCGTGCCGGGCCATACCCGACCCATCATACCACATTATACCCCACGAGTAATAGTAGTTGTTTACCATTGACCGTTGACTGAATATTTTAAAAGGAGGATTATTTTGACTCATCAAAAGGCAAGTTCTTCTCAAGTTCAAAGAGGATCTACTCGATGTAGATGGGGTGCTCTCATCCTGGGAAACTGAAGAAGAATGCTACAAATGGAGAGAGATCTGCTGTGATAATGAAACAAATCCTGTTACGGCTTTGGATTTCTAAGTGTTTATAGCTCCATCCAGGTTCGGTGGTAACATTAGCCCCTCATTGCTCAAATTGCAGCGTTTAAGTTATCTGGACCTTAGCTATACTGATCTCCCTCTGACCAAATTCCCAGAGTTCATGGTTAATTTGATCAGACTAACATATCTCAATCTTTCTGGTGGATTTTTTGAGGGAGCTATACCACAACAGCTGGGTAATCTATCAGAATTGCAATATCTTGATCTTAACGGTTTTAATACTTTATTTAGCACAAACCTTGATTGGCTTTCTTCTATTCCTTCACTTAAGTATGTTGACTTGAGTAATATTAACCTTAGCCTAGCAATCAATTGGTTTCCAGCACTAACAAAAGTACCTTTGCTACGAGAGTTGTACTTGTAGTCATGTGATCTTCCTGAAATCCTTCCCAGCATGCAGCACACGATCAATTTTTCATCTCTTGCCATTCTTGATCTTTCGAAGAATTTTCTGTCTCCTCCTTCCATATACTCTTGGATTTTTAACTTGAGCAGTAGCATTAGTTATGTAGACCTCTCTTTGAACACTTTGCAAGGTTCCATTCCTGATTCTTTCCTAAACATGGCATCCCTCTCATATGTATCCATGTCATTTAATGATATTGAAAGGGGAATTCCTCGATTTCTTGGGAACCTAAGCTTAGAAAGTCTAGACCTGGCTTATAATTATCTATATGGAGAGCTTCCTGAGGTAATGAAGAACTTATTTCAGCATACCGAGAACAAATTGAAAAATCTGGATATTTCGTGGAACCATTCCTGAAAGTATAACAATAACTTGGCAGGAACTATATCGGGAGTGGGCCCAGAATGTCGTCTAGGGTCATTAAACTTACGAAACAACAATTTTGTTGGAGAATTGCCACAATCATTTAGATATTGGAGGGATTTGCAGGTGATTGACTTTGGAGAAAATAAGTTGTCGGGTAGTATACGAGCGTGGATAGGAGATAACTGGTCATATTTGGTTGTTGTAAGCCTGAGATCCAATGAGTTGTATGGTGAAATACCTGCAAGCATATGCCACATGACACAGCTTCAAATACTTGATCTTTCTTTGAACAAGTTCAATGGGACCATACCGAAATGCTTAAACATTCTTACAGCTATAGCTCAAGAAGTAACTCAATGCCTATATCGTTATTATTATTATTATATTTTTTTTAAATAATGGCTACCAGCCTACCATTTTACTTTGGCTTGGTTGCTTGAAATCTTGGGTGAAGATTTCTACTAAGCATCAGAAGGTGAATTTTAGAGAGAAGACTCTCAATAGGCAAATTTTTTGGCTGTTATTCCCATTTTCTACATACATCTGTTGAAGATATTAGTGGCCCATCTCACGTAAAGGTTCATGGCCCGATTCCGGTTGTCAGCCCACTACTCATGGTCCAGCTTATTGGGGTCAAATTGTCTTTGATCAACTTACCAGGGACTCAAGTGCAATTTGTGGTTGGGTTAAAATATAAAACCCCACTTCTATATGCAGAATATACAACATCTTTTTCCAGTTTTTCTCTTACTAAGCAGCAATCTCTTCGACTGCTATTTCCTCTCCAAAATTGGAGTTCTTCATTATCCTTCACAAATAGCTTTGGTGACATATTGTGATCATCTTTTCACTTTGAGTATATTACTCTTTGGTTTGTTTCTTGTTTCTAGAATTCATAGATAATCCTTTCACATATTATTGTATAGGGCTTAAATCCTTGTTCTCTTTCTTGGTTTAAATCTTGTATTTTCATTATTTTATATTCAATAAAATGGTCCTTTTCAGTTTTTAACAACATCTATATCTATACTCCATACTAAAAGTATGGATAAATTTTGGTGTTTCTTCCAATTGTGGAATGACATGCATACCCTTAAATTCTATTAATTAATTACTTTACTTAATTTACATTAGTCTTCTAAACTTCCCGGCCATAAGAATACCAAAAGCCCATTAATTAGTCGCTTGTTTGATTTACATTAGCAGTTACGTCTCTTTTTAGTTGTAGGAATACCAAAAGTCTATTAATTAGTTGCTTGTTTGATCTACACCAGCAGTTGCTTCTCCTTTTCGTTGTTAAATTTCTCATGGAGTTGAGAAGTTAGGACTGATTGTACTAAAATAATGAGAAAAGGATTTGTTTAACAATAAGCTTGTTGGACGATGCATATACATCAATAAACGGCCCTTCATATATCATAATACAAAAGTTAGATTTTTCATTTGATATGTCCCTGTGGTTTGCTGAAAAGTTGTCGGGCAACACTTTTCTTTACAAATCATATAAGATATTGATTTGTTACAACGTCGCCTCTTGGGATTGTTCCAATAAGTAATCACCTTTTGATTTTGGGCTATGCAATTATGGTAGTATAAAGTTTCTGAATTCTTTTCAAATGGTCTCTTTTCTTTCTTTCACTCGGACAATGATAGTGGGAGAAGTCGGGTATGAACTCGATACATCTTACTTAATAAGTGGAGGTGGTACCACTTTTACTTGGACATGAATTGGGGTGTCATGTCGAATCTGCAAGCAGAATTGGAGCAGCGAGAAGCCTGCTTAAGACTGCATTTGGAGTCATTTAAACATATTATCAAGTGCATTTTCTTTTAATAATTTAATATTATCAAGTGCTTCTTGAAAAGATATTTTAGCATGCAACCTATTTTAGCAACATATCTGGAATATTTATTTTGGAAAAGGACTCAGTGCTGAATTCGATGAACCCATGTATGTTCATCACAGTAAACAGAGCTAGAATGGTGGAATCTCGTCTCATGTACCGATATTTCTTCTTTGAACCCAATTTATATGAAACCACATATTAAATTGAGATTTGCTTTCATATAATCTATAGTATTGTCCCAAAAGTCAATTGCCTAAATCAATTTGTATACCTTATACTACTTTCTTTCGACCACTTAATTTCTACTCATTTTCCATCGAAAGCTGCATATTTACATGGATAAAAATCATTTAGTCTCTGTATTGATATTAGTGTCAAATTAACCCATAGTTTGTGTCAATGGAATTCCTCTTATGTTGATTTCGGATCAAAAACTTTAAACTATTGACTGTTTTACTAAAATACAGTTGACCTATCTTACAATTTTAAGTTAAATTCAAATTCATCCTCAATTTTTTAGGATGAGTGATTTCAACAATCAAATTCATTCTCAACTTTTGAGACGAGTTTCAGTTCACTCCCTAATAATATCTATGGAGTATTATTAAATTTGTGTGCTAGGAAGTCGAATAAATTGTAAAATGGTTATTTAATTTGTGTTATAATACTGAAATATATTTCATAAATTAAATATTCAATCATATTATAATAATAAACTTTTCTATTATTACTCATTTGCATTTATATAATACATATTATTTAATTTTCCATTATATCATAATTTACTAATTATCGTTGTATTTTAATATTTATATTTATATTTATAAAAATGAATGAACTATAATATGTGTAATAATTTAGTTTTCCGATTATATTATTATATTAATAATAATGAATATTATGTATTTATTATGACTGATCACCGATCATATATTAAAAGTAAACATCATATACTCAATTTATCATTGCCATGAATCCCACCAGGGAGATTAACAAATAGGGTCTCTATAGTATTTTGACTTTAACAATATTTGAATCTAAATATCTACATTAAATTATGTAGTCAATCTTGCAATTACTACCACAATGCAAAATAAATACGCTACAACTAACAATCGATCTGTATCCAACATATATCTATGAGGGAAAAATTACACTTTGCGTCTCATAACTTTGCCTTAGTTCAATTTTGATCTCATTCATTACACATATTTCACATATAGTCCTACAACTTTCAAAATATCTCACATTTAGTCCCAACAGAACTTTCCATCCAAAATTTAATGGTCAATTCCGTTAGTTGTCAACCTTTTAACAGGTTTTTTCGGGGGGATTTTGAGTGTGAATGACACGTGATACTGAATAGAAACATCGTGATAATGAATATAATATGTGTGAGTGCATTCATGCACGAATTCTCACCCACAAAACCGAAAACCTATAAGCAAAAAGCTCCAGGAACAATTTAATTCAAGCACAAACAGAATGGCTTCAACTTTTTTTAACCAGCAATTTGTTGCGCACACCATACAAATATATTGGATATACTATACTACGCAATCACTTAGCCAAAAAAAAAAAAAGAAATACCATACTAAGCAATCATGATATGCAATTAAGCAATTGTAAATTTACATTTGGAAGAAACACCTAGATATGAAGGGTTGACGTAATGGCTTGTCTACCACTGCGCTCTTGAGTGGGGAGCGTGTTCGACTCCCCCAAGTGACAAATCCCCTCAAGCCAGCGGCAGACTCAATACCGCAAAGCGGGATTAGTCCCATACCCAATGTGGTGTGGGGAAACCAAAAAAAAAAAAACACCTAGATTATCCATATTTTTTATAATGTATATATATATATATATATATATATAGAGAGAGAGAGAGAGAGAGAGAGAGAGAGAGAGACGATATAAGTATAGATATAGATTTGTTCTTTGTTCTTCCATTAGAGGCCACCCAATATTTATACTATCAGGCACTAATGAAAAGTAAAAGGGATGAAAACTGTGGCGTTCTGTGCATTTTTTCTGCTGGAAAAATATGCATCAACTTTTACAGGGAAAATTGCATATTCAGTCCCATAACTTAGTCTATGTGCAATTTTGGTCTCAATATTATTGAACTCACCATATTGCATCCTATATCTACAAAAAATGTGCAATTTTGGTCTCAAGCCTAACGTCCACTAGTTTTTGGACGGAAGTAGCGCGTGTTTGTCACGTGCATGGTTAATTATGCAATTTTTGTCCCATGATATTGGACTGAAATTGCACATTACCCAGGTTTCGGAACTAAATATTGCACATAACCCAAGTTTGTTCATTTCCATTTAGAAATTCGTGAATTATGTAGGGTAACATCCATAATCATATAATAGGAGATCTTATTTCTAAAGATGATATGCACATATTTTGTTTGTCTTTATATATGCTCATTTATTTTATTTTACTAATCTATATCATGTCATGTCTAATTAATAGAACAATTTCAGGCAAAATTAAAATTGTTGTGAATTGGTGTTATTTATTAAATTTTTGTCATATTTGGACAAGTCAAAGGAAAATGAATTGAAATTAAAGAGGAAAAAAAATAGAAAAAAGAAACAAGAATAAATAATTACATCAAAAAAATCAAACTTAATGTCGTGTGCAATTTTGGTCCTATAACTTAGACTTTTGTGCAATTTTGGTCTCAAGAGCGAATTAACAGTGCACGTGATAGGCACACGCTATTTCCGTCTTAAAACTAGCGGAGATTGGGGTTTGGGACTATGCTATTTGATTGCTTCTACATTCATAAAGTATATTCATGTTGTCCAATTTTCAAACTCTAGTCGTAGTGGCCCCAAAATTACATATTGATCATTCATCAATGCAGTCATGAAATTGCTGGCCTTGTTACAGAGGTGGGCAGCAAGGTCACAAAGGAGAAGGTCGGGGATGCATGGCCGGATCATGTCGTTCATGCGAGAACTGTGCCAATGATCTGTCCCAAAATGGTTCTTACATACAGCTATGGAGGTTATTCTGATATAATGGTCTGTGACGAGCATTTCATAATCTGTTGGCCCGAACATATGCCTCTTGATGCTGGTTGTCCTCTTCTGTGTGCAGGGATCACGACCTACAGCCCGATGAAATATTTCGGGCTCGACAAGACCGGGATCCACTTGGGTGTGGTGGGCCTAGGTGGGCTGGGCCATGTAGCGGTGAAATTTGCTAAAGCTTTTGGGGCTAAGGTGACAATGATAAGTACAGCCCCCCATAACAAAGAGGAAGCTATCAAGATCAGATGATGGTAATTTCTCTTTAGCTTATTTTTCTATTAGCGTTTTCTGCATATGTACTCACGTTATTGAATATTTGCAGGCTGCAGCGAACACCATGGATGGGATATTGGACACGGTTTCTGCTCATCGCAAACTTATAATTCTTGGTGTAATACCGAAACCTTTGGAGCTACCTGTTTTTCCTTTGCTTTCAGGTAATTCTCATCTAGCACAGCTTTTGTTCGCCAGCTTTCGGTAGTGGAGATAGTAGTTGCTCAAAGTAAAACTTAGAAGGTTAGCTTTGGATGTTTGGCTAAGTTTGTTTAAAAAATGTTATTAACTTATAAGCTCAACTAACTTATATCGGGGTCCTAAATTTGTCATACAATAGCTTATCAGGAAGAATTCCATCAAGTACACAGTTACAGACTTTTAACGTTTCATCATACACAAGTAATTCAGGACTTTGTGGGAAACCGGTGACTGATACTTGCCCAGGAAATGAAGTGACACTGAATCCAAAGAAAACTGGAGACCACGATGAGGAGGATACTTTCATAACATCGGGTTTCTACATAAGCTTGTGGCTTGGTTTTGTCTTTGGATTTTTGGGAATTTGTGGCTCTTTGCTGCTCAACAAGTCATGGAGGCACAAAATATTTAAGGTGGACAGTGTTCATCACTGGCTATACTGAACAATAGTCACAGGCTTAGGAGCAGTCTTGCCTTTGTGTTTGCGGCTTTGTTCTGTTTTGCGTAAGCGAAGAGGGTCTTCTATTGTTTTCTCCAGAGCACTACCTTATTTTGGAGATATTATTTGTATTACTGCATAAACTTTCTGAACATGTGTGTATTTGTTTTCCTGATTGATATGTTGAGTTACATTTGTGTAATTGTGTCCATGCACTACAGTTATCATATAAATAATAAATATCTCACTGCCTATTTCTTTTTTTATTTAACTAACATTTTAGTTTGGCCTGGTTAAGTGACTAAAACTATTGGCTTGGTTGTCTTGAAATCTTGGTTGAAGAATTCCACAAGCTCAGGATTTCATTAAATATTCTCGTTATTATGCCTGTGATAATTTCCCCAATTTAAGGGGTGGATGGATTGGGTGATGTTGAGTAAGCTGAGGGTTATGAGATTAACATAAGAAGATTTCAAAGATACAGACTGAAGGAGAAGAGAAGTCGGAAACATGAATGATCTCATACAAATCCTTCTTTTTTCTTTTTTCAGTTTGAATTATGGGATTTACAAGGGAGTAATTTAGATTCTTAAAGCTATCGAAGCATTTAGTCATGCTACATTCTCTACCAAAGAAATGATCCTACTACACGAGAACTTGAAGCTCACTATAAGTCCAGTCTAACGGGGGAAAATTCAGAAATCTAATCTATTTCTTTCTCTGTCTTCAACCATTTATATTGATTACAGACATGGATGACTAGTTGTTACGTATGCCAGTTTTGGAGTATTAGTTGTTGCATAAGAACTGCCAAAATGCTGCCCATCGATATGTTAACAACATTGACAGCATCATTGTTAAGCTGAAACATAAGGGACAGAAAGGGCGTGAGCAAACACACACACAAGAAAAAAAAAAAGGGGCACCGGTTCAAACATCAATAGCACACATAAATATATGTGCTTACTAAGATCATTAAAATATAGATGAGATGACTAACCCATCGAAATCCTTCTTTCTCTTGGAGTGCAGCACCTATTATACTCTCTCCAACATTAGCAATCTGGGAAGCGATCACACATATAATGACTTCAGGTACACTTATCTGTTCAGACATAATTCTTTTGTCAGGGTTCGTGTAGTAACAATTCTGCAAAAACAGAACTAGCTACACTTTATGCCCTTCATATATTTCTAACTAGCTGCCACAACCGTAAATTTCGTGTCATTGCTCTATTTCACATGACATGATCAGCAATTGCTTTTTATAATTGTGAGCAAAACCATTCTTTTTGTTAAATAAGTGATGAAGTTTTAGTATTAATGAATTTTAGTATATATGTAGTTAAATTATTATTTTTATCATCGTGTACGGTTATTTTTAGCAAAAAATAAAATATATAAGCATGACTAATTTAAGTGTGTCAAAACAATTTAAGAATTCATTAAATTACAAAATTATATGTCTATATCCATGATTATTTTCATATATTTGATTTATACTCAAGTCACCAAAAGTTTCACCTTTTAAATTCATGCATATTTATTTCATCTAAATCTCTCTAACCCTATATAAATGTGTAAATAACTCACTTATTTGTTCCACTGTGAAAAGACTTTCATACACTCCCTTACTATTAATAATAAAATAATTAATAATTAATAATTGAATTTATTAAGTAAAAGAATTCATCGAGGAGTAGGAAACCATTTAGTAGTATCTGAAATTGTTTTAGTAGTTGGAAACTCTTTAATTATTAACTAAAAAAATAAAATATATTAGTAGCAGGACACCATTTAATATAAGAAAAACAAATATTCCTACTTTCTCTAAAATACTAACCAATAAAATAAAATAGATTTTTACCCACAATCACCAACAAAGAAGAAGAAAACTTTTACACCCATGGCCACAACCAATATTCCAACTTAAACAAAAAGTTGGTTATTAATTTTGCTAATCAAAAATACTATAAACATTTTTAGCATTTGGTAATTAGTAGTAAATTGTTATAGTGTTGGATCATTACTTTGATTGAGTTGATTTGAAGATTAAAAAGCTAATTTATAAAATTATACCTTATTCTGACATAAAAAAAAAGTAATAACTGTGAGACACAAACGCATATTCTGGGATGCAGATGAATCATTTTCTTATATAAAAAGATTTATTAATTTTTCATTGTTATGGAATATAACATGTTTGCACAATAGAATTATCAACATATCTGAAAGTTTGTACGTACTCAAAGCTATTAGCATGATAACAAATATAAAACAAGTGTATTTAAGAATAAAATCATATAAGTACTTTTAGTATGAAAATATGATTTATTTGTACTTAATTTTCAAAAGAACTCACAAACACGAGTGTTTTTATGTAATATGATATTTACAATTATTTTAGAAAATTAATATCAGCACTCCATATTCTTATAATGACACTCACACTCATTTTTAATTTGTTTAAATAGACAAAAATGTCCCTCCACATGGAAATTTAAATCCATCAACTTTAAAAGATGAACTTGCCCCTTTGTAACTATTTTCGTAGACGATCATCTTATTTCTTTCTTTACTTTTTGATTTTAATGGATGATAAATAATCAATTATAAAATTAACTAGAATAAATTAAGCAATTTAAATTACACCAAATAATAGTGCATTCGAAGTGAAACTTCTAGCTCAAATTCAGTTTGGTCAAAACCAAAATAGAAGTATATGAAGATAGATAAGTTAAATCTACAACATGTTTGCATAAGTGTATCGTCATCCCATATGTAGAAATTTTTTTATTCTTCTTGTCATGTAAATTAGTATATGTAAATGAAGTGCTTAAAATAACAGCAAATGGAAAATGGTACTTGAAAATAAAATCAAATAAGTGAATTGAGTGAAAATATGCATTCTTTATTTTATTTATAAAGAAAACTTTTAAACATGAGTATCATATGTAATATATTGTTTGCATTTATTTTATCATGATAAAGAATGTAATCAGTGTTACTGCATATAGAAATATTAAAAGTGATATATTTTCTACATTATTAGAAAGACTGATAGGATAAAGAGAAAAAGAATCTACTTGTGCGAATGACAAAAATGCAATGTTGTGGCAAATCAGGAAAGATTAATAAAAAAATAATATTAATATTATTTCATCAAAAGTTTAATTTCTTGAAATAGATTTAGTTTAAGACACATGTTAATCTTATATGATACAGAGCAAATAAATAAATAGTATAAGATATGCACTACAAAATAATCAATTCTTAATTTGCCAATAAATTAGACAAATTTACTTCAATTTAATTTCTTATCGAACCACCACGTGCCTCGCACGTGATACTTTTTAGTGAAATAAAAAGTATAAAAAAAATTAAAAGGAAGAAAATGTGGGAACTTATAAATCACTTTTCCAGTAAGACTCTTGAAAAGAACATTGCGGGTAGAACTGTTTGAATCCACCCCGATTAGATCAATAATGGGATTCTTGGTTAGAGAAAGGTTCTGTGACATGGACGCCCAGCCCAACTCGATTGGTTGGCCCATCTAAGGGATGGTGAAATTCTCGATCGATTTGATCGAATTTCAAATTGACCCGGAAAACAACCAACCGAAGCAAGAAGAATTGAAGCTAGAACTCCAGCGAAAGTTCCTTCAACACTAACGGCCCGAAGAATTGAAGCTAGAACTCCAGCAAAAGTTCCTTCAACACTAACGGCCCTTCAGTCCCTCTCGGAACTATCTTGAATATTGTGATTAAATAACTACAATGAGACAAAAAAATTCTCTAACAACAAAGACATACTAGTTTAAACTAGAGCAATCACCCAGCAGATAAAACTGTGAAATCAAAGAATGTAACCCAAAATTTCTAACTTCTTGTTTCCCATATATTGACTGACCACATTCTTCTATTAGCGTTTTCTGAATATGTATTCACGTTATCCCAACCGTTGCTTAATCTCTTGAAGTATATATATCCTATATATCCTAATATGTTTCGTCGTTTATTAATAAAGTGTGTGTTAGAGTTTATATTATGTTAGGATTGTTAGTCTTTATTCCTTAATTATTATTTCCTTGTTTATCAAGTCTTGTACTCTATTTATATGCTTCTATCATTAATAATACAAGTGTGGAGATTTCATATTCTAACATGGTATCTGCCTAACCCTAGTCATCATAGGCCTATCTTTTCTCTACCAAACAGCCCCCCCCCCCCCCCCCCCCCCTCCACCTCCAACCGGCTGCCGTCGTCTCTCTTCCCTTCCCTGTCAAGTCGTTGATCTCCACAACGCGTTCTTGTTCACTATACGGCCTTCACCAGCACTATTTTCCCACTACTTCAGGGAATTTCGTGCCTTCTATCTCTCTGCCAGCATCTCAATTTCGTGTTCTCCTACGGTAATTTTTTTCTTTCTCTTTATCATCTTTATTTCATTATTTTTATTATTGCTCGGTAATTTGTTTCGATTGATTTTCTCCCCCTTTCTCTATGTCTACACTCGAATCCTCATTCGCTACACCCACCCATCCAAACGTCCACCCACCCGACACCCCTAACCCACAGTCCATATACCCGGCTCTCGCTGCCGGTAGCATTCAATCTTTTTTCGGTTTCAAACTTTCTGATAATGACTCCAATTATAAATAATGGTGAGGCATGTTTATGGATTTATGTCGTAGTTTTTCTGTTTTTGACCATATTTCTGGCAAATCAAAACCTTCCTCTGACACCGATGAAAATTCGTTTGCGCTCGATTCTACTATTAAGCGCTGGTTTTATTCAACTGTTGATTTAAAGTTGCTCAAAAACATTGATTTGGAATATGCAACTTCTCACAAAACTTGGTTTGCAATTGAAGAGAATTTTCGTAATAATAAACCTTCTCCCTCCATGCAAATAAATGAGCGTTTTCGTACTTTACAAAATGGAGCTCTCTCTATTTCACAATATTGTCAAGAGATGAATTTTTTGGCTGACAATCTCGCTGACCTTGACACCCCCGTTTCTGATCAAGCCTTTCTTCTTCAACTCTTACAAGGACTTCCTGAGTCATCCCTTCCTCTCGTCACTGTCGTAACTACACAAAAACCCCTCCCCTCTTTCTCTGAAGTTCGCAATTTAATTACTACTTCTCCATGAGGCCTGTGAAAGTCGATTTCATACAAAACCACCCACTTCTGACTCCAATACCGCCCTTTTTTCTCAAAATCCCTCCCCAAATTTCAATCGAAATAATTATCGTAATAATAATGGAAAGAATCGAGGTTGAGGTGGTAATCGGAATTATGGTTGTGGAGGTCACTCGGGTTTTCGAAATAATTCTCACCCTTCTGCTGGCTCAAATTCGGCACAACAAACTCCCACTCAACCGCCCAGTTTTTCGTAAGGCCCAAGAAGTTTCGGCCCACAGCACCAAAATTACAACTACCCGTTCAGCCCCTACTCGGTTTCAGGAAATCAGTCAGGGAATTGGGCACACTCGGTCCAGCCCAATTCGCTGCCTTGGTACTCTCTTAATCAAGCTGGGCCGCCAATACCATCAGGTCCACCAATCCAGCCCCCTCCCAGTGGGCCTGCATATCTCTCTCCAGGCATTCTCGGCCCACCCCCCACATGGACCTCTCCAGCTGGCCCACCCCACTATTCCAGCACACCTGCTGCCCCAAACACGCCCCACTCACCTGCTACGCAGCCCACTTCACTCACTAGCACGGATTTGTCTCCACTCTATCAAACCATGACACTCAACCAACCTGATGATCAGTGGTATATGGATACCGGGGCTACATCTCACATGTCCTCTAACCTAGGTAATTTTTTTAATATCGTACCATGTAATTTTTCTAATTCAATTACTGTTGGTAATGGTGCTGTTATTCCTGTAAAATCCATTGGTCAACCTTTTTTTGTTTTTAATTCTCGTTCTCTTCATCTTCGTGATATTCTCGTTTCTCCATCTCTCGTTAAAAATCTCATTTCTGTTCGTAAATTTACCCGCGACAATTCTTGCTCTATTGAATTTGATCCGTCTGGTTTCTCTGTCAAGGACCTTAGGACCGGTGCATTGATTCTTTGGAGTAACAGCGATGACGACCTTCATCCCCTTTCCGCCACTTCCACAGCCCTCAGCACTTTTTGCTCCTCTGCTGCCCATCATCATCCATGCGGCACCGTTGTCTTGGTCATCCCGAAGTGTCTATTTTCAATTTTTTTTCGATTTACAAATTTGTTAATTGTAATAAGGATTTTTCTCATTCATTATGTCATGCATGTCAACTAGGCAAGCACAAACGTTTACCCTTTTCCTCTTCTAGCTCTGTTAGCACTAGTTTATTTGAGCTTATTCACTCCGATCTCTAGACTTTCCCTGTCCCGAGTCTCGGTGGTTTTCGTTATTATGTTCTTTTTTTGGACATTTTTTTGCATTTTTATGGGTTTTTCCATTGCGAAATAAATCGGATGTTTTTAATATTTTTGCAAATTTCTATTCTTATATACAAACCCAATTTCAATTTAAAATTAAATCTTTTCAGTGTGACCATGGTGGTGAATTCGATAACAAGTTATTCCACTCTTTTACATCAAAAAACCCATGATAAGATTTGTCAATCCAAAAAACCCAATCCATCAACTTTTCATTCCAAAAACCCCAATATTTAGGGTTAACAAATTTATGGACCTAGTTGCCCTTAGCCTTCTAGATTAAAA
This sequence comes from Buddleja alternifolia, assembly GCA_019426215.1. NCBI lineage: Eukaryota > Viridiplantae > Streptophyta > Magnoliopsida > Lamiales > Scrophulariaceae > Buddleja > Buddleja alternifolia. The sequence continues at coordinate 17,031,655 of CM033392.1, read as the reverse complement.
ATCAATCAACTGTAGTAGTTTTGCAATGAAATTTATTTATTTAAAATTTTATATTGATAATTGGTACTAATTATGATTTAATTTTTAAATTTTCAGATTTTTAATCTTTTTAAAAAATATTAAAACATATATCTATAGATAATTACCATATTAAAATCAAAATAAAATCAAAATAATATTTAAAAAATTAATATTACAAATAAAATCCGTATTTTATGATTAATCAATTTGAAAGAATTCAAACAAAATGATTTGAATAAGAAAAATAATAGATCAATTATTAGCTTAATAAATGAAGGGTAGTTTAGTCAAAAAAATTGTTAATACTCACTTTTGGGGTTTTTTTTGGACTGAAAAGTTTATAGAATAGTTTTTGAGATTGAAAAATATTTTCATGAGTTTTTTGGATATGAAAATTATTTTCGGGTTTTTTTTAGTAATTTTCCCTATAAATTACTATTAACTTTACAATAAATGGCACATAATTGCATATAAAGAAAGGGTTATTGATAACTCCAATTAAAAGATTAGGAAAATAGAAAACATGTCAGCCATCTTTTACGACTAATGGGGCATAGTAAGGGTCACTCTTATTAATTATTATTTGAATTAATTTAGATTTAGATTATCAAAGATGTATTAAGAAAGGGTCATATGTGTCTTTTCATAATTGGAAAAAAATATCCAAAGATCCACACTTTTATAATAGTATAGATATAGATTTTATCTATAAATTACTATTAACTTTACAATAAAACGGTACATAATTGCATATTAAGAAAGGGTTATTGATAACTCCAATTAAAGAGATTAGGAAAATAGAGAATATGTCAACCATCTTTTATGGTTAATGGGGCATAGCAAGGGTCACTCTTATTAATTATTATTTGAATTAATTTGGACTTAGAATATCAAAGATGTATTAAAAAAGCATCATATGCTTCTTTTCACAATTGGAAGAAATATCTGATCTATTTGAATTAATTTAGATTTAGAATATCAAAGATGTATTAAAAAAAGGATCATATGTGCCTTTTCACAATTGAAAGAAATATCTAAAGATCCATACTTTTATAATAGTGTATATATATATATATAGATATAGATATAGATATATATGTGTTTATGGCTTGGTAACATTGTAAAAGAATAATTTGATAATATCATCCTCATCTTTTATAGTTTCTGCTTGGAGTTGGGGGATATTAGGCATTATTAAAGACATTTTGATTAAATTAAATGGAAATATGAGGTAGAATTATATAAGTCAAAGTCTTCCTTGTTCAACAAAAATGAAAAAGCAAGTCAAGTCTTCTGACGAAAAAAGAAAATCAATGACTTCTTTTACGGTACAACAATCTTTTGATTTTCTTTATTCATACTTCTTTTTTCAAACTACGAGTCTTGAATCAATGATTTCTTTATTCATCAACAAAGAAAATCAAGTCCTTGTGAAACAAAAATCAAAGACGTGTTTTATGGGGCATCATCAAGAAGTACTTCAAAAATCATTTACATTCTACTGCCTGCTAGAACTAAAAAAAAAAATAAAAATAAATTTTACATACACTTGTGATATTGCAACAACTATGAATATGATGATTGGCTTTCAACTTAAACAAAATGTGTTGTTTCTTGTCATGTTGGTGATTGGAAGCATGATGCTACCGGCTCTTGCAACTTTTGAAGGCGCTGTTAAAATACAGTGCATTGACAGAGAGAGACGAGCTCTACTCAAGTTCAAAGAGGACCTAGGCGATTTTTATGGCGGACTCTAGTCTTGGGAGAGTGGCCAAGATTGCTGCAAATGGAGAGACATCCGCTGTGATAATGAAACAAATCATGTTACGGCTCCGGATTGACAGATTCTTCAGACATGTGGCACTTATTTGATGGTAAGATTAGCTCAACATTGCTCAAATTGCAGCATTTAAACTATCTGGACCTTAGCAACATCCCTATTAATGCGACGACCAAATTCCCAGAATTCATAGGTCATTTGAGCAGATTAAAATATCCCTGAAATCCTCCTTTCCAGCTCACACCCCATGATGATGAATTTCTCATCTCTTGCTATTCTCGATCTTGCTTTTAATCTTCTGAGTCTTCTGACCAAAAAAAAAAAGCAAGTCAAGTCTAGAATCAATGATTTCTTTATTCACCAACAAAGGAAAAAAAAGTCAAGTCTTCTGAAACAGAAAACTAATGATTTCTTTTAGGAGCTCATCAAGGAGTTACAAAAATCATTCACATTCTGCTACCTGCTAAAACTCAAAAAAATAAAACATTGTTTATACATACACTTGTGATATTATTGCAGCAACTATGAGGATTGCCTTTCAACTTAAACAACATGTGTTCTTTCTTGTTATGTTGGTAATTGAAGCATGATGCTACCGGCTCTTGCAACTTTCGAAGGCACTAAAATAAAATGCATTGACAGAGAGAGACAAGCTCTTCTCAAGTTCAAAGAGGATCTAGTCGATGTTGATGGTTTCCTCTCATCCTGGGAGAGTCACCAAAATTGCTGCAAATGGAGAGGAATCCGCTGTGATAATGAAACAATCATGTTACCGCTCGCTCTGGATTTCCCAAGATTAGCAGATTCAGCCAGGTGGCCCAGGTTCAATGTAAGATCAGCTCATCATTGCTCGAATTGCAGCGTTTAAACTATTTGGACCTTAGCTACTTTCCTATTAATGCGACTAAATTCCCAGAATTCATAGGTCATATGAGCAGCTTAAAGTATCTTTCTGGTGTTGAGTTTGAGGGAGCTATACCACAACTAGGTAATCTTTCCAAGCTGCAACATCTTGACCTTGGTGGTTCATATAGCACAAACCTTGATTGGCTTTATACACTTCATTCACTTGAGTATCTTGACTTGAGTACCGTTAACCTTAGCCAAGTAACCATTGGCTACCAGCACTAGCAAAAGTACCTTCGCTACGAGAATTGCACTTGAGAGATTGTGACCTCCCTGAAATCACCCTTTCCAGCTCACACCCCACGATGATGAATTTCTCATCTCTTTCTGTTCTCGATCTTTCTGAAAATTCTCTGAGTCCTCATTCCATATATTCTTGGGTGTTTAACTTGAGTGGTAGCATTAGTTATGTTGACCTCTCTGAGACCTTGCAAGGTTCCATTCTTGATGCTTTCAGGAACATTTCATCCCTGTCATATCTTGACATGTCTTATAATCAAATTGAAGGTTCCATTCCTGATGCTTTCAGGAACATGGCATCCCTCTCATATCTCGACATGTCTTATAATAAACTTGAAGGTGGAATTCCTAGATTTCTTGGGAACTTAAGCTTATTAGAAACTTTGAGTTTGGCTGGTAATGAACTATATGGAGATCTTCCCGAGGTAATGAAGAACTTGTTTCAGCAATTGGAACATCTTGATATTTCAGGGAACAGATTGAATGGATCAATCCCTAAAGACATTGGGAATCTTTTCAATCTTAACGTTCTGGATTTGTCTAATAATCAACTGACTGGGACATTACCAGAAAGTATCAGACGCCTTTCTAAGCTCGAGAGTTTGTATCTTGGGTCCAATCACTTGGAAGGCATAATTTCGGAAGTGCATCTATTTAATCTTTCCATGTTACGGGAACTGGACTTGTCTTTTAACTCATTTCAAGTGAAATTTAGTTCAGGTTTTGTTCCTCCTTTTCAACTGCAATCTATACAACTAGCCAATTGCAAACAAGGGCCACAATTTCCAGAGTGGATTAGAAACCAACACAATTTTTCAGACATTGATATGTCCAGAGCTGAAATATCAGACACCATTCCTGCCTGGTTTTGGGACCTGTCTTCTACTAAACTTGAACTCTTAAACTTTTCATACAACCAATATATGGTGTCCTGCCTGATTTAACATCAAAACTTTCTAGCTTTCCTGTAGTGGACTTGAGCTCTAATAATTTGGAAGGTCCATTACCACTTTTGCCTCCCAGTATTTGGACATTGAAACTTTTCCAAAATAGGTTCTCAGGATCACTTGAGTCATTGTGCAATAGTAGAGATCTTCCTTATCTAGATGTCTCAGGTAACTTGCTAACTGGGAAGTTTCCTGATTGTTTCCAACATATAGGATCATCTTTTAATATACTGAATCTGGCAAATAATAACTTGACAGGTAGTATATTTCCAGTCGGCCCAGAGTGTCGATTACAGTCTTTGAACTTACGAAACAACAGTTTTGATGGAGAATTTCCACAATCGCTTAGAAGTTGCAGGGATTTCCAGGTGATTGATCTTGGAAAAAATAAGTTGTTTGGTGGTGTACCAGCTTGGATAGAGATGACTGGCCAAGCTTGGTTCTTCTAAGCCTGAGATCCAATGGGTTATATGGTGAAATACCTTCAAGCATATGCCACATGACACGACTTCAATACTCGATCTCTCTTTGAACAAGATAAATGGGACAACACCAAATGCTTCAACAATCTTACTGCTATGACTCAAGAACAAGGTTTAACAGCAATCGACACCATTACCTCATATGGTAAGAAAACTCCCAATGGGCACAACCTTTGGTGGAAACAGGATGAAAGTGCCATTATAATGTGGAAAGGAGTGGAGTCTGAGTACAAAAGTACTCTTGAACTAGTGAAAACCATTGATCTTTCGAGCAATCACTTAACTGGAGGAATACCAAATGAGATTACAAGTCTAGTAGGACTTGTTTCTCTGAATATTTCAAGAAATTTCATACTGGATCACTCCTCCACATATGGTCAATTGCATTTATTAGATTTTCTTGATTTGTCTAGAAACAAACTCTCTGGGGTTATTCCTATGAGCATCGCTCAGCTGACTTATATCGGTGTCCTGGATTTGTCGTACAATATAGTTTAGCAGGAAGAATTCCATCAAGCACACAATTGCAATCCTTTGATGTTTCAGCACAAAGGTAATTTGGGACTTTGTGGAACCGGTGACTGATACTTGCCCAGGAGATGAAGTGATACTGAATCCAGAGAAAATCGGAGATCACGATGAAGAGGATACTTTGTAACCACAGGGTTTTACATCAGCTTGGGGCTTGGTTTTGTCTTTGATTTTTGGGGAACCTGGCTCTTTATTGTTCAAGAAGTCATGGAGGCACAAATCCTTTTAGGTGTGATGTGATAGTATTCACGAGTTTTATACTAAAAAATAACCACATGCCAGAATACTCTTTGCTTCTCCTTATATCCTTTAGATTCCAAAAGTTCGATGCGTCTCCATAGTGCTATATTATTCTAGAGATATATTATTTTTTATTTCAACGTAAACTTTTTAAATATGTGAACTTTATTCTCTGTTTCATTTATCTTCAAAAACATTTGTGTCCATGTACTATAGTTCTTATTATAAACGACGTCATGTGGCTTTGATTTTGTTGTTTGTCTGTCATTTTTATGTAAGCTTCATCATATTTACTGCTTTCTAATGAACTAAACATTGATAATGATTATAAGCCAAGAGCAATGTTTTGGCTATGTGTAGAAAACGCAGAGAGGCATGGGAGAAATGTATTTTTTTTCATTAAGCCAAAAGCGTACAAGAGGTCAATATATACAATGAAGGAAACCCCTAACAGAAACCTAAACAAACTAGGATACAAAATATAAACCAAAATACAATATTTACAATACTCCCCCTCAAGTTGGCACATGCACGTCATGGATGCCCAACTTGCCAAGTAAGAATAGAAACTGAGTACTAGCAAGAGCTTTAGTAAATAAATCTGCAGTTTGAAACGCCGTACGAATGTGAGATGTGAGAATATTTCCAGCTTGGACGTGGTCACGAACAAAATGGCAGTTAATCTCGATATGCTTAGTTCGTTCGTGAAAAACAGGATTAGTAGCAATGTGTATAGCAGATTGGCTATCACAAAAAAGACGCATAGGACGCGTATGCAAAATGCCTAAAGAAGACAAGAACGACTTTAACCAAAGAAGTTCACTTGTGACAGCAGCCATTGCGCAGTACTCTGCTTCGGCCGAAGATCGAGAAACAATAGTTTGTTTTTTTGTTTTCCAGGAAATAGGAGAAGACCCCAACATCACAAAATATCCAGTGACTGACCGGCGCGTAATGGGGCAACTAGCCCAGTCCGAGTCGCAAAAGGCACGTAATTGAAGATCATTGTCAGCTCGAAGAAGGATCCTTGACCCGGATGTCCCTTGAGGTATCGAACAACTCGAAGGGCAGCTTCAAAATGTTCTCTGCGCGGAGATTGTACGAATTGGGATAGAACATGAACCGAGTAGGAGATATCCGATCGAGTAATTGTCAAGTAAATAAGGCGACCCACCAAACGTTGATAAGTCGCACCATCTTGAAGAAATCACCATCAGCTAGCCCAAGTCGATGTCCTTGTTCCATGGGAGTATTGATTGGCTTGCATCCAAGTAACCCCGTCTCGGTCAAAATATCCAAGGTATACTTGTGTTGACACAAAAACAAACCAACGGAGGAACGGGCAACCTCAATGCCCAAAAATACTTGAGAATTCCCAAATCCTTGATATTAAAACATTGATCCAGGTAAGACTTGAACAGTGTACATGCATCATCATCATTTCCCATCAAGATTATGTCATCGACATAAACAAGCAAAGCCAAGAAAGTCTTCCCCCCGGCGGAAAGTGAAAAGAGAGTAATCCGCCCTGACTGAACAAATTCGTATTCAATAAGAGCATGACTTAACTTCGTGAACCAATTTCGTGATGCCTGGCGAAGTCCATAAATAGATTTTTGTAGACGACAAAACCGCCCATTCTGATTGGACCGAAAGCCCGGCGGTAAATGCATATACACTTCTTCATCAAGGCCTCCATGTAAGAATGTGTTATTAACATCCATCTGATAAAGATTCCAACCCATAGTCACAGCAACAAAAAGGAACACAAACCGAGACTAATTTAGCCACTGGAGCAAACGTTTCGTGAAAGTCAAGTTCCTCGACTTGAGTGAATCCTTTTGCCACTAACCGAGCTTTGTATCGCTCAATAGTCCCATCCGACTTGTACTTTGAACACCCACCTGCAATCAGTAGGCTTCTTGCCTGGGGGTAAGGATTCCAAAGTCCAAGTCGCATTTGCCTCAAGGGCAGCAATTTCCCGAGCCATTGCATCTCGCCACTCAACATGCTTAACAGCTTCAGCATAACTAGTGGGTTCGACGGTTGGACCAAAGGCGACAAGGAAGGCTCGATGTTCCTGTGAAAAATGATCAAAACCCACATAGTTAGATAACGGGTATTGCGTACCTGAGGAGCCTTTTTGGTGTGGAAGTTCGAGAGGGGGGTCTACACGTCACTGGATGACACAACGGCTGAGTAAACAATGTAGTCGTCAAGGCGAGGTGGCTGGCGGGAGTCTCGTCTCGACCGAGTCAACGGTACTGAAACACTCGTATCACCATTATCAATCGGATTCGGATTAATCGGTAAATCAACAACAGTACCCCCTCAATTCTGAATTATTTGGCTCAACATTCTACATCATCATCAATCATAATCGCATTATCATCGACTACCCGAACATCTCGCTCATTACCCGAACCATCACCAAGTGGCTGAGGAGAAACAGTGGCGAAAGGAAATACACCCTCGTGAAATGATACATCACGAGAAGAAAAGAAGACATGCTGATCAATATCATACAATTTCCACGCTTTCTTGCCAAAAGGATAACCCAAAAACACGCAACGCCGACTCTGAGACGCGAATTATCCCTTGGTTTTGGCGCCCAATGCGCGTAGCACAAGCATCCGAACACCCGAATGTGATCATAAGCAGGCTTTATACTAAATAAAATTTCGTATGGCGATTTTTCTTTTATTTAATGGTTGGGGTGCAATTAATTAAATATACTGCAGTTAAAACACGCTCACCCCAAAAAACGAATTGGCAGTCCAGCTTGAAAACGTAGATCACGAGCAACCTCAAGGATGTTTCGATGCTTGCGCTCTATATGTCCGTTTTGTTGGGGTGTGTCAACACAACTTGTTTCATGAATGATACCATTCGAACCATAAAAACTTTGCACGATTTAGAGGTAAATTCTAACCATTATCACTTCTGATACGTCGAACACTTTTATGAAACTGAGTTTGAACAAGTTTGTAAAAATCAATCAAACGACTAGCCTCCTTTTTCTCTTTAATCAAGTAAACCCATACTGATCAACTGCAGTCATCAGCGATGGTAAGAAAATAATGCGCCCCACAACTCGACGCCTTTTTATAAGGCCCCCATAAATCACAATGCACAAGATCAAAACAACTTTCTGCAATTTTATTACTTAACGAAAAAATTGAACGAGTTTGCTTAGCTCGAAACATGCATCACAATGTCTTTATTATGAACTCCTATTCTACCAACTTCAGGAATAAAAGATAAATGTTGACTTGCTTGGTGGCCTAAACGTCTATGCCATACTGTGAATGAGTCCACTGTCTCAGTCTTCATTGCAGAATGCAGCCTTGTTGATCTGAAATAGTACACCCCCCGTCCAAGCTCACCCATTCCAATCGGCATCCTCGAAACTCGGTCCTGTATAATACAAAGATTATTAGCGAAAGTGATTTGACAATGAGCTTCATCGATCAATTGACGCACAGAAATTAAATTGCAGGTTAAAGTGGGAACATATAAAACGTTATTCAACGTTATGTCTTTATTCAACATACCCGACCACTATTGGTCGCATCTGTTTTTGCTCCGTTTGGTAACACTACCGGAATCGGATTAGCAATCTCCACATTATTTAAATAACTCAAATTGCCGGTCATGTGGTTGGAAGCACCGCTGTCCAAAATCCACGTATACTCCCCGACACCTTACCAATGAGTTTGTTGTTACTTTCTCGGTCACGAAGATCAATATTTCTGGAAATTGACCGTTCAAA